>CM064563.1:3625640-3940480 GCA_032716605.1 Paralithodes platypus
TGTGGGCAAAAGGTAGCAGTGGCTGAGCAAAAACGGCGCGTAGCCTAGCGAAGTCCTCACAACCTGTTTAAAGTAT
The DNA here is from genome assembly GCA_032716605.1 of Paralithodes platypus. NCBI lineage: Eukaryota > Metazoa > Arthropoda > Malacostraca > Decapoda > Lithodidae > Paralithodes > Paralithodes platypus. The sequence continues at coordinate 3,625,717 of CM064563.1, forward strand.
TTACGTTAAAAAACTAAACAAGTGCACTTTGAGAAATCAGATCTCCTTTGTATCTGGTTTTCTCCCGGCTTCCCTTGACAAAGTTAAAAACAAACTGTTAATACAATACAGGGTGGTTAGGCTCTTGCCCTCACGCCACTGTAAATTATTTAACTCAACACAGTCAGCCGCGAAGACCACCTAGGCTTCACTGAACCGAAACGGGAGTATGCAGGTTTATCGCTTAACCACTGCATCAAACAACAACTCGTAACACCGAAAAGCCTTACCCCTGTCTAGCATTAACTCTAGACTACGCAGTAAACAAGGATAATAATATAACACACAGGGAAAATGCATATACAATTGCAACAAACTTAAATCAATCCTATTCTAAGTTAACCCTTCCAAAATACGGCTATCTAATAGGACAAGTATCTCGTGAGAACTCAAGCGATAATACGTTGGCTGACTAGCTCTTGCACCAACGGACCATGGAAGTTAAACAGGCAGGGAAAAGAGGAGCTAAGAATGTAAGGTAGTAGAGAAAGTTTCACAATAGTCAGAAGGAATATATATCGTTAGCAAGGGAAATGAGAAGTCGCTCTTGCCCTAATGAGTTCTGATTGAAAAAAATGGCTATACCTTCCTCTTTTTATACTCGGACCTCTAGTGAGCCAACGTGAACTACTAAGGACCGCCCACTGACAACCATTACGTAATTTCTCTCTCTCCTCTGGGATAGACAAAGGCTCCCCTAGCAATTAGGGGAGGGGGGAGTGCTAGTGAGTTAGGCCCACCTCCCGCCTGGCACACCCACTGACCCCCAACTGTGGCTGTTTCTCTTCCCATCATTACAAATAAGTTTTACACACCATACTTATAACTAATGATATAAAATAGAACTCGTTGACTCAGATGAAAACAAAATACATATTCATAATACTTATAGTACAACGGCTCACATGAACTAAGTTAGGAAACTACATAGACTACAGCCAAAGTTCCTGCCCTGACGATCCTAGCGAGAGTGGGGCATGACTAGGCGTTCTGTACAGCATGCTCCCACTGGACATGCGTCACAACCCACTTACATGTTTGCATTAGCAGTAGCCACCTTGTGCCTTAGCGCCTAAGAGTCCAGGCGGTCAACCTTGAACCAAAGTACAACGGAGACGGAACAACCAGGAGAAGGATGATGACTAGGAGAGTCAAGGTAGGGGTTAGTACAGTAGGATATGTGACTTCTGGGTTAACAAGCATGGGAAAAGATGAACCAACTAGGTTAGTCAACTCGGAAGAGTTCAAGACTTTAATGAAGTTTAGATTGTTCAACTTTATAATGAGGTCTGATGAATTTACCTGCGAAATAAATTTTAATAGGACGAACTCTCAGGGGAGGTTAGTAATCAGGGCAATGTGCTGATGTGAGGGAAGTGTATGGATGAGTGAACTAAATTAGCAGTGATTAGGTACCGGAGCATGAATTACATTTCTTTAATCTAGACAAACTAGGGAAAATTGTGTATGGTTGGGAACTTAAAAGAACTGAATATCTAGCAAGTGTTGATTACACACTGGCAGCTGAGGAGCCTGTGCGTAAGAACAGTCTATAAAGGAACCAGAGTCAGCCACAGTTTTTTAAAGTCAAGGAAAGTTCGCATGCAGCTTTGTCTGGGTACAGGAAGGAAAACACTTATGCAGGACGCACATACAGGTGAAGATACAAGGACCTACATGAATCAAGAGCGTGTTTGTCAGTCAGTCACAAGTTGAAAGTAGTCGGAGACGAGCATCATGTCTGCTATGTGATTCGTTAATGTGATTTATTAAGGGAAGATTGGTATTATTTGTTAATTTATATAGTAATTAATTATTTTCTTTAGTTTTCACCCAAGATTTTCATTAAGCTAAAAGCCTATCCCCAAGATTTGAGATAAATATGTAAATTTGTCGGTAAAATGTCCCGGTCGAAAGCTGGTTTCTCTTAAATTGCAGGCTCGCTATTGCTCGTCAGGAAACAAATCGATAACTAAACGTCACCAAAGGCCTTCAAATCGCAACATTTATGGAGCGATAATCTTAAAATGTCAAAACTAACTGAGCTAAACATTAGGAAGAAGGGGGTCTCGAATAATAATTAACCTCTTTTTAAAACTAATTATTAGCTATATATCAAGTTAACACAATCCCAGCCATAAATATAGTCACTGTGTGGTCCACTAACCCCTTCTGTACCGGGACGTCTTTTTCATTTTATTGTAGCTATATTTAGAAGAGTTTGAGCAGTATCTGTGGTGGTAAAAAGGATTAAGTGAGATAGTTCGAAGCCTTTTAATTGCTGGAGGCCCTTTAAAACTTCATAAACTCATCTAATAGTAGGCAGAATAAAGTTAAAAGACGAAGCCGGTACAGAACGGGTTAACAAATCAAGAAATAATAATAGAATACCAGCACAAAATTCGGAAACCTTATTTAGTGCATTATAATCCCATTTTCTCCTTTTGTTGTCATGTGCATGGCAAAGACTCACGGAAAAGTTACTCCAAAAAGTTTAGGAAGCTCGAACAAATGCATTATAGTAATATTACAAAATGATTTACCCTTCCTCGAACCTATAGAAGTTAATATACTACACGTTGATTATATCCAGACACACGAATTTCGAACTTCCACTCTCTTGTTTATTCTCTCAGTTTCTGATTTTCTCGATATTCTTCAACCTGACAAAGCTTTTAACAGCCCCTAGTGATGTTTGGTGTAGGTGTGGGAAGAGAAGAAAGAGGAACAGGTGATAGATAAGAGGAGGGGGGGAATGGGAGGGAGGAATGGAAAAGAGAATGAGCAATAATGAAAGGAAAAGGGGAGGAACAAGAGTTGGACAAACAGGAGAAGGAGAAGTAACAGATGATTTGATACAAATATGATGAGGATAATGAACATAAACAGTGTCTGAAGAAAGAGTAGGAGTAATATAATACAATGAAGAGATAATGAAATATACAGTTATGACAGAGATGGCAATGGGAGGAAAGGGTGGGGAAGGAGATAATAAATAAATATATATATAAATATATATTGTGACGCCTACCAATGTTGGCAGAATCGCCTCCCGTTAGCCACTAGCGCTCGCCAGGGCAGTGAAATGGGCTACAGTTATCAGAGAATGTTGTTCTTTCTTACATAGTACTTACATTGTTACTGACAGTCCAGTGGTGGTCTTTATTTTCGTCTGTGACATCGGGAAGTATTTTATATCAGAGTAGAATATAAGATGCATTGTAGTGAAGTTGAGAGAGAGAGTGTATGAGCGGGCAGCGTGGGGGCAGTGAGTGTTGCTTCCCTCCTCCCTCCCGGAGGAGTTTTTCCCGTGCGCTTTCTCTCGCCTCTGATTGGCGGGTGGTTCTTGGCGCGTCATAGAGGCCTGCTGCCTTGTGACGTATCGGCCTGTGATTGGCCGACCACCATGCCTTTGTGAGATCCTGTGGGTCCTGAGGAGCTACCCTCCTCAGGACAGGCTTGGCGTGCATGCTTCTAACATCCCTTTGCATACTCTCTCCCGATCACCCTCTTTACCAGTATCTCTATCTCTGATCTTCTTTTCCATTGCTCTTCACTTTTATTCAATTACTTATCCCCTTGGGTTCTGCATACGGTTTCCATAGCCGGCCCATTGTATTGCATGCGCCGTCCTGAGATATTTACATGTACTTAGAATAGGTTTGAGGGTTCTTAGATAGTAGAGGTAAAGAATTCGGTGTGCGTCTCCATTATTGATTTAGTGCTCTGCTGGGTTATTTAATGCTAGACTGGGATAAGGCTTCTGTTGTCGTTGTCAGCGATGTGTGTCCGGTTCGCTTATACCTACACGACTTCGACGGTTTCTGTGGTAGCCTAGGTTGTCTTTTTGGTTGTGCCTTTTGCGAGTGCAGCATCGTGTGGTAAGAGGGCATTAGCCTACTACCTTGTCACACAGTGCTGCCTCTTTGCTTGGCTTTAGAGGGATCGCCAGGGTAGAACCAGATACTTGAGATCTGGATCTACCAAGAGAGCATCCCCGTCATTAACGTAACTGTAATCATACCGCCTAAAGGACAACGCTAGGCTATGAGCCAGTCTTGCTCAGCCACAGTTTCCTAACCTTGATATCCCAGCTAGACTTTATTCGCCGAGTAGACACTAGTTAGAACATGAACTCTGAATGATAATTATGTATGCATTATTATTCACAGCATTTATTAGTCTAGGTTGTTGTCGAGTTGCACAACCATAGATGACTGTTTCGTTGATGAGGAAGTAATTCTTTTAGTGTCGAGCATTACTGCCGTTGCGCATTTATAATATTTTCGTGTCGGTTAACATTATATGTCCTATCTTTTAGTGTATCCAGTCTACACGTATGGTGTCCTGCCTCCTGCCTTTATATAATTTAAGATACGAGCATCTTATGATCATCAGACTTTCTTCAGAAGTTTCCAGGTCTATGCTGTAGGACTATACTTCACTTTCTTTCAGATAGGAGTGAAGAGTTTATTGTTTAGAGTAACTGTATTGAAGCATCTTTTATTGTATTAAATCTTGCAGTAATTTAATTGATCTTTCCATAGCTTCCCTTTTATGCATTTTAACGTAACTTGCATATTGTTTGTTATCAGGCTATACCAGTGTGGGTTAGCCTGAAGTAAAGTACATTTATGCCCAGTTAAGGATACCCCATTATCGCAGATTAACTTTGGAGGGTATAGGTGTTTTTGTTCGCCGGCATATAAGTTCAAGGGTTTGGATCTAGGGTACCGTTGTTGCATAGTGCCCTATTATTAGTCCAATCATTAAGTGCCCTTGTTTTATTAATAGTCCCGGTCGTAACAATATATATATATATATATATATATACACACACACACACAGAGGAGAGAGAGTGTGTGCGTGTATGTGAAATATTTTCAGTCGAGCTCATACAGCAACCAGAACGTGAAACCGTAAATTATTTGGTTCTATTTTGTGTTACATTGTCTTTCTTTCCATTACTAACTTTTAATGTTTGTTCTTTAAATGATTGTATAAGAGTTCATTTTTAAATATTACTGCGAGATGGTAGCACTATAAATTTGCAAGACTCATCTTCTCGTGTTTCTCTTATGCGAGTTGCTATATTACCATCACATGTACCGAAAATGGCAGGAAATAGTGAAGGCTACAAACTATTGATTTAACAGAACTGTTTGTTTCATGTGAGTTAAAGCTGGGACCATTATGTACAGTCAGTATACTCGACGGTACACTACTGTGCAACTGTGCATAGTGTTGTATTGGTACTCAAACCCACTACTGGTTTCGATAACCTGACGGACGAAATAGTTTTTGGGCTACTGTACCCTACATCACTGTGGGGCAGTGAGAATTGAAAATACCTTACATTTTGTCGGGTTTCTCGAGGATTTTAACCGTGGTTTTGTAGTCATAGATGAGGGTTAAATTAATTAGAGTTGCACCATTTATTTTACAGAGCTTGTACGTACAGTCTACCGCACTTATAGCGCGTACAAACAATGTGGAGAACATTATTGCTGGAAACTTTCCAAAATACACCCGCCCACTACAGTCCCTGCCATCCTAACTCGACCAAAAGGACTCACTGTTTCGTTTTGAATGTGGGAAACGAGAAATTACCTCTCCCACCCCCTTTCTCTCTCTCTCTGCCCTTGTTAGATTTGTTTTCGGGTGGGGTTGGGAAGTCTCGCCAGCAAAAATAGGTGCATATATGCTTATAACCTCTCTTGAGTACTCTTCTGTAATATATTTTTTTTTTTTTTTTTTTTTTTTTCTATATTCCATCTTACTTCCTCGCGGGCCTTAACATTCACCGCTTTACAATGAACAGTGAAGCCTGTGAGGTCTTGTTCCAGCCTAGGGAGTGAGACATGTAGAGTACAAAGAGCATCTGCCATCTTGCCTTCACATGAGGCACGGTGCTCACTCACGGCCCGAAACGACCCCATCTCTGAAGCAACCTCGTTCCCGTGCTTCACTGTCTCGCCCCTACACTCGGACTCTCACACTTACACACACACAACGCCACCTGTTGAGCAGATAACTCACCATATATACAGGAAATATACAGGAAAGGTAATGTTAATATTACCTCTTACAATCTAAAGAAGCGAACTATCTCACCATGCTACCAGTTACGTATGCTCTATTACTGATACAGTATCTATCTTCGTGTTCACTCTCATTACTTGAGGATTAGCCGAGAACATCAGCGAACGACTACAGACCGTCATAATAATGGAGGGAGGATGGATAGGTTACTGAATATAGTCCAATGAAAAATGTGTAGTTTTACATCCCTTTCTAATGTGTTTTATATACTGTATTACTCTAAGATACTGTAGTAAAGTCTAGAAATAATATTCACCGAAAATCCCGAGATTTCTTTACATTATCAATAATATGAGCAAAGGGCTCATACTCCTACATGATAAGATGAATCCTATGCATGGTTATGTTAATGGTTTTAATTCCCCTATGTGACAGACATTATTTAAAAACTTACTTTACATAGCACATACTAAACCAATTAACTTATTTATGAGTTCCTTTTGCCTAGGTATAACAAGAGCTGAAAGATAAATATATTCAACCTGCATATTCCATCTGACATCGTCGATTAATAAGTAACTGAATTAATTAAAATAAAAAGTGTTAGCTGTATCCTAGGATATGATTGTAGTATCCCTTTGATGATCAGTACGAGCTCCTTTCACTTATGACATGTTCCTAAATATTATTTTTATCAATAATAGTATTACTAGTAGAAATAAATAAAATATCATTCTTGCTAAAACAGCTTCCCAGAAGTTAGGTGTGCTCAACCGTCACTGTGGTTTCTTCACCCGCGCACAGCTTCTTGTTCTGTAAAGGGGCACTGTGCGCCCATGTATCGAGTATTGTTTCGCATGTGCCCTGGGGCAAATGTCCGTGGCAGGATTAGATGTTAGTAGGGGGCAGTTGTTAGTAATATAATAGAGAAAAACATATATTAATTTACAAATACAGTCAGTCGTGGATTTAAGGCAAGGTGTTTGTCTAGGCGAAGTTTAAAAGAATCAACGGTGCTGCAGTTTATGACATCTTGGGGAAGCCCAATATGCGATATGAGTAGAGGTTCCACTCATATTGCATTTCTCGAAAGAGTAGTTTCAAAAGTATTTCGCCCCATCAACTCGCTTCTTCTTACTAATTCCCTACACGTTCTTTCTACACACCGCAATGTTGCTTCTCTTTCACTCTTCTATCGCTATTACAACAATCAGTGTTCTTCAGATCTCTCTCAGTGCATACCTTTTCGGCGGGTGTGAGGCATTAGACTTTCAACACAGTACCACTTATGTGCTGTCCAACTGTCCAACCCAGGAATTAGCAAATGTTTTCAGATTTTCTTCTACTTGACACGAACTCGGAAACTCTCGCCACCAATCAAAGTTTCCTTCATCCTCTGACTTAGATTGCTTTAAGCTTAGTGTGTTCAGCATATTGAACCCAACGTCCATTGACTTTGGCTATCTGTCACTATTTTGGCTTTGGGGGCGACACTCGTTACAGGGCAGCATGCCTTTTGTCTCATTTGTACACATAGAACAAAACATAGTAATATATGAGCTGGAGTTTGGAGAACAGGTTTAGAATTTATTAAGGTTTCATATGAATAATGTTGAGTTTAATGTATCATCATTACTATTATTATGAATATTATATTACAGTAGGTGGGGGTGGAAGAATACAAACAAAATACGATGCTGGCGGCAACACTGGCAAATCTAGATATCATTAGTGCTTAAGGTGTGTGAGAGACTGATTTGACCGTGGCAACAAATATACTCATTATAATATATTATACACTTTTTATATCGACAGTTACATACTTTAGTACAATGACTATTATATTGAAACTTTCGTACCATATTGTTCGACAGTGGATCTTATTAAGAGCATCTGTAATAGTTTATGGGGCATATGTTGAGATAGTGCATACCGGTACCTACGGCGCTTATCTCCGACACTTCACCTTTGGAACCTGTGGTAACTAACCCAATGCAGGGGTGTTACATTTTATGGGTTACCACAGTTTGTCACCCCAGATGGAACGTCACAACGACCCACTTATACCAGGTTACTATTATGCTGCGGTCTCAACAGAAGGATTTGGGTGCGAATAGACCCGCGCGGGGTTGATCTCTTGACTTTATGAATTTGGGTCCACTATACCACTGGTAACCATCTATAGATCTCTCTCCTATTCTAATACGACAAGCCCTATGTAATATTGCACTATTTAATGATTATAGAATATTAGATACAACACGTTTAGATAGTTTCATATTCACTATTCCCTTTCTCCTGCTCCATCTCTATACTGTATATGTCCCTCTCTCATACTCTATAATCTTCTCAATTCTGCTTTGTCATCCTAAAGTAGCGTGGCAAATCAAAATATAATTTGAAAGGCAGCTACAGGACTTACGCACATCAGAATGTATTGGTAAATATTACTACATTACAACGTTAATTTTAAGAACAAACGAGTAGGTATGGAATGGATTTTGCACGGCGATTCCGAACCTTGTTGGCAATTAAATGATGGTAATGTGACCAAGTAAATTAGTTAATTGTGTGTATTATATTATAGTAATAGTAACCCATTACAGTCTTAAATAGCCTATAATGTAACAGACCTATCAAATCATTTCACAATATGATTTTTATATGTAAGCTTAATGCTTGCAAATATAACCTATCAGTTGCTTATAGTTGCCCTATATTTTATTTCATAGCAAAAAAAGGTTAATTATAATAACACTCACATACTATATATCTATAGATAGATAGATCTATAAATTAATACAGAGAGACAGGGAGGGGGAGAAATCTATAGTCGTAGAAATATTATACATTGTGCGTGTGTGTGTGTGTGTGTGTGTGTGCGCGCGCGCGTAAGCACACTTAGAGAGCGCGTCTCGGTTCATATTCGAACCAGCGATTACTTGGAGAAATGCGTGTGAAAGGGGAAAGGAGTTTTTAGACAGTTGCCAGCCAATATTTTTCTTCTCTGGCTTGTACGCGCTATAAGTGCGGTAAACTGTACAAGTGTATTAGAGGATAGTGTGTGTGTGTGTGTGTGTGTGTGTGTCCTGAATGTATACTTTTTTTTACTGTGTGTAAACGAAAGGGTGTTAAACCGGGACAATTTGGGTTTAAGACTAGAATTAATAAGAGAGAATACAGGAATAGTTACAAGAAATATTATTATTGTTTTGGACAATTTATCACTTCTAAAGACTTCATCAGAATCATAACCCATAACTTTAATATTGTATGCTAAACAATAATGACTAAAAGGCAAGGATATGGTTTTAATGTTGGGTTTAAATAGGACCTACTACGGGTTTCAGAGGCCGTGTAACATAGTTTTTCGGGAATAACTTGTGAACAATCAGTTGGATCAGTATGATATTTTGCCATAACTTGTTTCACACTGTGCCCTTATATTTGTGTATATTCATATATAATAGTGACAGATAACTTTATATATTAAAGACGATAATAGGCTTGGATAGTGGGTGATAACTACCGTGTTTGATGGAAGAGCAATACTAGTTTGGTGGTTTCACAGGTACGTGTTAGCCTTGTCAGTTTCCTAGTCATTCAGGTGTGATTTTAACATCATGGCACAGGGACAAGTGGCTTAATTATCCACTTTTGGTAATGTACAATATTAAAAAAATTAGGGCACGGTGTGAAACAAGTTGTGGCAAAATATCATACTGATCCAACTGTTTGTTCAGAAGTTATTCCCGAAAAAACGATGTAACACGGCCTCTGAAACCCATTAGTAGTTTGAAACCCTCGTGTACAGCAACTTGATTAATCCCAAGGTTCCATATACAGTATATTTTTACATACACACATCTTTTTGACATCGCTTCATATGAATGCACACACATCACATTGTTTTATGTATATGAATGAAACTAAAAGAAAAGCCTGCCCACAAACAAGTGCGTGGGTAAAAAAAAAACGGACACAGTTGAGTACACCTAACTTCTGAGAAGCTGTTTTTAGCAAGGTAGTGCTATGATATTTCCAAGACCGATCAAAAGATTAAGATCCACGAAGAATATTGAGAGAAAATATAGGGTTATATTTGGATGTTGTCGAAGAGTTAGTGCTAGTCATGTGGAATATTTTGACGGGTAGATAGATGGAGAAATAGGGTTTTTGGAAGCATAGAAAGTAACCAGATTTTCTCTGCCTCAATCAGAAATAGTTGATAGTCAGACGATAGGCGTGCTATGGCCTCATCCCGTGAGTTATGGAGTTATTGAACTTCGGGAGATTTGTGTCCTTCCATCACAAAGGCTCAAGGATAATTGATTTTTCGCTTGGGATAGCTAGGAGTGTTACCAGATAGTATATGATCGCATTTTTACCATTTAGGACTACAACAATTTGGCGCGAATGCTTGCATCCGCATGACGCCAACCTGTCCAAAACAAGGGTGAATGCTCTCAATCCTCCAACTATCGCTCAATTGTTCTGATGTTTTGTATCTCTAAATTATTAAAATATATTGTTAATTCAAAGTTTCTTTAGATTTGTTTTTCCCATAATCTACTTTCAGATCGCCAGCATGGTTTCCTTAACCCATCCGATCCAAGGGGCGCATGTTATGAGTCACCTTTGTATGTTTAACCCACAGTAGGGGAGAGCGGTGATGGTTCGGACAGTGCATTTCCTGAGAAACGTAAGGGACCTAAGGCTGCGAGATCTTGCATGAAAGTGAGGAGTTTGTTTACTTTAGTCACACAGGATTTCGGGCCTACAAACGCCACACTTTTCGATGCAGATCAGATTTTATGTTTTGTTGCACCTCCTATGTTATAATTTCAGTTTATATCATAAGCTGTACCCCCATGAACATGTCAACCAGCGAATTATGCATTATTATGCTTAATCTGTGTTGCATGCAGAAGATATTGCCGTAATTAAAAAAAAATAAACTTGTGTGAAAGCTGAGCGTACCCAACAATTGACTTTTTAGATTAGGGATGGTTCGGACAGCTGAGGGTGGTGATGGTTAGTCAGTGTCCGAACCATCCTGCCGTACCTATAATATAGGGGGACAATAGATGTAACTTTATCTGTTTATCTTATTTATTGATAAATTACATTCATATTATGATTTATGACTTAGATGTTTGAGAGATAACTTAAGTACAGTACATATCCGAGTGAATATGTGAGAGAGAACTGGTGTACAGTTGGTAAAGGATGAAAGTATACAGTTTTTCGTCTGCTATAGCCACACATAGTTTGTCATGTTGGCAGCCCTGGTAGCCATATCTCAGAGCCCGCCCACCTTATACAGGGTGTTTAAAAACGTGTTCCTGGACTTAGTTGTCAGACGGAAATATGAATATATTGCTCTATAATCTTTGACGTGAATATCACTTCGGAGATATTAAACGCTTAATGTTATTGATAGATATACAAGAAATGCGAGAGTGAAAACGAAAATAAAAACTTCTACCTATATACGATATTTCAGTGGAATACAGGTCCATTTTCACACGTGGTAATATGTGGCTAATAATGTAGGGTATGGTGATATCAATGTTGCAGTTGGTTTGCAGGTGTTCTGCTGATAAAAATAATAATAATTAATAAATAAATAAATAAATAAAAATCACAAGTAAAGCCTCATTATGCTTCGAGGACTGACTCATAAAGCAATGGCGCTCGCAAGATGAGTAAAATTGCTGGGTCATTACCCTATTGAACACACAGGCTTCCTTACGTCCACGTTTAGGAATTAGATTTTTGTGTATCTAAAGTAGACTAATATGGAGTGGCTATAAAAGATATTACGATATACACTTAACATTATAACCCCCGCCGTTAGGGAGCCACCTTGTCGTGGTGGCGGGGCTTGAAGCGTAGCCGGTGGCCTCTGTTCCTCGGGGGGGCCACAGCCCTTCTTAGGATTGGGGCCCCGCCGGCCTCGTGGGCTCAGACCTCCCTCTTCGTTGGTTTCCAGAAGCCTGCGAGGTACCTCTTTTCTGCCTTTTCTTTTTTTTTTTTTTTTTCCCCTCTCTACCTTTTTCCTTTCCTTTCCTTCACCTTCTTCTATCATTGCCGGCTGGACTATTCTTTATGCTTTGGTGGAGGGTGGATGTGGACGGCGTTCCCTTCCACCTGTAGAACTGTAGTACCTGACGTGCCCGCACGAGGGGAATCTTTTATCGTCAAATCTCGCCCTCTGTGCTGGACCCGATGCTGACGAGTTGACCGCCCATTAGGCACAGGGGGTTGGGGTGTATATCCGGGTTTGACTCCTGGGGCATGTACCTTGTCCTCTAATTTGTGGCTCCGTGGTGGGTGTGGAGCTTCTCCCGGATGAACCATATTACCTTCGTCTATGGAGCCTTCTTCTGGATCTTCGATCACCGGCGCTGGCGATGATATGGCTGATGTGTCTGTCTCTCCTTCCTTGCCCGTCCTCTCCTCGGTTGGTGGTAGATCTTTGCCTACCACTATACCGGGTCCTTTACCGACCCATGCACTGTCTGTGACCGTCCATTCGACCTCTGCTCCTCATACAGTTCCGAGCCTAGTCGTGTAGAGTTCTCTTGGCACGTCTACCTCCTCTATGTTCGCTTCCTCCCTACCCGCTCACTCAGTTCCTGCCCCTTTGTCCTCTTCAGTGTCCCACTCCGTTCTACCTGATCGGCCCTCTTCCATTCGTCCGTTCGCTCTCTCCTCTGCTTCCTCTTCCACTCTTCTTCCCTCGTCCTCCTCCACTTCCTCAGTTTCTTCCCCTTCCTCTCGTGTAGTCACTTTCGAACCGTATCTCCCACCCGTTCCACATTCTTCTTCTTTTCCCTCTCCTCCCGTTCCTTCCGCTCCCCGCTCTCGTTCTTCTGTTCTCTCTTTATCCTCACTATTTGCCCCTGCTGACTTTATTAAGTTCTTCTCAGTCCCCGCCTCAGCTCCTCTCGCCGGAGATGAAGACCTGTTCCACCTGCGTCTCCTTCAGCAGGTGGGCAGGGATGTCACCTTCCACTCCCGCCATGATGACTCCCGTCTCGTTACGGTCCAGAACGAACGTCAGGCTGCTGCTATGTCAACCATTGTCGACTTCTCCGGAACTTCCATCCCAGCCCTTAAAAAAAAACAAAAAAAAACAATCTGATCAAGGTCTATAACGGGGACTCATGTATTTTAGATATATCTTTATTATAATACTGTATATACTAAACTTAGGTAGTGTTCAAATTAATCTTCAATATCAATGTATTACTCTTCTAACTATATATGTAATGACATAGTTTAAGCTAGAAATAGGGTGAAGATTGCGTATGCATCTTCGCCTTTTTGAGATAATGTAACTATGATACTTGTGTAACATTTGTACATTTCTCAATAAAACAATCAAATCAAATCTCCCCCCCCCCCCCCCCCCCCCCCCCCCCCCCCCGCCCACCCTAACAGTCCAGTCACCATGCGCTGGCCATTGTTGCCAAAGATAGACTTATTTTCCATTTAAAGTTGAATACCTTGTGGCGTGTCCTGCGCTGCTATCAATACCTCAATACCGTGGCTTTAATCTGTACTCTGGCGAATCTGCTACCCCCACCCCCCTCTCCTATACATGCAACTGTCATGCCTTCCATAAATTAGCCTCTAAATGGGACAAATTAATAAAACTACAATACCTCCCTTACTTTCCAATCTTAGGAGTCGCACATTCTAATGCTGATCGCGTTGTTACCCAACTAGCAACAATAATCAGGATCTAGGCCAACTGGCTCTTCCAGGAACTGTGGATAATTCCGATTACAACACCCCACAAGAACAACCTGTTCGGAACGTCCCACATCCCTACTGAAGCACCCATAGCAACATCCTTTGGAACATCAAATACTCAGATGCCCGCACAATAAAGCCACTTAAGAAATACCACTGACCAGCTTACATCAGTTAAGCATCCCAAATTTTAGCTACCTATTCCATTTTAATGTGCAATTTCAGTTCACCAAGCTATGTCCCCAGCAGGAACTAAACGTGGTTGCACACATAAAACAAAACAAAAACACATGCAAAGGTCACTCGCTGAGTTCCAACACCATTGAGCCTTGCAATTCCACCCTAAGCACTCCAAGAACTAAATACCAATAACAAGCAGCGACTCCAGTACACGCATCCCAGCTAACCCACACACACACACCCCTTCCAGGAACTACGGAAAACACACGAGGTTGCGCAACACCGTAAAGCGAAGGCCGTACGAACCCAAGGCAGCATTGATTGAAAGTCCGCGCGAGGCCACCATCCCGCGAACCCAAACATCACCCCCCCCCCCCCCCCCCTCTCACCGTACCAGCCTTCAGAACGCGAACCCGTCTTCTGAGTGGTTTAGGGGACGATTACCACTGTACCACAACATCCTATTTCCCGTACTTTCCAATCACGCACTAATAAACCACATTTTCAGAACACCTACGTCACCAATCACTAACGGCATCGCAGTTTATCAGTAACCCTGCAACGATTATCACAATATGACACATTTTTATTCCAACAGATAAACACAGACCACAAAAAAAAATATATATATATACATTGATTGCGTTTACCACACTAACATTAAACCATCACTAACACACCTACACGTTATGGTTACAACACCAACGTCAACAAACACCTGCATATCATTGACACATACACACACACACACTTCACAATTAACACACCAATCATCTATCCTTATCTATCGCCATATTCCCATATCTATCGGCTCTACATTTAATTTTAACACGCATCGTACATAAATAGTCAAGGAAATGGGTGCAAGAATTGCTCACAAGGTGATACAAGCATGAAACTTCCCGGAAATGTTCACAAGGACCTACTTTACAATTTCAGAGCAGGAGCCACCGACATTTCTGTATTGCATAGCAACGGTTGCTAGGCAAAGCAATTTCCTTAGCAACCGGCAGCAACGATGCAGTTTCTGAACTACTATGAAGTTTTATGACTTTGTACTTTTATTTATTTTCCTATATTCACTCCTAAAATGGTTCAAAAGATGTATAAAAGCATATATATCTATATAATAGAGTGAATGTCAGCACACAACCAGGGCACACTGGTGACATCACTGCTGTGTAACTCAGCATGGGGTTCAGTGCCAGCTGATCTAGATATACTAGTACTTTAATAAGTACTAGTACATCTAGATCAGTGTCCCAAATGCTATCTAACAGCCCCAAATCCACTAGCTACTAAACTGTAGTTTGTAGTTGGTAGATGTAGTAAGATAGCCGCGCCTGAATTGACAGGATGTGCCAGCACGGGAGAGCCGAGCCAAGGGTAACGGGGCTTAAGAATTACCCGGAAGGTGTACAGATCGCACGGGACTTAAATGGCACTGGATGAACGATCGGGCTAGGTGTAGGGAAACTGAACCTAGTTGTATCCCATAAAGGAATGTGTGCAACAGATGTATTTGATAAAGGTGGTAAAAGGATAAACCCTCGGCCTTAATCATATTTTGTTAACAGTTTCAGCAAGTTTGATATATTTGATCTGCGCACAGTGATAGTCAAGACGTACTGAATATTCACAGAAATGGCCAGTGCCTCATCTTCATCTGTTCAAGCAACTAATTGGACTATCTGTTTTTTGTCAACTAGAGACCAAAGAGTCTCTCATATCACCAACTGACAGAGGCTATGAAACCATAGTAGACAACATCACACAGTTTAGTAACCTTGACTCAATGCCAATCAAAATCAATCTGGCACGACTTGACCATGGGAATGGTATTCAATTAACATTGAAAGAACAGAATGCAAAGTGGCACAAATCTTGTTATCAGAAGTTTTCACATACCAAACTGGAACGCGCAAAACAAAAGCACAAGTCTGAGGAAGATGGGACTGCTTCAAAACGAATTATCACACATAGCACTAGCAGTGGTGGTGATACTGCCTCAAGTGGAACAGTTGGCAGCAATTGTCCCAAATGCTTCTTTTGTTCCCAGCAGAAAACAAAGGAGAACCTCCGCGAAGTCTGTACATTTCAACTAGATTTTCGTGTGAGGAAATGCGCACATGATCTACAAGATGAAAATCTTCTTGCAAAATTAAGTGCAGGAGACCTTATTGCCCAGGAGGCAAAGTATCATGCAAACTGCCTTACAAACCTGTACAATAGAGCACGTGCAAAGGTATCACAGGATCAGGATGCCTCAGATGACCAGACATGTAAAGGAATTGCTTTGGCTCAGCTGATTTCCTACATTGAGGAGAAGAGGCAAGATGAGGATGTGAAGGTGTTCAGACTTGTCAGTACAGCTATTTCTTTAGTAATATAAGGGGACTTCACTCTAACATCAATTCTGTACACCAATTTCTTCAAGCAGAATCCCCTACTCTCCTTTTTTTGACAGAGACTCAAGTAACATCCACATCTGACACATCTAGATTTAATTTTCCAGGTTATCAACTGCTCCAAAATTTCAGACCTAAAGGTGGTGTATGTTGCTTCGCAAAATCTGAAATTGCCCTGGAGGAGGTTACTAGTTTCAATTGTCCCTATTTTGATTACTCTATATACAAATTAATTTCTGCTGGTAAATTTAAATACATATGTTGCATCTACCGTTCCCCAAATACTCCTCCAGAGCAAAGTCTTTTTGATTCTCTGTCCTCACAACTCCGTGTCCTCAACTTAAATTCTTCTTCTGAAATCACTGTGTTGGGTGATTTTAATGTCCATAATGTTGAATGGCTCACTCATTCAGCCAGGACTGATGATGCTGGTCTTGAATGTGAGCTATTTGCAGACTCATTTAATCTCATTCAACTAGTCAACCAATCCACCCGTGTACCAGATAATCCTAATCATAATTCCCACCTACTGGACTTATTTTTAACAACCAATTCAGAAAATTATGATGTTACAGTGAGGTCCCCACTTGGATCTTCTGATCACTGTCTGATACAGGCCACCTGTCTATCACCTACCACACCTTCCCACTCTGAACCTGTTTTGGTGACTAAATGGCATTACGATAGGGCAGACTGGGAGGGTCTTCAAGGTTTCTTTATTGATATTCCCTGGACCTCTTTCTTTTCTAATGATGCACACTCCACCTTGAGCCACATACAAGATTTTGTAAAAATTGGAATGGAAACTTTTATTCCTCATCAAAAGTACAGTAAAAGATCTAATTCACCTAAATGGTTTGACCATAATTGTGCTAAAGTAACTGAACAAAAAGCAATAGCCTACAATGCATACACAAGATCAAAAACACATGAAGCCTTTAATTACTTTAGAAACATCAGAAATCATGCCAAAACTGTATTAAACTTAACTAAATCAAACTTTCGCCATAAGCAGGCAAATAAACTTCTAAATAATCCAAATGATAACAAAATATTTTGGTCTACTCTTAACTCATTCAAATCCAACTTCACTACTGCTTCATCCATTCCACCATTAAAATCTCCGACTGGCAATCTTGTAAGTGACCCACGAGGTAAAGCTAACCTTCTTGCAGATATTTTCTCCACCAACTCAACCTTAGATGAAATAAATCAAGATGTCCCTGTACTTAATTTTAATTCACCTGAAATTCCCTCACTTAAGATCCACACCAGACATGTCAAAACTATTTTGCAGAATCTCTCAGTAGATAAGGCTCCTGGTCCAGATGAAATTCCTCCAATAGTACTTAAGAATTGCTCCTTGGTGCTCGCTCCTGTATTGGCAAAATTTTTCCGTCTGTGTACTCATACCTCATGCTTCCCAGTACCCTGGAAAGAAGCAAACATCCATCCAGTTCCTAAAAAAGGTGCCTCTTCAGATCCATCAAACTAGACCAATAGCTATAACTTCCACTCTTGGCAAAGTTTTTGAAATTATATTAAATAATCACATAATTAAGCATCTGGAGAATAATAAATTAATCAGTGATAGGCAATATGGTTTTAGACGATGTCGATCAACTGCAGACATTCTTTGCCTTCTTACGCATCAAATCAACCAAGCTACAGACCAACATGGTGAAACACATACAATAGCACTGGATATATCAAAGGCATTTGATAGAGTCTGGCATCAATCCTTATTGTCGAAGATGTCACACTACGGCCTTGCATCATTAGTTCCACTAATTTCTTATCTTCATAACAGAAAAATACGTGTAATGGTAGATGGCCTTTATTCTCAATTTCACTCAATAAATGCTGGTGTTCCCCAGGGATCAGTTTTGGCCCCAACTCTGTTCCTCATTCATATCAATGATCTCATATCTACCACTCATAATCCAATACATTCCTACGCAGATGACTCAACACTCCACAGTTCCTTCACATTTACCAATTCTTTCACCCAACCCGATCTTATAAATTCAAAAATAAACACTGCAATTTCTCTGAACCAGGACCTTTCTAGAATTAATGAATGGGGACAAGAGAATCTAGTTTCCTTTAATGCACAGAAAACCAAGTACATTCAATTTTCTAACCGACAGAATCTCACTGACTCCCATATATTTTTTAATGATGTAAATATTCCCACTTCCCCTAGTATTGACATTCTCGGTGTAACATTAGCTACTAACTTGAGCTGGACACATTATGTTAGAAGCATTGCTAAGAATGCCTCTAAAAAACTGGGACTCCTGTACAGAGTTCGAGAATTCTTCACTGACGAGCAGTTGGCCGTAATATATAAAAGTCATGTGCGCTCTCAGATGGATTACTGTTCACCTCTGTGGGGTGGAAGTGGAGTGGTTGCATTGAGGCAGTTGGACAAAATTCAAAATAAAGCTATTAGATTAATCAATAACCCTGCAATCACACAGGACCTTCCTACATTAGCCATACGAAGAAACGTTGCATCCCTTGCATTATTCTACAGATATTTTCACAGCAATTGTTCCGAGGAACTTGCTTCAATTGTGCCGCCTCTCCACATCTTTCCCCGTAGAACTAGGGCAGCTGAGAGCGCCCATGAATTTACACTTTCTCCTCCACAATGCAGAACTTCTGCTTATCAGAATTCATTTATCCCCAGAGCTACTACTCTTTGGAATTCACTTCCCTCGAATTGCTTTCCACAAACTTACAATCAACAAATTTTTAAATCCAGTTGTTACAAAATTTTTATGAATGGAGGATGCCTTTAGGCACATGGACCTTTTTGTTTTATCTGTGTTTTTCCTTCCTCTGTTCATTGTCTCTTTAAAAAAAAAAAAAAAAAAAAAGACTTGCAGATCTTGTGAAGCTCTACACTGACAGGCTAAATCAACTTGGAGTGGATGTTACTGCACGACTAAACAGTAAGCATCTGAAAGACCGCATTCTCATGCATCTCCCAAGGATGAAAGCTTACAAAGAAGGACGAGATGTGTTCATGGCTTGTGAAGAAGATGTTGGCTCTATTCTCCGAGAAGGATATCAGACTGATCGAGACGAGCAGAGTGTCATGATGACCCAAATGATCCGACAGGACATCTTCGCACACAAAATAACATTCTCTGGATCGTTTGGCCATAACAGCCAAGTGGAGTCTGTTCCACGGTCCCTTTTGTCACTGGTCAGCATGCTTATCAATGGTTCAAACATCACAGATCAAACATCCAACACAACTATCAGCCAACCAATACTATCCATTGCTCAGCTGTTGGTGTACAACAGCATCAAGAGACGCAGGGATTCTGTGAGAAATCCACAAGTATATCACAGCAAAGATCGTGAAACGCCACTACCCGTCTATGTAGGTCTTAAGGCTCATGCACTAACCAGAGATAGAAAGTTGATTGAGAGTCTATATACTCTTGGTATGTCGGCATCATAAAACCGCACAATGGACTTGATCACATCATTGGGTAATAACGTCTGTGACTATTACCATCAGATTGGCACAGTCTGTCCTCCTCAACTTCGCAAAGGGCATTTCATCACCAGTGCTGCAGACAACATCGACCACAACCCTAGCTCTGCGACATCTACAAGTTCATTCCATGGCACCAGCTTGTCCTTGTTCCAGAATCTCACTCCGCGAGATGTCTGTGAAGATGAAGACAATGGCCAAGGATTCACTAATTCAATAACTCAAGAAATGAGTTACTTGAAAAAAGTTACTTGAGGAAAATGAGCGACTTGCCCCTTTCGTACACTGAACTGAAACCAACACGGTTGCCAAAAAATGACGTCTTTGTACCACCCATCCCTGCAGACCTGGCTTCTTCCAACACCCCTTTGACCAAGGACATGGACAAGGAATATGACTGGCTGAGTCATGTTGAGAAACATCATGCAGATGACATATCAGCAGAGGCGACTTTGTCTTGGGCAGCATACCATGCCAGCAGAGTGCCAGACCCAGACATTCTGCCATCTGTGAATGCCATGATGCCTCTCTTTGTTGAGGAAGCCAGCTCACCATCTATGCTTCGGCATTGCATGGAAGTGGTGAAGTCAGCAGTTCATCACCTCAACCCTGGCCAGACTCCAGTGATTAGTGGGGACCAACCTCTGTATGCTACACTGAAGAAGCTGCAATGGAATATGTCCGAACTGTTTGGTGAGGACAAGTTTGTAATGCTTATGGGGGGTCTACACACTGAAATGACAGGCTTGAAAGCTTTGGGTCATTGGCTTGATGGAAGTGGTTGGGTGGAAGTTCTCCAGGAAGCTGATGTTGCCACACCAGGCATTGCTGAGTCCTTCCTGAAGGCATCACATGTGACTCGAACCCGTCATGCTCACCAAGTCACTGCATGTGCATTGTACATCCTTCTGAAGAAGGCTTATGATGGATATGTTGCAAACAATTCCGAAGAATCCAGACACTTTCAGCACATGGTGTGAACAGCGAAAAGCTGAAAGTCCTCAGTTCATGTACTGGCATACGAGTCTAGAGCTGGAACTTCTCTTGTTCACATTTGTGCGATCACTACGTACTGGTGACTTTGATTTGTATGTGGATACATTGAAGAAATTGACACCTTGGTTCTTCAGTCTCAACCACACCCACTACGCATGTTGGATGTCCGTGACATGAGCAGTCTATCTCACACTCATCCAGATGTTGCCAAAGAATTTCAGCAAGGCAAGTTTGTTGTGGAAAAATCCCAGAGAAAATTCTCCCTCATTGCTGTCGATCACTGCCATGAACAAAACAATGGAGTAATGAAGGATGAAGGCGGAATCATCGGGCTTACCCAGGATGCAAACTCCCTCTTGAGATGGGCAGTGGCAGGACCAGAACTTGTCAGAGTAATTTCTGAGTTTGAAGCGACCATGGTAGGGAAACAAACAAAGTTCTGGGCAAAGAAACCATCATGAACAAACCCGGTCAACCCAGAAGTTGTTTGCTGGACAGGTTCAGGCGGTAGTTAGTGTAATGGAGGACATGGGGAGCCCATTTGAGGAGGAAGGGCAGGACCTTCTCAGACTCCTTGTATGGACATCATGGATGAGCAGTCAGTCGAGTGTCTAACCACTCTCGCATCAAAGGGTCAGGAGCAGTATGCAACATTTGTGGAAGAGCGGCTCAGAACAAATACTAAGCCAATCACACCAACAATTACCAGGACAAGGTGGTACTGTTCTATGTCCAAGGCAAACGATCAAACAAATCAGGGGACAAAGTCAGTCTCCTCAAAAGTGAATCTTCGCTCCGGTGCCAGAACGACAGTTGCCCTCTCCAAGTGAGTGGGGATGGACTTGCCCAGAAAAGGGGAGGCCTCTGTGGTCTAACTTGCCCGAAGCCAGTGCAACCTGCCCAGAACTACTGAAGTGTTCTTGCCGAGGAGGATGCACAGACTGCAAATGTGTTGATGCGCATCTAAAATGCACAGCCTACTGCAAATGCAAAAGTGACTGTGACAACAGTGTCTGAAGCTTTAGGAGTGGCATTTTTATAGCCTGACTTGCCCTAAATTGGATTTTATGCCACATAATTCTTGTATATGATCTCCAAATGCAATGCTACATGTTTTTTAGAACAAGGAGTTGAGAAAAAACCATAGCACCTCAGTTTTCCAGAAACTGCATTGTTGCTGCCGGTTGCTAAGGAAAATGATTTGCCTAGCAACCGTTGCTATGCAACACTGAAATCTCGGTGGCTTCTGCCCTGAAATTGTAAAATAGGTCTTTGTGAACTATTGTGGAAAGTTTTATGCTTGTATCACCTTGTATCACCTTGTGAGCAATTCTTGTCCTATTTAGTACCGATTGCCCTCTTGGTGCCTGAATGTTACAACTCCACTACACTATGACATTCCTAAACATTATTCACTCATTCTGTTTACAAGCCAGTCACGCCCTTTCCACTTGTTATCGCGTGATACTGTAAACAACAGTATCCGAGAGTTACTAAGTTCTGTGACCTAATTCCATGCGGATGCCAGTTTTGTGTTGGGATGAAAGGATTTATAGGATTTATAACTCGTGTAGGCTAAGTCCAAATAGATAAAAACACATTATCCGCCTTTAACATTTTAGTTCATTTAAACGTCACAACATTTCAGAAATACTAGAGTTGGTAAGGTGAACGGTAAGTATTTATCGACCATGGAAAGTAAAATAAACTCCAGTGTTAAAACTATCACCTTTTCAGTAGCAATTGGTTTGACGATTTTATTCAGCTTAAGGAAGGCCTTGGGCAAAATATGCGGAAAGTGAATGTTTATACTTTAGGAAACTGGGCACAACTACCAAGATATATTTAATGTAATGTATTAGTTTTTATTAGTTTCTCAACACGTATCAGCCTTCCCCAGCTGTTTTAAGACTAGGGTGGTGAAAGAGTAGATCAGACTAGCAACAGCCAAGAGATACCAGTGTCTCGGAAGTAGGTTACGAAGTCGCACTTGCCAAGGACTCTTCAACAGACGGAGTGTGATCAAGTTTCTTAGTCCTTTCAGTTTACATGACTCCATTTTGCTTATTCATTATGGTTACCTACGAAATATTTTAATAAAGTTAACAACACCTGTCATTGCTAGAGACAGATTTTAAGTTGAGAAATCGTCGTATGTTTGTATAAGTTAAACTACCACAGGCACGGAAATTAATGTATCCCAGGGTAGGCTAATAATTATGAATACCGTCCAACTCGGCCCATTGTCAACTCGGCCCATTGTATACCAACTCGGCCCATTGTATACCAACTCGGCCCACATGGCCCATTACCAACTCGGCCCATGAAATACCAACTCGGACCACATGGCCTAATGCCCTTGCTTATGGTCTTTATTCTAGGCTACTCTACGCATCGAATAGTAGGCTAAATCAACAGACTAGCCTATAAACAATTTAAAACAGCTTTATTATTACAAGAGTCCGTGACAAAATATAATATGTATATGTTTATACATAATCTTTATTAGTTAGTTTAGGAAGGACCTCTAGCATTCAAACATAGAGAGCAACGTGGTGAGACACTGCTTTTAATTTTTGTTAAACAACTTTATTATTACAAGAGTCATTGGTAATATATAATAACCATTATTTCTTCCTGTGGGTGTTCAGCCTGTGAAAGTCGAACTTTCTGCGATGGCGTGCAAATTTGTTGATTGTTCATAGCAAAAATTACAATTCCAGTTGATGCCCAGCCGCTCTCGCACTGCTTTTCTGTATGCTTTCCTTGTGATGCCAGTACCACAGGTTCGGTGTTGCCATAGATTGCAATCACACTGCAGTCCCTTCCTCAAAGGACGCACATCCTTAAAGCATACTAAGCATTAATTGATTAGTCATTATGTTCGTTGTAACGATGCAGTGTAAGAAACTGTAAGATTTGTTACAGTTTCAACAACTGAATTAACTTTGCACTGTTTCGAGTGTGATTCACTCACACTCGATCACTGCTTAATCATCTTCGAAACATTTAAGTTTATATATAATAAAAGTATTATTACATGTATCGTATGTAGTTGACTCAACTCATTGTATCATTAATTTTCTTTGAATCCTTTCTTTATCAGTGGTGCACCTACTTATAGGCTATTGACTCAAACCACTGAAGTAATACATTGTTCGAAGCACTGATTATTAAAGGTGTCAACGTTGCGTGTTTTGATAGTTAAATCTCTTTCAAATCAGTGAGCCGCGTTTTCAAGCACCCCCACTATCTCCGATAGACTGGAAAAGGTGTCGTTTTTGTTTGAACCCTTTCTTTATCATTGGTGGGCCTACATTGTATTTGGCGGACCTAATTATGTTAATTCAAACTACTCAAGTTTGCATCCATTGTTCAAAACACTGATTAAAGATTTTCAAATAAATGGGCCGAGTTGGTAATGAAAGACGGGCCGAGTTGGTACCTAGTTGGTAATGCAAGACGGGCCGAGTGGGTAGTAAGCGAGCCGAGTTGGTAATCTTAGATGGGCCGAGTTGGAAAAGGGCCGAGTTGGCCCTACACCAATAATTATTACCAATGATATATTGGGCTGGTCTATCAGAGTGAGAACTGAGCGATCTCTGCCATACCCATAGCTTACTCTGACTGTTCCTTTTACTTATATATTTTCTAGATCTCAAGTGACCGCATCTCTTCCGTGGATTTGACCTCCCAATCTACCAAGATTGGAAGCCAAAGTGTCACATTTTTCCTTTGCCCCTTAACTTTCTCTTCATAATTGCTGAGGGGCACAGGGCCCTGGGTGGGGCTTTGGTTTCCCGGGCGTTTCTGCACCCTCCTCAGCTGCCCGCCATGGAGTGGCTTCGGTCACCCAGGCTTTATTGTGGTCGGCAGGGAGGGTTCTGTTGGGGCGCTCGGTTATGGCCTTGGCCTTGCTCGGGGCCTTGGGGCTGTTCGGCCAGGCAGCTTGGGGAACAGCAACAACAACAACAACAACCAATGATATTATATTATTAAACAAAAATAATTGTTAATCAATACACCAATTCGCTCACGTGTTTCCAAAATACTAAGCACGTGTTTTAGCATTAAAACGAAAGATAACTATAAAATAAACCAGAGCGTACAGGTGAATGTGTGAACATAAATAAACCAGAGCGTACAGGTGAATGTGTGAACATAAATAAACCAGAGCGTACAGGTGAATGTGTGAACATAAATAAACCAGAGCGTACAGGTGAATGTGTGAACATAAATAAACCAGAGCGTACAGGTGAATGTGTGAACATAAATAAACCAGAGCGTACAGGTGAATGTGTGAACATAGTGGCCTGGTAAAACCAGAGCGTACAGGTGAATGTGTGAACATAGTGGCCTGGTAAACAAAATTACCGACTTACGCAAAAGTCAAAGGTACTCAAAACACGAATCTTGTTAAAAACTAGCATCGAAATTAAAATGCTATTTTTACTTTCAGAATACGAATGTATAATATGCTTATTGTTCAGACTTCAGAATAATTTAGGTTTTAATGTGATCGCCATCAAAACACGATTTTCACTTTTGATAAAACAAAAGTGAAGTTATATCATAACACGAATTTAACTGTAGGCATAGATGAAAAACACCTAGAAATACATAGGCCTATCAAAACACGAATTCTTCCATCGATTAAAAGCGACTGGCTATGCAAACACGAATTCCACACCTTAGCCTAGAAAAACAAACAAACCCAAAAGACACTCACCGTTCCCCATGATGGCACTCTGGACTTGGACACCTGCTTGATGGCCACTGGTAGGTTGTCCTTAATTCTGAAGCCAGCGTATACTCGGCCAAAGCCCCCCTCACCCAGTACATCCTCCACTTCCACTCTGTACTGGCGCTCGAAGTGGTATTGGGAGTGAGTGTTGTGGTGAAGGTATTCCCGAACTGGCAAAGGCGCTGCAAAGAAGGGAAATTATACGTTAGTATTGATTGACACACATACACATCTGGCATATTTCACTTTTCCATCCCCAAAACACCATCACTCGCTTTAAGCTAAGTCCAGTCAATACTAACCTTGTTTGACCTTTTCTTGTGGAATGCCCATTACTGGAGCAGAGTTTAGATAGTTATTCACTGAGTTAAGCACTTTAAACATGTTTGTTCACTTGCAGCCACTGACGTGGGCTTGCACACACTGAAGTAAATCCAAGTCCGTGTTGCAGTTCACTCGAGAGCAAACTGGCGGGAGCGACTGAGAGGGAGTGTAACGTGCACCTCCGTGGTCGCTGTAGTACTATTAGTGATCTGAACAGACTCGGCGCTTTTATTGTGTGCGGTGCGTCGTTTCCTCCGCGCACATCAAAACGTACATAATAACTTTAGGAAATCTTTCGTTCGTGGAACGTGGTTCCCCAGAAACGCTACCATACGAATACATTCACCATATCCCCGGTATTAACCCTTTATTAGCGGGGTCGGACTTAAGTCCGATAAGAGAAAATTGGACTAAATGGCGGGGTCGGACTTAACCCTTAATTAGCGGCGAGCAACATAAGTCGAGTATAATAAATCTGGAGGCGCTCGACATAGGTCGTGTGGCAATTTCAGCACGTAATGTTGCTGAGAGAGAGAGACAAGTGGTGGCAGGAGAGTAGCGAGCGTATGACTGCTCCAGACCACCGCGGCGAACCTACGGACACGAATCCCACCTCCTCCCTCCCTCTCTCACTCGCTATATACGGAATTGTATGGGGAAAGTGCCGAACTACATGCTTTTTGCACTCGCGTTGCACGGTTGTTGCAAGAAAACTAGCCATCATAAAAGGATCGTTATGGTGTCATTGGAAAGCTCTGTTTATGCCCTTTCAGGGATATATACTTGTTTTACGCTCTGGGTCTTATTTAGGCATGAAAATGATCACGTAAACAGCCCTATTTTGGGTAAAAACACCCCGCTGGGCGGTACATATAAATAAACCGCCTAGGCCGCTCGTAAGGTGTTAAGTCCGTGGGCGTATTCCCACCCTAATTTAGGTGGAAAGCGAAACCTGGTGGTCAGGCGGTGTACTACAAGGGCCCACCCACATGACCTCTCTCTCTCTGTCTACCTATATAATTACTTTTATAATTGCATGTGACATTGAAATTGCTTGAAAGTTTGATTGCAAGCATTTTATAGCGTATTATTTCCAGGCGTTCAGTAAATTTCTTACGGTAATACAAACAACGAAAGATTGAATATTTGTGCTTGGCATTATATGATTGTGGGGAACAGATGTAAGCCTACCGTATATATTATTTTTTCATATAAATTATATGATACATATGTAACATTGTTATATTATCAGGACACTCTCTCGTCTCTTCCTCTCTGGGTCTACCTATACATATATAATTGCATGTGACCTTGAAATTGTTTGAGATTTTGATTGCAAGCATTTTATAGCGTATTATTTGCAGGCGTTCAGTAAATTTCTTACGGTAATACAAACAACCAAACAACGAAAGATTGAATATTTGTGCTGCACATCCCTCATACGAAATACCATTCCCACATTTTGCATAGGTAACCGTCCCAGACCGGCAAAACGGACCAGGCCATTGACCATCTCGGGGGTAGACCAGATGCCAACTACCCCCGCCCATGCACAAGCTGGTCCAGGTCCAGCGACCTCTACACCAGCTGCAGGTGAAAATCCCCCCCCGTTGGCAACGCCACCCGAGATGTCGCGGACGAGGGTGACCAGGCGTCGGGTGACCAGGCGTCGGGTGACCAGGCGTCGGGTGACCAGGCGTCGGGTGACCAGGCGTCGGGTGACCAGGCGTCGGGTGACCAGGCGTCGGGTGACCAGGCTTCTGCTGAACTGGGAGGAGAGCGATGCCGGCCCAAGCTCTCCCGATTAGCCGGAAGCCAGGATATCCCCGCTGCCGGAAAGCGACTCTGACAACGGGCAGGCACAGCCACAGCAGGGACAGCCACAGCAGGGACAGCCACAGCAGGCACAGCCACAGCAGGGACAGCCACAGCCACAGCGAGGTGCCCGGGGAAGGGCCCGAGGTGGTGCCAGAGGAGGTGCCAGAGGAGGTGCCCCAGGAGGGGCCAGGAACGCGGTACCACCACCTGTCTTTCAGTGGGAGGACTGCCTGCCTCGGAATATGCCTGGTCAACCACCCCTCTTTCACAAGGCACCGAATGGCGTCCAGCCTGCCTTTCCCTGCTCGGAGAATGAACCCCTTACGACTACTTCCGGGCATTTTTTGATGACCAATTGCTCGGGGACATTGTCACACAGACAAACCTGTATAGTCGCCAGCACGCCGATGAAATGATGTCGCCCCACATGCGGAGATGGACACCCATTAACATTGGCGAACTCCTCGTGTTTTTGGCCCTCACCATGCTCATGGCCCACATAAAGAAACACAACATGTTAGATTATTGGGTTATGCATGATATCATAGCAACGCCAGTGTTCAACACCTACATGCCAAGGGACCAGTATAGGCAAATTCTGAAGTGCTTGCACTTTGTGGATAACACTGCGCCACACGGAGCCGACAAGATCTGGAAAGTACGGCCATTTCTGAACTCCCTCCTCTACAGGTATCGCCGGTTTTTCAAACCTTTCCAGAATGTCGTGATCGATGAGTCCTTGGTCCTCTTCCGTGGAAGTCTCTCTTTCCGGCAGTACATTCCGTCGAAGCGTCACCGCTTCGGGATCAAATTCTTTGTACTGTGTGACTGCGAGACAGGATACGTGCTGGATCTTATCATATATACCGCTACTGATGTGGACATTCCGGACGACCCTTTGGGTCTTTCAGGGTCGGTTGTCAAGACACTGATAGAGCCGTATCTAGATGCCAACCGTGTCCTGTTCACTGACAACTTCTACACCTCTCCTCTCCTTGCCAGGTATCTCCTTACAAGGAGAACGGGAAGCTGTGGAACTGTTAGGGCAAACTGGAAACACTGGCCCCGGTTTGAGAAGACGCAGAAAGGAGACATCTTGCGGAAGAAGAGCAGCAGTGAGAACATACTGGCTATTTGTTGGCACGACACAAAGCCAGTCAATGTCCTCTCCACCTACCACAAGTCCGCATTGCTAGATAGCGGGAAGAGGAGATACCTGCAGGACCGTGTCACAGGCAACAAAACTGTAACAGTTATCTCCAAACCTGACGCTGTCCTGGAGTATAATGTGAACATGCGGTTGGTGGACAAAAGTGATATGCAGATCACTGCTGTTGACTGCCTGAGGAAGACCTGTAAATGGTACAAGAAGGTCGTACTCCATCTTCTTGATGTCACTGTCCTCAACGCATACAACCTGTGGATGACACACACAGGAAAGAAGACCTCTGTAAGGCTGTTCTCCAAGGACATCATCGAGGCCATCCTCCGTAAGCACGGAACCACACATGCGGCACCACTTCCGAGGGCGATCGTGGATTTGCCCAGCCGCCTTGAGTGCCGGGACTACCTCTTGACCCACAGGCTTGTGACTGTACCTGCCAACCCTAACCAACTTGCTGCTGGCAGGGTGGCCGGAAAGAAGGTGTGCTACGTCTGCAGTCACACGACAAGGAGGCCCCGACATACGAGGGAAGTCGCGTCCAAGTGTAGTCTGTGTAATGTGGGACTCTGTCCTATTCCTTGCTACACCGACTACCACACACTGGAACACTTATAACCTCCTCCCTTCTTGCCAATCATTCATAACTTCATTCAATCATTCATTCATCTATTTCAAATTACCTCATAAATTCATGTCATTCATAACTTCATTCATTCATCTATTTCAAAGTACCTCATGAATTTATGTCATTCAATCATTCATATGGTGGAATAGCACACTACCCAAAAACAAGTGCATTCATCATCATCAGCAACATCACCCATTACATCCATAAGTTTCGAATCTCATCCATCCATCTGCTTCTTGGTCCACCTCATACATCCATGTCATTCATTCATACATACATTCATACACTCGCTATAGTTCTGCCTTTTGTCTACCTCAATCACATTCATACACTCGCTATAGGCAGTTCAGCCTTTTGTCTACCTCAATCATATAACTGCCTTTTACCTACCTCAATGAAATGTGGATTACACCTCCTGGGAACACCACAAAAAAAGTCGTCAACACTACCCCATAGGGTGATTTGGAAAAGTGTTGAAATAATATTATATATAAAACATAAAACAAAAACAACATTCCTGCAAAGCAAGCGAAACAGAGAGAGAGAGAGAGAGAGAGAGTGAGTGCAGAAACTGAACTGAAGAAAGAGTGAAATCAATTTACGGTATATATATATATATATATATATATATATATATATATATATATATATATATATATATATACCGTATATTGATTGCAATCATTTGATAGGCGTATATATCACGATGTACGGTACATTGTAAGGAATGACTTCTACCGTATACCGTGATATATAAGTCTATCAAAGTTTCGAATCTCATCCATCCATCTGGTTCTTGGTCCACCTCATACATCCATGTCATTCATTCATACATACATTCATACACTCGCTATAGGCAGTTCTGTCTTTTCCCTACCTCAATCACATAACTGCCTTTTGCCTACCTCAATCACATGTGGATAACACCTCCTGGGAACACCACAAAACAAAAAATCTTCAACACTACCCCATAGGGTGATTTGGAGATGTGTTGTGAAATAATATTATATATAAAACAAAAACAAAAATCCTGCAAAGCAGCGAAACAGAGAGAGAGAGAGAGAGAGAGAGAGAGAGAATGCAGAAACTGAACTGAAGAAAGAGTGAAAAAGATATAATAATACAGAAATATTACAAACAAATAAATGAAATAGAGGGATTAGTTAGAGAAAATAATTATGAGAATTACATTATACGGATGAGAAGAGAAAGAGAGAATACAGAAACTGAACTGAAGAAAGAGTGAAAAAGATATAATAATACAGAAATATTACAAGCAAATAGAGGGATTAGTTAGAGAAAATAATAATGAGAATTGCATATACGGATGAGGAAGAGGGAAAGGGAGAGCGAGAGAGGGAAAGCGAGGGAGCCAGAGAGAGAGAGACAGACAGACAGGAGAGAGAGAGAAAGAAAGAGAGAGAGAGAGAGATAATACAGAGAATACAGAAATAAGGAGAAATAAGAGAAAAATAAGACCGATTACCGAAGGAATAGTAGACGCGCGAGAGGCCGAAGTCAGGCCAAAGCGAACGCATCCGAACGCGCCTGGGAAATAGACCAAAAAGTACCTCCTCTTCCTCACCTCTTCCCACCCTCCAGACTCATTCATAGACTTATATGGGGAGACGAAGAGTTGCTCTTTCCAAAAATGATCGTTGGCATTGGAGCCATAGTAACAGCGCTAGGGCGAGTGAAAGTGAGCGAATATTTCGGGATTATGCCCGCTGAGCGGTACAGTGTAAAATACCTTACCACCCGCTAAATAGGGGTTAAAGACCAAAGACTGAACTCTTGTACGGGTACCGTCCTGATCCCTCCTTCCATCCGTCTTGGTGGTCGGCAGTTCGCAGACTGTGCCGACCTTATTAAGTCTATTGTTGTTGCTCAAGACCATGTTGTGGTTAGTCTTGTCTGCTACACCATCCCACCTCGCACCAATCGCCGCCATCCCGCCAATATCGCCAAAATCACGTTCGATGGTCGGCCTCTCCCTTCTCACGTTATTGTCAGTGGTACTCGCCTGCCCGTCACTGAGTCCCTACCTCGTCCTCAGCAATGTCGCGGTTGCTGGTGCTTTGGGCATCCTGTTAAGTACTGTCGCTCTTCCGCTCCCGACTGCCCTAGGTGCCCACGCTGTGCACAATCTGGCCATCTCGTCGGTGACTGCCGGTCTCCGATACGATGCTGCCTAAACTGTCAGGGCTCCCATTCTTCTGATTCCCGAGATTGTCCCGTTTTCAAATTCGAGTCTGAAGTTACGATCCTTAAGACATTGCACGGCCTTACTCATTCTACGGCTCGTCAGGCAGCTCGCCGCCTGGGCTTCTCCCCTCATACGTTTTCAACTGTTCTATCTCCCCCTCCCGTCTCCTCCACTTCTTCCGCTCCCCTCCCCCCCCCCCCCCTCGTTGCGCCTCCGTCCTCCTCTCCCTCTACTTCTCCGGTTCCGTCGTCTGTCCCTTCTTCCTCTCCTCCTTCAGTTTCTTCTGTCTCCCCCATCACCTTGGCTGTCTCATCGTGTTCTCTCCCTTTATCTAACTCTTTTTCTGTTCTTACCTCTTCTACTCCTACTTCCGCTCCCCCTCCTTCCACTACTCTTCCTCGCTCCACTTCTTCCGGTTTGTCTCGACGCCCCATCCGCCAGCGTTCTCGTCCGATGCCTCTTCCTCCGTGCTCGTCACATAGTTTCAAGATTCCCTCCCGGCATCCTGCCTCCTCTACCAAACTAGTTTCGAAACATTTGCCCCGTTACTCCCTTTCTTCTTCTCCCGCCTCCTCTTCTAAACGCAGGGACCGCCTCCACAGTGTGCGGAGCCCGAGTGGGAAGTCCCAGTGGGAAGAAGAAAAAGCTCCCTCCTCCCCCCCCCCCCCCCTTCTCCTCTTTCTTCGTCCTGTGTCCAACCCCCCGATTCCTTAGACTTATCCTTTGAATCTTTGCCCAAGATTGAGGAGTATATTCTTTCTTCTCATCCGCTGCCTATTTCCGTTTCTGCCGACGTTCATCCCATCCCTTCTACCCCTCTCCCGCCTTCCCCTACCACTCTCCCTCCCTCCTCTGGCCTCTCCTTCCCGTTCCTCATCCTCCCGTCCTTCCCCCTCCCTCCTCTCCCCTTCCTCCCTCTCCATCTAGCCCTCCTATCTCTTCTTCTCCTTCCCTATTAAGCCTCCCTATGCCACCTGGTTATCAATCTTGTTTCCCTCCTTGTTCTTCCTCGTTCCCCATTCCTTCTATTATTAGTCACCGTTAACCTCATCAGTCTTTTCTTCGTTGTCCATAAGTCTGTGTGTTCTTATTGTTCTTGTTCTTTGTCCCTCTTTCTTTCCTCTTGTATGTATGCGTCTTTCCCGCTGTTTGCTGTATTTTGTGTGTCTGTGTTGTCTATAGTGTATCTGTTTTCTTCCTACTTGTGTTACTTTTGTTGATGTTTTCCCTTTTTTGTCCTTTCTTTGTTTTCTTCGATTTTTCCGTTCCTTTCTTCTCTTTTTGTTTTTTCTTTGTCCTCCCTTGTTCCTCTTTAGTTCGGCGTGTTTTTGTTCCGCCTCTCTGGTATGTGTTTGTATATGTCGTTTTTATTCTCTCTTTTACAGCTTCTTTTCTCGTACTTTCTTTTTAGTGTTTTTAGTATGTCCATTTTGCAATGGAACCTTCGCAGTTTTTCTCTTCAGAGAGACGATTTGCGTTTTTTACTCTCTTCCCATTCCCCTAAGGTTGTCTGTCTCCAGGAAACTCTTCTTCTTTCTCCTCCGATTTCTGTTCCAGGCTACCGTTTTATCAGTTCTCCTCATTCTCTTTCCCACACTTGTATTCTCCTTCACCACTCTGTTCCTTATGAAGAGTTTTCCTGCCCTACTTCCCTACCTTGCACCTTTGTTAGGGTTTTTCTTGGTCGATGGATTACGGTTGTTTCTCTTTATTTCTCTCCTTCTGTTCCCGTCGATTTTGGCTCTTTTACCATGTTTTTAGCTCTGCTGCCTCCTCCGTTTTTATTGCTTGGTGATTATAATTGTAGGCACACCCTGTGGGGTGATTCTGTCAATTACCTCACGTGGTCGTGCATTAGAGTCTTTCATTACTAGTAATAACCTCTTTCTCCTTAATACTGGTTCCCTGACTCTTTTTGATGCTAGAACATGTTCTTTTTCTTGTCTTGTCTTGATCTTTCTTTGTGTTCCCCTTCTCCGTCTCTTCTTTTTAATTGGTCTGTTTTGGAGGATTCTCTCTATAGCGACCATTTCCCTGTTCTGCTCTCTCCTACCGCCTATTCTCCTGTCCCTGGTCCTCCTCGTTGGTGCTTCCAGCGTGCGGACTGGTCTACTTTTGCTTCACTATCTATCCCTTCCTTACCTCCGTCTGATTGTTCATCTGTACATGATTTACTAGCCTTTATTCTAGTCACAGTTTTGAGTGCTGCCTTAGTCTCTATTCCTCGGACTTCCCGTCCTTTTACGTCTAAATGTGTTCCTTGGTGGTCCCCGAACTGCTCCAAGGCTCTCCGCGTCAAACGGGCTTCTTGGAAGAGCTTTCGTCGTAAACGTTTTACTCCCGCTCATGATCGTTCTTTTATACTTTTTCGTCAGGCGTCTGCCTTCCTCTGTCGCACAGTCAGGTCTGCTAAACGTCAGAGTTGGGTGTCCTATGTTTCCTCCATTACGTCCTTTACTCCTGTTCAGTCCGTCTGGAAGTGCATTCGCAAGATTTCGGGCAAGCGTTTACCTCCTCATTCTCCTGTGCTTCATGTTGATGGGGAGTCTGTTGCTGACTCGGAGGCAGTCGCCGATCGTTTGGGTCTTTACTTTAGCTCGGTCCGTATTGGCTCTCATCTCCCCCCGGAATTTCATTCACTTAAAGCTGTCGCAGAGACTTCTCCAGTTGTTTTCACTCGGTCTTCGGCAGAGTCGTACAATGCCCCGTTTTCTTCCTGTGAGTTGTTCTCCGCTCTTCGTGCCTGTAAGGCTACTTCTGAGGGTCTTGATGGCGTCCATAATTTAATGCTTCAGCATCTTTCCACTGAGGCTTTGGTACTTTTATTGGCTATTTTTAATAAGGTTTGGTCGTCTGGTGTTTTCCCTCCTGCATGGAGTTCTGCTCTTACTATTCCTTTTCTTAAGCCTGGAAAGTCGGGTTTCTCGCCCCAAGACTATCGCCCTATTGTCTTGACGAGTTGTGTATGCAAGCTGTTTGAACGGATGGTTAATGTCCGCCTGATGTGGATTCTCGAGTCAAGTCAGCTTTTGTCTTCGACCTAGTTTGGTTTTCGGCATGCTCGGTCCGCTATCGACCCTTTACTTAGTTTGGAGACCTACGTTCGGTCTGCTTTTGCTCGCCATGAGTCAGTTCTTGCTGTTTTCTTCGATCTCGAGAAGGCGTAAGACTCCGCGTGGAAACATCATATTTTATGCCAACTCCGTTCTTTTCATGTCCGTGGTAATATGGGCGTTTTTATCCGTAATTTCCTTTCTTCTCGTTCTTTTCGTGTCCGGGTGAATTCCTCGTTTTCTCGGTTATTCCCTCAGATAGAAGGTGTACCTCAGGGTTCCGTTTTAAGTACTATCCTCTTTCTCATAGCCATTATTGGCATTATCTCTTCCCTTCCGGCTTCGGTCAGGTCCTCCTTATATGTCGACGACTTTGCGATCTATGCGGCTGGTTCGGATATTGTAGCGTTACGCTCCCTTATCCAATCAGCGATTGTGGCTGCCTCGTCATGGGCCACTACTCACAGGTTTCGTTTTTCTACGACTAAATCTTGTGCTATGTCTTTCACTCGTCGCCACGTTATCCCGCGTCCTTCCCTTGAACTGTATGGTTCCGTTTTACCTTACCGCTCTTCGACTACCTTCTTGGGTCTTGTCTTTGATTCCCGTCTTAACTGGGCAGCTCATGTTTCCTCTGTTAAGGTTGCTGCTTTGCACCGTCTTAGTCTCCTGCAGACCCTGTCCCACCTCACTTGGGGTGCGGACCGTGCTCTCCTTCTTCGCCTTCACGTTGCCCTTGTTCTTTCTAAACTCGATTATGGTTGTCCGGTTTACTCATCAGCCTCCGACGCAGTCCTCCATAAACTTGACTCTGTTCACCATTTCGGTTTAAGTCTTGCCTGGAGTGCTTTTCGCTCTTCCCCTGTTGAAAGCCTCTATGCTGAATCCGGCGTCCCTTCTTTGTACCGACGTCGGGCCCATCTCTCTCTCCGGTACTACGCCCGGTCGCTTCAGTTTCCTTCCTTGCAGACCTCTCTTCTTCCTACTGTTCCGGTTCCGTCTCGTTCTCGCCTTCGGCCCCCTTTCCTTTCTCGTATGGATTCCTTACTTTCTCATTCTTCGTTTTCCCCCTTCCATGTTCTTCCGCTCCGGCTCAGTAATTGTCCTCCTTGGCTCCTTCCTCGTATTTCCTTGTGTCCCTCTATTTTTCCTTGTTCTAAGTCCTCTGCCCCGCCCTCAGTTCTTTGTTCTCGTTTCCTTGTACACCTTACACAGCATTCTTCTTCTACCCCGGTTTACACTGATGGCTCCCGTTCGTCTTCTGGCGTCGGGTTTGCCATCCTTTTTCCTTCTCGTTCTTATCGGTATTCTCTCCCTTCTCCAGCTGGTGTACTGGCTGCCGAACTTTACGCTATCTTCTTTGCCGTCCGTCTCATGTGCTTCTTTCCTTCTTCCTCCTTTACTTTTTTTTCTGACTCTTACAGTGCCCTTCTTCTCTTGCGGTCTTTCCCTGCTGTCCATCCGTTGGTTCTTGCCATCCACGATTGGCTTGTCAGTCTCTCTGCTCGGAAAAAGGTTGTCCAATTTTGTTGGGTGCCTAGCCATGTTGGTGTCCGTTGGAATGAGCAGGTTGATGTTCTCGCTCGCGATGCTGCGGCGGTCCGATCAACTTATCTCTCTATTCCCGCCTCTGACTATTATCCAGCTATCTCTGCCTTCCTCCTGTCTCGCTGGCAAACAATGTGGTCTTCTCTTTCCTCTAATAAGCCCCGCACTGTTAAGGCCTCCGTTTCTGCCTGGGCTGACCCCTCTCACCGTGTTCGCCGTTGGGAGACTGCGTTGGCCCGGCTTCGGCTAGGCCATACCAGACTTACCCACTCCTTCCTCATGGCCCGCTCGCCTCCACCTCTTTGCTCCCGGTGTGGTGTTCAGGTTTCCATTTCTCACATTTTCCTTGACTGTCCTCTCTTTTCTTCGGCCCGTCGCCGTTCTTTTCCCTTTCTATTTGCCCTTGGTCGTCGTCCTTGTCTTGCCGATCTCCTCTCAGAGTCCCCTTTCTTTTCCGTTGACCACGTAATGGCTTTCGTTTCGTCTCTCAGACTCCTTAACGATATTTAACATCCTTTCCTTCTAACTCTATCCGTTTCCTGCTTTAGTGCCATATGGCCTTTGTTGCCTGGTGCTAGAAATGTATTAATGTTATGTTAACATTATAACATTCATAATAAATAATGAGTAGAAAGAGGATTCTAATAATACTTGTTAATTAATAAGTAGGTAAATATTGATATTTCACTTTCATCCCCAAGACTGGATTATATGTGATCCAAAGGGCAATGAAACTGAGGCGAGCGCCGCGGCTACGCGCTGTTCCAGCGTATGCCCCCAGCTTTGTTTTGCTATCTCCATAACAGTATTTAGTCAACCTGAAGGTTTATGAATAATTCTCTAACTTTTGATATTTATGGAAACGCTTTTTCGAAGCACTCCGTATATTAATTAATGTATCAATATAATAAACTCCATGTGTGTTGGGATGGTTTGGGCTAGTGGTAAGGCTGTCATGGCTGCCAACATGACAAACCATGTGTGGCTACAGCAGACGAAAAACTGTATACTTTCATCCTTGACCAACTGTATATAAAAGTTTAAAGACCACTCTGTCCACAGAGAATATGGTTACAGTTTCACGTCCTAAATGGCAGCTTTCTAGGCGGCCCTGTCAAGGGCTGGCTCTGTTGTCAAGTTCTTAATTTTGAGATCGGACCGGAGTACCTTAGGCCACGTCATTCTAGGTCCACCCCTACGCGCAGCTCCCCTCACGTTCACAGTCCGGCAATTCTTCACCCAGTTTTGATAATCTATTCTCTCCACATGTCCAAACCAACCAAGTCGGCTTGTGCGCATCACTTCACTGACACTCCTAATGCCCAGAAGCCTTCTCAATTTCTCGCTCGATACCTTTTCCCTGAGATTAACCCCACACATCCATATCACCATTTTCTTCTCATTCCGTTCCAATCTATTGATATCCTCCGATTTAAGGGCACCGACTGGTTATTTACTAACTTCCAGGTCTTACTTGCAATGTAAATGCAATTTGGCACCGGTGTATGTGACCATAAAACTAGGTCAACATTTTTGTTGTTGATGCTTTTTTCTTTCAATTTAGGTAAAAAAAGTTGAAAACTATAGCACTACCAAGACGCATATAACTCTTACAGAAATCCCTATAACGCCTGCTGTATGTGATCAAACAACTCACAATGGGTGTGTCTGTAGTTTCTATAAAATAAAATTTATATATTTTGTGTATTTTTGGATTTAGGTGATTATGAATTAAGGTGAACTTATTTTGTAGAATTTTATGACTGTGACATCATGCTGCAAACTAATAAAGTTGGCTAAAGTAAATTAGCTTTATAAATAATTTAGTGTTTTTAATTCCCTTTCCAATGGTATATACACTATTCCTATAGGTCCAATAATACATTTATTATAAGATCCCAAAGTGCGATAAAACAGTTTTGAGAAAACATGTGAAAGTGTAAGGTAATTGGGTGATTTTTATTTTTGTTTACAATATTTTACGCAGGAACATGGCAGAGTAGAAGATAAAGTTAATTGGAGGTTGTAGTGTATTTTACGCTCTTTCCATTTATATATGTATGATCCTTGTACGACCACTAGTTGTTATTGTTGTTGTTGTTCCCTAAGCTGCCTGGCCGAACAGCCCTGAGGCCCTAAGGAAGGCCATGGCCACGGTCGGGCTTTCCCACAGAGCTCTCAAGGAGTGTAGATTGTGTTTTTGGTGTAAGTGGTTGTGTGAAATACAGTCTTCTATGATGTGTTTAATAGTATGGGGTGCTGTGTTAAGGGTACTTCACACAGTCAGGAATGCAAGCTAGAATCACTAGGAGTAATGATTCCTGGTGATTCGTGGGAATACGACCGCGAATGTCTGCAATTCCCTGTGCACTCACAACACCGTAGGAACCAGTGGGAGTGCACCTGCGAGTCACTGGGAATCACCAGGAATCACTGGGATAAATCCAGGAATGAAGTGAGAGTTATTGAAAAGTTGAACATTTCGGATTATTGTAATATACGAGTCGATAGGAGTAATATAGGAATCACTGTGAATTAGATAAGAGTCACAGGGAGTCACCGAGCATCACTGGGATTTGTTAGGAATGAGATGAGAGTAGGCCAGGCATGGCCCCCATTGTGCACAGCCCCTATATAAGGGGCCCCCAAGCTGTGCCAAGCCACATTCACACTCACCACCGACCCACGGACACTATAACTACAGTCCTCTAATATCATTATTAAGTATTATGACTGTATTCATACATCATTACAGACATTATTATAATACGATAAGTCTGTATTATTATGTACCATAAGGCCATAATATCAATGCTTACTATACTTTAAGAAACAAATATATTTAAACTATTGTCTAAATAGTGGATAGTTAATCCTTCCCACCTCCATGTTTTCATTCGTTACCGAGTTCTGTAATATTTCATACGATTACCTAATATAGGAAACACTTATAAGTTGTGTTAGTTTGCTTAGGTTAGGTCAGGGGAGTTGCAGAACTTCTAGATTATTAACCGGTGACTACAACGGCCCCTAAATAACCAAGCCATTATTCCGCTGGCTCAAAGTTTACCCCGCCGACTACAACGCCCCTAGAAGTAGTAATCCAAACTCCACTCCACCACCACCAAACGAACTTGATATTTCAAAACACAAACAAACACGTATCCACGACTCTCGTTATGTTAGGTAAGGGGAGTTGCAGAACTTGTAGACTACAAGAAGGGTATTGTAACATTGACCATACATTGTTCACATTATTAATTACCTCAACTACCGTAATTTCCTTCTCTACACACAATCACTGGATGAATACAATGTCTTGTGGGAAATTGTACATCCACTGTGAGGCTCCAGGCATGTGTTTGATCCTATAATTGAAATTAATTTGTCCTCAAGTAGGTCTCTTGTAGGCAATAACTACAGTCTTCTAATATCATCATTAAGTACAATGACTGTATTCATACATCATTACAGACCTTCATATAATACGATAAGTCTGTATTATCATGTACCGAAAGGTCATGATATCAATGCTTACTATACTTTACGAAACAAATATATTTAAACTATTGTCTAAATAATGGTTAGTTAATCCTTCCCACCTTCTTGTTTTCATTCGTTACCGAGTTCTGTAATATTTCATACGATTACCTAATATAGATAACACTTATAGGTTGTGTTAGTTTGCTTAAGTTAGGTCAGGGGAGTTGCAGAACTTCTAGATTATTTACCGGCGACTACAACGGCCCCATAACAACCAAGCCATGATTACGCTGGCTCAAAGTTTACCCCGGCGACTACATTGCCCCTCGAAGTAGTAATCCAAAACTCCACTCTCCACCACCAAACGAACTTGACATTTGAAAACAAATACAAACACGTATCCACCACTCTCGTTATGTACAAAGGAGTACAAAGGAAATCAAGCAACAACAGATCTAGTGACCCTTCTAGGTTGCTTGTCCTCCAAAACACTGAGGATCAAGTGTCCAAACAGTGGTTTAGAGTGGGTAAGGGAACATTGGAAAGGGAATTACTGCCCTGGAACTAATGTCCGTGGCAGGATTAGGAAGTTAGTAGGGGACAGATGGGTTAGTAACTGAGGAGGGGATAAAATAAAGTTATTCATTTACAAACGCAGTCAGTCGCGGGTTTGATGCGAGATATTTGTCTAGGCGGAGTTTAAATGAATCAACGGTGATGCAGTCTATAACGTTTCGGGGAAGCCCATTCCACAAGTTGACAACTCGATTGAAGAAGAAATTCTTAGATTCGTGTGAGTTAAAAGATTTACCAATAATTTGGCAACCGTTTCCCTGCGTGTAATTAGATTGGTCGATAGTGAAGTACTTACTACAGTTCATATTGTCGATGCCTTTGATGATTTTGAACACTTGAATTAAGTCACCTCTTAATCTGCGCTGGGTTAAAGGAAATAGATTTAATTCTCAAAGACGCTCTTCGTATGGTTTGTTCTTTAGGCTAGGTATCATTTTGGTAACTCTACGTTGAACTCGTTCTAGCTTGTTCATATCTTTTTGGTAATAAGTGCACCAGGATTGAACGCAGTATTCCAGAAGAGGGCGGACTAAGGAATTGTAAAGGGTTAGGATAACTTCTTTGGATTTATGCTCAAATGACCTGCCTATAAAGCCAATTATTTTGTTTGCCTTCTTAACAACTTCTGAACATTGTTGACTCGGTTTTAGGTTACTCGATATTGTTACTCCCAGATCGGTTTCTGTGTTTACATTCTTAAGCTGAGTGCCATTCATCGAATAGTTTGCTTTCTCATTTAGGTATCCGATATGTAGTACTTTACATTTATCCGCATTGAAACTCATTTGCCAAATTTGGGCCCAACATGACAATTTATCTAGATTGTGTTGCATATCGTCAACTTGTTCTTTTGAGAATGCGCTATTTGCAATTTTTGTATCGTCAGCAAATTTTGAGATTGTACAGGTGAGACCCTCATCTATGTCGTTGATGTAAATTAGAAAGAGAATTGGTTCTAGTACCGATCCCTGGGGTACCCCGCTACTTACATTGGTCCATTTAGATGCCTTACCGTTTATGACTACTCTTTGCTTTCTGTCGCTGAGCCAATTTTCTATCCATTTCAACACACCGTCTTGTATTCCATGCGCTTTTAGTTTTAGCAGTAAACGTTTGTGGGGAACTTTGTCAAAGGCCTTTTGAAAATCAAGGTATATAATATCTACAGCTTTACTCTCATCGTAGAGGTTGAGGATATCGTGGAAGAAGTCTAAGAGGTTTGTTAAACAGGAACGTTTTTTACGAAAGCCGTGTTGAGTATCTTTAACCCTTAATTAGCGGCGAGCAACATAAGTCGAGTTAAAAAAAGCTGGACTATGTGGCGGCGCTCGACATAACTCGAGTGGCAATTCGAGCACGTCTCGCGTTGCACGGTTATTGCAAGTTAAGTATGTTATTTTCCTCTAAGTGATTTACGAGTCTGTCTCGTATGACCGTTTCTAGCATTTTACATACAACTGAGGTTAAGCTAATTGGACGATAGTTATGTTAGGGGAGTTGCAGAACTTGTAGACTACAAGTAGGGTATTGTAACATTGACCATGATTATATTGTTCACATTATTAATTACCTCAACCACCGTAATTCCTTCTCTACACACAATAACTGGGTGAATACAATGTCTTGTGGGAAATTGTACTTACAGTTTAATACTAGGCCTATTTATAATGTTTGACCAAGAAAAGTTAACTACCCGTATACTGTATATTATACTTTCACGTGAGAAGTATTCTAGGTTTATATGAATAATATATTTATTAAAGGGTACTTCACACAGTCAGGAATGCGAGCTAGAATCACTAGGAGTAGCTGAAAATTCGGATTCCTGGGCCTATTCGCGGTGAAAAATCGATGACTCCTAGTGACTCTAGCGATATCCTAGTGAATCCTGTTAGACTCCCAGTGACTCCAAACCACTCGCGGGTGATTGGCCCTGTCCGACAAAATGTTCACCGTGTTTAAAGCTCTCGCCACGAATCGGACCATTCCCAGTGACTCCCAGTTGATTCTCAGTGATCCCCAGTGACTCCCAGTGAGTCCTGGTGATTCTCCAGTGACTCCCAGAGAGTCCTGGTGATTCGTATATGATTCACGGACAGGTTTCGGTTTCAGTTTCAGTTCTCACCAGAATCACCAGGAGTCACTGGGGGATCACTGGGACACACTGGGAATGGTCCGATTCGCGGCGAGAACCTTAAACACTGAACATTTTATCGGACAGGGCCAATTGGCCGGGACTGGTTTGGAGTCGCTGGGAATCAACGGGAATCACTAGGATATCGCTAGAGTCACTAGGAGTCATCAATTTTCACCGCGAATAGGCCCAGGAATCCGAATTATCAGCTACTCCTAGTGATTCTAGCTTGCATTCCTGACTGTGTGAAGTACCCTTTACAACCTGGGCAGGAGTCGACGATGGAGTCATCCAGTTTCTTCTGATAGCTCAGAAGGGATGGATGGTGTCCGCATCTCAGCCTGGCCAGGTGGACTCTGTCCTCGCGAGGAAGGGAGGATTCAGAAGGATGGATTTCGGGAG
This sequence comes from Paralithodes platypus, assembly GCA_032716605.1. Taxonomy (NCBI): domain Eukaryota; kingdom Metazoa; phylum Arthropoda; class Malacostraca; order Decapoda; family Lithodidae; genus Paralithodes; species Paralithodes platypus. The sequence goes on from CM064563.1 coordinate 3,668,741, forward strand.
GTCGTGCATGCAGCTGCGTGTTGTCTATGAGTGAGTGGATGGAACGGCGGGAGATAGGAGTATGGATGTGCTTCTGGAATCTGGTTTGGGGTGGGCAGTGAGGGAGAGAAGATAGTATTTGTGTGTGATAGCGTGTGCTGGGTGTTGTTTTAATATTTCTTGGTGTCTGTGGATGTGTTGCCATGTAGTGTAGTGGGTGGTGTTGGTTCGTGGAGGCTGCTGCCAGGAATTGAATGCCTCTCATGTCCAGATGGTCTTTGGTTTCTTGATCTGTAGGTGAAGTAGCTGTGCAGCCTGTGATGATTTTTAGGGCTTTATTTTGAAGAGTCTGTAAGGTCTTATGATGTGTTTCAGTTAGGTTAGAAGCCCAGGCCAGGCTTGCGTATTCTATCACCGATCTTATGTATTGTTTGTAAACTGTGGTGGTGGTTTCTTTGTTGTGTCCAAATTGTTAGTGGGCAAGTGACCTGAGGGCGTTAAGTCCGGGTGTCTGTTTCTTTTTAATGTTTCTGGTGTGCCGTTTGAATGTCATTTGAGCATCATATGTTATTCCTAGGATTTTGGGTGAGTGTGTGTGTGTTAGAGGTATGTTGTTTATGGTAAGTTGCGGGGAGTATGCGTGATCTCCTGTCCAGCTTGTGAGGAGGGTTGCAGTGGATTTGGCTGGGGCTAAATTAACTCTTGTTTGTAGTGCACCAGTTATGTAATGTGTTGAGATAAGGTTGAAGGAGACTTGTTGTTCTGGCTGGGTCTTGATGTGTGCATGCGAGTGTTATGTTGTCTACGTAGGAGGCTATGTTTATTTGGGGTGTATTGGGTGTATTCATATCATGCATGTACAGATTAAAGAGTGCGGGCGACAGGACGGATCCTTGCGGGACTCCGTTTGGGAAATTTCTGATGTTAGATGACTGACCGGCAAAAGATATGCGTGCACATCTGCCTACTAGGAAGTTGGCCAGCCACCTTTTTGTGTTCTTGTGCATGTTTGTGTTGTAAATTTTGTTTGTTAGGTTGTGGAGGGGGATGGCATCAAAGGCTTTACTGGTAGTTACTGAGCATGTCAATTTCAAAGTTCGCTATATAACTGTTTTAGAATTACAGGAAAAGTTTGGAAAACATAAACAGAAACCAATTTCCAATGGGTTTTCACTAATAACATTTCACTGGCTTATGAAGGGATGTTGACTCATGTTGAGTAAACACCTAATGGTATTTTCAAGATTTTGAGCTTAAGCCTCAATAACCGGTCGGTCCCCTTAACCGGCCACGTCTCAGAGGCATAGGTCATCGCGCTCCAAACATACGAGGTATACACCTTCCCTTTAAGGTGGGGTGGGAGCCCTCTCATGGCCAGGAGTGGCAACAGCTCTCTAAGCTTTCCCCAGCCATTTCTGTGCCACCTCCAGCAGAAAATGTATGACCAGGTAGCAGAACTTATTCACACACTCTAGCGTTACACTGTCGAAATCAACACAGACAGACGGGTCATTTAACTCCTTCAGACTCATATGACGCTACCGCGTCATATGGATCTTATGCCAAATAACTCATATGACGCGATCGCGTCATATGGACTTATCTTCATAGCTCTCTAATAAGTTATATGACGCTCTAGAGTCATATGGAGCTCGGTAAGTTTGATGAAAATCTGTCGATTGGTGGCAACCCCAAGTTTCTCTGACAATTCGAACGGTCCCGCAGTGTGGTTTTGACAGTTGTGGGGTACAGTGGCAATGATACCGGGCTCCCGCCTCCTCAGACTTACTGGAACGTAATATGACTGCGGAGTTAATACAAGATCTCCACTGCACATTCAAAGTCTATGATTCTTGTCAAATGTCCTCTAATATAGCTCCACTACATCTCTTGTGTACTCAGTCACTACAGACGCAGCATTGAATTGAGTTACTTCCCACCCCCTTCCCACATACTGCGCATGGATAGTCGTCGCTTCTTTCCATAGTTCCACGCCCTACTCCACTAATCATGACCTTTGTTTTATCTATGTTAAATCTTAGACCCTTATATGCCATACCTTCCCTCAATCTTCTGAACTTCGCCTCCGCTTCCTGCGCACTATCTGTGATAATTATGAATTAGATAGTTCTAAAAGAGTAAATGTGTGCATGTGTGTGTGACAAAGAGAGAAATGGGCTGCCAATTGTGCATCATTTTAAGCAGAGGGTACAATGTTAAGTCAATTATCCATAATGTTGATTAAATTTTATTAGTTTAAAGTAAATATGTTTAGGAACAATTATGAAGAGATAATTTTGGATGTCGGAGTCAAATGTTGTGTGTGTGTATGAGAGAGAGAGATGAGGCCAATTATGCATAATTTCATAACAGAAAGTAAGAGGCTAACTAAATTATCCATCATGTTGGTGAAGCTTAATTCAGTTTTAAAATATGATTATATTTAACAAATATGCAGAGGTTAATTTGGATTATGAAGTCTAATTTTGTACTTTCAAATTCTTGTATTTAGCCAATCCAACTCTCATACTTTTAAGATTATACCAAGTAATACATGTGGCCGTAGCATCCCACCCTTCTGACCGAACGATCACTACTGGAAGGGATGGTTCGAACGATTAGGAACTTGTGTTTCAGGAACTATAGCTTAAAACTGAAAAGAGCTAAGGGTTTGATATAATCAGGCTGAAAAAACAAATAACAAGGCAACATTTTAACATCAACTAGATTATACTACTGCCTAAACCTGAGTTTATATAAATATTTAGAAAAAAAACCTTGGCCGAACCATCACCGCTCATCCCCTACCAGCGACGCAAGTTATGTGACCGCCTTAATGACGTAACTTATGTGACCGCCTTAATTACTCCGTCCTATGGCACCTAGAGAGCCCAGATTTGTATGGGAACTACTTTTGGATCCCACGGAACAATACCGATGGTTGGCAACCCCCCACAAACCCAGCTGTGCATGTGTTGTCGCACGAAGGGAGTGATAGGCCAGTATACCTCCTATCCATCACCCAATTATAATTGTGACAGTCCTCCGCCCCTCAGGACCTCCAAATGACCTAGATGATCGGTTTTATGTAGTTTTTCCTTCATTACTAACCCATCCCATATGTTTTCCGGAAAACAAAAATTGAAAAGTGGCTGGTCCTGGAGTGTACTTTACTATTATATCGCTTGGGGTCCAGGGGGTTAAGTCCACTCAGCTGGTGATCTATTGTATATTACTAACTCGTGGTGATCCTGCTTTCGGGACTTTGTTGATACCTTTCCTATTGCACTAGACATAATAAAATCCTTTCGATAGAATCTGGCACAAATCTCTTATTTCCTTATTATTATCTTCATTATCCTTTCTGACCACTCTATAGCTACGGTTGTGGACGGCCATTACTCACTTCCGCAACTCATCAACTCCGGTGTTCCTCAGGGTTCTGTCCTATCCAATTCTTATATATATATATATATATATATATATATATATATATATATATATATATATATATATTAGCGATCTTCTCAACTATACATTTAGTCCTATCCACTCCTATGTCGATGACTCTACCTTACACTATTCAACTAACTTTAAATGATGACCAACCATGCCGTTACTTCCAAACTCAAGTGATGGGGTCACAGCACATCTTCTGATCTATCAACTATATCCGATTGGGGTATAGAGAAACTTTTTATTTTAAATGCTTCCAAAACCCTATTTCTCCATCTTCTACATGACTATCCCTTACTTTTCAACAATGCACAAATTAACCATTCATCTTCTCTCAATATGTTCTGTGTTTCTTTATCTTCTGACCTTTCCTGGAATGATCATAGTACCACTTCTGAAAGAACAGCTAACCAGAAATTAGGTGTGCTCAACCATTTCTGTGGGTTCATCACCTTCGCACATCATCTTGCTCTGTACAGGGGCACATTGCGTCCATATAATGAGTATTGTTCGAATATTTAATGAGGTCACACCCACACCACACTTCTCGAAAGGATAGAGTCAAACGTATTTTATCTCGTCAACTTGCCTAATTCCCCACATTGAGTTCTCTCACTGTATATCCTCTCTCTTTCAGAAAATGGGTGGCATTAAACCATTGTTGTCAGATTAGGAAAGCAGTGAGAGATAAAGGATTAATAAAGAAAGTTCTTAGTTAGAGTTCTAGAAATTATTTACAAACTGCATAGAATCGCTCATGATAACCAAAATAAAATGCCGAAGTGCCGTAGATATTCAAACAGTTCACACATACTCAATTTCCTAATAAAATATACATGATAACATAATAAAATAATTAATTTGAAGATATATATTAACTAACAAAAGCATATAACTCATCTGAGTAATATTACTAAAATAATACAGAAATACACAAGTGCATTACCCATACAAAACATAGGGAACTAAACAAAACACCTGTTCTCGTAGATAGCAAGTCAGCAGTCACGAAAGTCATTATTGCGTCGTTCACAAAAACACAACGACTGTAATTTAATTCACATTACCTTAACGAGTTTCTTTATTGGCGTGTAACTGGGGCCATTATGAGGGTGCAGTGTCCAGGGTCTGTTTGGTTATCATGGACTCAAATGCGTGGCTTAAAAGTGGATATCCGACGAATAAAGCATCCTGAATACATCTAGGTATATTCTTAAATATATAATCGGATGTTGAGATATTTTGGCACATTTGTATACATATAAACCATAATTTGTTTATTAAATATTAATTTAGGTATGAGTTGGGTGTGCGTGGGTGGGACCGAGGGTCGGATGCACAGGTGACGATGGCAAACCCATGTTCCGACGTGGCAGGGCCATTTATAGTTCCCTTTTATATACCTCTGAAGGTGTCTTGTATTACACTGACGACAGACGTACGAACTGTGATTTTTCGTCGGCCATGTCCTCCTCCCCCTCAGCATATTCTCTGCCTCCGTCGTTTGTATGTTGGCGCAGATAATTTGTAATGTTCCTACATTTGCCGGATATATCCCGTCTCTGTTTATACTTAATTTGATCTCTGTCAATTTTACGTCCATCTAATATCCGACATAATTAAAAATCCTGGCAAATAGGTTTGGACGCGAATTTTTGCCGATATCGTGGCCACCCACGGCAAAAATCCTGTATGTGGGACACAGGCTTTAGAGCCATGTACTATATAGTGTAAGCACACATTTGGATCCAAATTTTAAACACCATACCCTAAACTTCGACTCAAGTTTTGTCCTTTGTTGTATTTGTGTATTGATGGAGGCAACCAAATATATTGCATTTCACAGTTGAAAACTTGACTTTCACAGACACTTTCATGATAAACTTCACCCTCACTTCATCAACTGTGTAACAATACTGACGTCAGAAACCGTTGTACCGCTACAGTACTAAAGTAGTGTTGTCATTGTTTGTTAACTTATAATTATATCTGGCTTCAGTCATATCCCTGACACCAAGTGAGTAGGACATGCCCTTTAATGATACATTTTGCCATCACTTCATCAAGAGTGTAGTACTACTGACGCCAAAAACCGTAGTACCATCCCACTACTCAAATAGTACTGTAATTATGTATTATTCTATGTGTATGAAGGAGACCAAGGGCAAAGCTGCCTGTAACAAAATTTAATATCTACCCAAAGTTGAAAGAGCTTGAAGTAGTTTTAAGTCATAGGATGAGGGAAATACGGATTGAAGAAGAGAGTTCCAGAGCTTACTTGTTGAGAAGAACGACTGAGAAAATCAGTACAGTCTTGGGTTAGAGAGTTGGACAGAATAGGGGGGTGGGGGAATGTGTTGAAAAGCACCCCCTTACACCCCCTTACTCTCCGTAGGGGAGGAGGTTACACTTAGAAAGCTCTGAGGAAGATTGATTATTGTAATAGCGGTAGAAGAGTGAGAGAGATGCAACATTGCAGTGTGTAGAGATAAATTGTAGGGAATTAGTAAACGAAAGTGACTTGATGAGAAAACATTATTTTGACTCTATCCTTTTGAGAAGTGCGATATGGATGGAAAACCCCACACATCCAATCATTACTCGATACATGGGCACAATTTTGCCATGTACAAAGGTTAAAGCTGTGCAGGGATGCAGAACCCAGAGAGATGGTTGAGCACACCTAACTTCTGGGAAACTGTTTTAGCAAGTGTGGTAAATTATGATCTTTCCAATAAACGTCAGAAAAAATAGAAACGCTAAGAATTATAAGAGAAGATTAAGGGTTGCTTTATTTATTCTTGAAGAGTAAATGATAGTCGTATGCAAAATTGTGATAAGGAGAATTTGGGTTTTGGAAGTATTAAAAATAATAATTTTATTATAAACACAATTTGAGGAGGAAAACTGTATTGACAACTTTTCGCAGATAGCTTCTTTAGGTCACGTACAGTTAGTGACCAAAATAAGCTATCTGCAAAACGTTGTCAATAAAGTGTTCCTTATCAAATGGTATTTTTATTTATTTTGTCAACTTTTCAAAGTTAACTTAACCCCTTCTATACCAGCGACGGCAGGGAGCCGTTAGTAGATAAGTCGCTCCCCAGTCCCAGCGATGGCAGGGAGCCGTCAGTAATGTATTTTCCTTGTAACTGCCAGTATCAGGCAGTGCCTGGTACCACGACCGTTTGAGCACTGCTCTTGAGTTGGCAACACTTCTCAGCTTATATCCAACCCTCTGCAGGCTGGGATAGCCAGTATTCCTTCACTTTTTGAGGTGGGAGGTTGTTCTATCTGGCCACATTGCTTGGAACTGGGGGAGACTTTATTACTGTATCCTCCAGTACAGTAGGGGTTAACAAGATTATCTCTACTCTGCTCGAAAGTAGAGTATCTGATAGGTATGCTATGTATAGCCTCATCACTTGAGTTTTGGAGTAATTGTGTAGTGGGTCGTTGTGGAAAACTAGTTGACTAGTATAAGGTAGAGTCATCAACATATGCGTGGATACGACTAGAGTTATCCTACAGTTGAGAATATCATTAATGAATATTTAAAAACAAAATGGAGACAAGACAGACTCTGAGAAACACTGGAGTTGATATGTTCAAGAAGTGAGCGATTGCCATCCACAATCGCAACTATGGAACGGCTAGAAAGGAAAATTGAGATAAAGGCACATAGAGAGTCTAAACAGTTCATTTACAAACGATTTTCACACCCACAATAATTGTGTCTACTGCAATATATTATAACTACTCAAAGATAGAGGAAAGGATAATCCAGAATATCACTTTAGAAAAAAACACAAGACTATGAATAATCATAGGTAACATTTATTTAAACTAAACAAAAATTATAATGTTTTTTATTTCATCGAACTTTCTATGTGTTTTATATGATATAAGAAGTATTTTTCACGGCCTTTCCTAAAGTGACATCAGACTGTGTTTATCCTTAATATATTTTTCATATTACTATGATAAAGAAAGCCACACCTTCGTGGCAAACGGTTTACATTATACTAGTTTTATTAATTTAGCTATGAGGTATATATCTATGTATTATAATTCTAGTCCGTTGGATAAGAACAATAATAAAATAGCAACAAACTTGATAAGTACGATTTTGTCAGATATGACCTGATACACTCTGAAATGTTAGACATTCAAATTGCTACTTCCAGTCCACTAATGTTATGCTACGCAATATATATTCATGGAAAGGAATCACTCTTCATTGAATGGAAGTGACCACATTCCTATCATCATAGAAATTCTTAATGGTCTTTCTCCAACTGCACCTCCTAGGTGGCGCATTGACCGTGCAGACTGGAATGTATTCTCTGAATTATTCTCGGGGACTCTTGATCCGAGTTCTTTTGACACACACATAGTGGCATATGAGTACCTTGTAGATTTAATTCAGAACAGTGCACTGATTTCTATCCCATGGTCCACTGGAACTCTTTCGAGGCCTGTGGTTCCGTGGTGGGATAATACTTGAACTGCTTTGAGACGTGTCACTCGCTCTTGCTACAGGAGATACAAGAACAATGCGACTCAGGTAAACTACGTTATATGCCAGAGAGCTCAAGCTAAAAAACCAAGGTATTTTAGGAGAGCTAAACGGAATTCGTGGCAGAAGTATACCGGGTCTGTGACTTGTAGGACTCCTATCAATAAAGTATGGGCTAAAACCAGGAAGCTTTCTGGGAAATTTGTTCCTAGTCACCCTCCTTGCCTTCAAGTGGGTGATACTATATCCTCAGTTCCTGTCCTTGTTTTTAATATTCTTGTTCGCCACTTTGCTGAGATCCCTGGTTCTTTTGGTTATGCTCCGGCCCCTCCCATCAGTGCGACTGACTGGGATTCGGAGGTTTATAATGCACCTTTCACCATGCAGGAGCTCATTTATTGCTGGCTCCTCTGCTCCAGGAGAGGATGGCGTGCATTATGACCTGATCAGGCATGCTTTTCTGGTGTTTTTGTTGTGTATTTTCAATGAAATCTGGAGCACGTCACTATTGCCGAAGAATTGGAGAGTGTCTTTATTTCTTCCCATCCCAAAGCCTGGGAAAGGTGCGAAACTTGCTTCAAGCTATAGACCCATTGCTCTAACCAGTTGTTTATGTAAATTGTTTGAGAAAATGCTAAACTATTGGTTGGTATGGTGGTTGGTGACTGGTAACCACATTTCCCCGGTTCAGTTCAGCTTTCAAACCTACCCTTGATTCTCTCTTGCGTATCACAACCGAAATTCAGAATGCCTCTGCTACTAATAAACATACACTTGGAGTTTTCTTTGACTTGTGTTACGACCGGGACTACGAATAAAACAAGGGCACTTAATGATTGGACTAGTAATAGGGCACTATGCAACAACGGTATGCTAGATCCAAACCCTCGAACTTATATGACGGCGAACAAAAACACCTATACCCTCCAGGGTTAATCTGCGATAGCGGGGTATCCTTAACTGGGCATAAATGTACTCTACTTCAGGCTAACCCACACTGGTATAGCCTGATAACAAACAAGATGCAAGTTCCGTTAAAATGCATAAAAAGGAATCTATGGAAAGATCAATTAAATCACTGCACGATTTAATACAATAAAAAGATGCTTCAATACAGTTACTCTAAACAACAATAAACTCTTCACTCCTATCTGAAAGAAAGTGAAGTATAGTCCTACAGCATAGACCTGGAAACTTCTGAAGAAAGTCTGATGCTCATAAGATGCTCGTATCTTATACTATATAAAGGCAGGAGGCAGGACACCACACGTGTAAATATTGAATACACTAAAAGATAGGACATATAATGTTAACTGACACGAGAATACTATAAATGCGCAACAGTAGCAATGCTCGACACTAAAAGAAGTACTTCCTCATCAATGAAACAGTCTGCTATGGTTGTGTGGCTCAGCAACAACCTAGACTAATAAATGCTGTGAATAATAATGCGTACATATCAAAGAGCTTTTATTAAATACTAATAAGTGTCTACTCGATTAATAATGTCTAGCTGGGATACTCGAGGTAAGGAACGGGGGTTGAGCAAGACAGGCTCGTAGCCTAGCAATGTCCTTAAGACTGCATCCTTTAAGTTACGTTAATTGACTAGGGTGCTCTCTTGATAGATCCAGATCACAAGTATCTGGTTCTATCCTGGCGACCCTCTAAAGACAAGCAAAGAGGCAGCAAAGTGTGGAACTGGTACAGGCCAAAACCCTCAGTCAACACAATGCTCCACTCGCAAAGGACGCAACCGAAAAGACAACCCAGGCTACAACAGGACCGGTCGAAGTTGTGTAGGTATAAGCAAACCGTACACACATCGGAGACAATGACTACAGTTACCTTATCCCAGTCTAGCATTAAATAAAAGCGCAGAAACACTAATTCAATAATGGAGACACACAAAGTTCTTAACCTATACTAACTAAGAACCCTCAAACCTATTCTAAGTACATGTAAATATCTCTGAGGACAGCGCATGCAATACAATGGGCCGGCTATGAAAACCGTATGCAGAACCCAAGGGGAGTGTTGTGCAGTTAATAATGGTTAGAGTATGGAAAGAGAGAATCGAGTGAGAGAAACAGTGATAAAGGTGGTGATCGGGAGAGAGTATGCAAAGGGATGTTAGAAGCACGCGTGCCAAGCCTGTCCTGACGAGGACAGCTCCTGGGGACCCTCATGGAGGAGGTAAGTTACACAGGAGCCCACCAAGGCGCGATGGTCGGCCAATCACGGGCCGAGACGTCACAAGACAGCAGGTGTCACGTGACACAGCAATACACGCCGGCCAATGGCGAGCGAGAAGCAGGAATGCACGCGTGACTCAGACACCCACTACCTTCTCGCTCTGAAAGTCTTTCTCATTCCCACGCTGGTACTATTATCACTACTGTTGATATAAAATACAACCCGCTGTCACAGACGAAAACAAAGACCACCACTGGACTGTCTGTGACAATGCGATTACTAGGAAAGAAAGAACAACATTCTCGGATAACTGTAGCCCATTTCGATGTCCCTGGCGAGTGCTAGTGGCTAACGAGAGGCGATTCTGCCAACGCTGGTAGACATCACACCCCGCCCAAGATATGGGATGCTCAACATTAGGCGAGCACCATATCTGACAAGGCAGAATGCCGACAAGACCCGCCACACCCAGCCACTCCACCAGAAATGAAATGCAAACACAATCTTAAATAAAACAACATAATAGCATAAAGAAAATCTTACAACCCCTCCCAAACACAATAGTATAATTTAGCCTGCTATGCTCCCTGAGCGAGCTCCACCGAGCCCAGCCTACTAAGTGAAAGACAGGTTCAACTTAGGACTTAGCTATAACATTGGCAACTTACAATTAACTATAAAAAAAAAAAAAGTTTTTATGTGATTTTTTTTATTTAATTTTAATGTTGTTTTTGACGGCTGCTCTACAGGGGCAAGCCTGGTTTTTCTCCACTCAAACCCACACACCTGTGGTAATCTACGCCGGATCCTCCACCCTCGACAAACAGTCTGCAATCACATTCTCGCAACCGGCAATATGGCGAATGTCTAGATTGTATTCTTGCAACATGAGTGACCAACGTGTCAGCCTCATATTCCGGTTGTGGAATTGGTTCAGAAATTTAAGAGGGTGGTGGTCGGTGTAAATCACCATGACTGGCCCGTAGGCAGGAACATATACTTCAAAGTGCCTGAGCGCCAACACTATTGCCAGCAGTTCTTTCTCCACCACAGAGTAGTTTTTCTGAGCGGAATTAAACTTCTTGGAAAAGAAACTGACTGGATGCTCCAAACCTTCCTCGTCTGTTTGCATTAAGACGGCACCAGCCCCTACACCGCTGGCATCTGTTGCCAGCTGGAACGGTCTTTCAAAGTCAGGGGCCCTGAGGATTGGGTGAGTGCATAGTAGGTGCTTGACCAGCGAAAAAGCCCTTTCACACTCAGGTGCTCACTTGAACTTTTTCTCTTTTGCTAGCAAATCTGTCAGGGGAGCTAACACAGTAGAATAACCCCGAATGAAGCGGCGATAGCAACCGATCATGCCCAAAAATCTCATGAACTGCCGCTTGGTGGACGGCCTGGGGAACTGGTTAATAGCCTGTATCTTGTTTAGGGGGGGGGGCACACCTGGCCTAACCCGACCACAAACCCAAGATACTGCACAGTTGCCCGGACAAAGTCACACTTGCCCAGATTGACCACCAAGCTGGCCTCACTGAGCTTCCGAAACAAGGCTTCTATGTGCTCACAGTGACTCTCAAAGTTGTCATTGTAGATTATAACGTCATCTACTGTAGGTAGACAGTGCAGTTAGGGATGTCAGCTAGTGACTCATTCATAAGACTCTGGAAGGTTGCTGGGGCATTTTTAAAGCCATACGGCATCACATTGCAACGGTAGGTGTTACCACAGACCCGCATACCCCCTTCGCCCGCTCAGACAAGGGCACCTGCCAGTAGCCTTTCACTAGGTCTACCTTAGTTAAAAACTGTGCCTTACCAATCTTGTCTACACTATCGTCAACACGGGGAAGGGGATAAGCATTGCTGGGAGTCAACCCATTCAATCTCCGAAAGTCAATGCAGAAGCGAACCTTCCCGTCAGGCTTGGGCTGCAGAGTGACAGGAGATGTCCACCTAACTGCCCCCTTCTCAATCAACCCCCGTTCTAACATATACTCTAACTCCGCTCTGAGGGCTGGGAGTTTAATGGGTGGAATTCTGTAGGGTACGGATTTAAAGGGGGGCTGATCTCCCACGTCCACGTCATGCACCACTCGAGTTGTGAGGCCTGGATGCTCTGCAAACACAGTGTGGTATGAAGCAAACAGGCGCTGCACGGCTTCACGCTGTTGCTCAGGCAGGTGCACTAGAGCATCATCAGCCACCTTTGTGGAGTTCCCCGCCCACTGGTCAGCAGAGAGATGACACTCCCAGTTATCTTCCAGCTGGGCTTCACTGTCCCTCACTCCTTCTCCTCCATGACCGCTGCAGGTCAACACAGGGACAGCGAGAGGCTCAGGGGGGCGCCTCACAAACTCTTTCACCAGATTTACATGGCACAGCTGATTTTTTTTACGCCTATCTGGAGTAGCCTCAAGATAGTCTAGGTCAGAGATCTTTTTTACCACCTTATAAGGACCAGCGTACTTGGCAGACAACGGATGACCTGGCAGAGGTAACTGAATCAACACCTCTTGCCCCACCTTAAACTCCCGGAGTTTCGTCTTCTCATCGTACCTGTCCTTCATAAGTGCTTGCGACCCTACCAAATTCCTACCTGCCAACTCTAAGCTTCTCAGCATTCTCTCTCTGCTCTCGAGGACATACTTTAACATGGAACATGGTTTTGCTGTGCCCTACCAGATTTCTCTAACCATATTGAGGGGGCCTCTGACCTGATGTCCAAAAACTAACCCATTGGGACTGAACCCTAGGCTTTCACCAGGTACCTCCCGAGCAGCGAATAATACTTAGGGCAACCCAAGATCCCAATCCTTGCCATTTTCAACACAGTAACAACGCAGCATGCTTTTCAGAGTCGAGTGCCACCTCTCCAACCCCCCTTGACTCTCTGGGTGATAGGCTGAAAAGACAATTGTACTGATACCGTGCTGCTGCATGGTCTGTTTGAAAAGGTTAGAAGTAAAGTTGGACCCTTGGTCTGACTGCAATTCCTGCGGGTACCCGTACCTATAACAGTACAATAGCAAGTTACGAACAACAGTCTTAGCAGTACCATTTCGCATGGGGTATGCATCCGGATAACGAGTGGCAACATCCATGATTGTGAGGAGGTACTTCTTGCCTGCACTAGTAGGGGGGAGAGGGCCAACCATGTCGATTATAACCTTACTGAATGGTGGCCCGATTACAGGAATAGGGTGTAACGGAGCATTGGGAATACACTGGTTTGGTTTACCTACTGTCTGGCAGGTACTGCACATTGCCACCCATGACGCCACATGTGCCTTCATACCTGGCCACCAAAACAATTTCGCCAATGCTGTTACCGTCTTACGTACACCCAAATGCCCTGCCAACGGTACATCATGCGCCAACCTCAGTAGGCTATCACGGCACACACTAGGCACTACCAACTGGTCAACCACTCTCGCCCCACCCTCCCAACTCCGTCTGGGATCTAGAAAACGCCTGTACAAGATGCCCTCCACACGAAAGAAGTCCCCCGGCTTTGCATCCCCGTCCTCCTCAAGTTCAATTGCACCGTTACTACACTTCTGAAGCTCAGGATCATCTATCTGCAGCCGACAGATATCCGAAGGAGCCAATTTATCTAGGTGCTCCCGGAGCAACTTATGGCCTCCCCCGGTACTGGATTGTTCGATCCTATCTTGCTTGAGTGTGTAACTGTGCTGTCTCGAGTTTTCTCACGCTCTACCTCCTCACCAAGTGTGACAGGTTCTGGGGCCACTCCGGACCTAAACATTGGTGCTAATACTGAGTCGCCAAGAACAGCCGCTGGATCAAAACTTCTCCCAACTTTAGCTTTCTCCTTCTGACCATTCCTCCGCTGGTCTAGAGACTGAAGAATATGCTGTGACACCTTAGATGCACGAGATCGGGTGACAACACACGCCATCTGCTGTAATTGACACCTCTCGACTAACTTCTGCCCCTCCCTACTCACGTCGGCCGCCCTCTTGGCAACGACTAAGGGTGGAACCTCAGAAGTAGACACCGCAAAGTCGTTGCCGAGAAGAAGGTCGACGCCCTCTACTGGCAGTTTCTCTACGATTCAAACATCTATCTCTCGTGTCACACCATCAACCTCCAGCTCCACTCGACCGAACGGGTATGACCGTGAAGCATAAATACCCTGCACCACAACTACCCGTGCCGCGTTTATAGGTTGGCCTGTAAAGTTTTTCATCAGAGTCTGGGATGCACCTGTATCACGCAACAACTCCAACACATGCATGCAACCAGCCCAACTCACGCAGCCACGCCCTCAATGGTCGCAAAAAGCATCGCGGACAGGTTTCAAGCCTTCCAGACACTCCTTCACTGGCTGTGCCCCCGCATCTGACATATCACCCCGGGTAAATGCAGAAGACCTCAGAGACACCCCAATGTTGCTAGCCAAAGACATGACTGCTGTAGGTTGGTTACTAGGGCAGGAACGTGCAAAATGCCCGTTTTATGACACTTAAAACACTCTACTTCACCCTTGGACTTTCCCTGAGGTGGGGAAGGGCCCTGACCTTTCTTAAACGGGACGGTTTTTTTGTTTGTGATAAAAATTAGTATCATTGCTCTTGCTTTTGTTATTAAATGTTGCATCACTGACTCAGGGGGTTGGAGTGTTGCGCCCCTTGTTAACTGCATCGGTCCGTTGTGCAGACCCGCACCCACGAATCAGCGATAATCTCAGGTCAGCCCACTCAGCTGCCTCTTGAAGAGTTTTAGGATGTTTTTCTTTGAGGTGTTACGACCGGGGCTACGAATAAAACAAGGGCACTTATTGATTGTACTAGTAACAGGGCACTATGCAACAACGGTACGCTAGATCCAAACCCTCGAACTTATATGCCGATGAACAAAAACACCTATACCCTCCAGAGTTAATCTGTGATAACTGGGTATCCTTAACTGGGCATAAATGTACTCTACTTCAGGCTAACCCACACTGATATAGCCTGATAACAAACAAGATGCAAGTTACGTTAAAATGCATAAAAGGGAAGCTATGGAAAGATCAATTAAATCACTGCAAGATTTAATACAATAAAAAGATGCTTCAATACAGTTACTCTAAACAACAAACTCTTCACTCCTATCTGAAAGAAAGTGAAGTCTAGTCCTACAGCATAGACCTGGAAACTTCTGAAGAAAGTCTGATGCTCATAAGATGCTCATATCTATCTTGAACTATATAAAGGCAGGAGGCACGACACCACACGTGTAGATTGAATACACTTAAAGATAGGACATATAATGTTAATTGACACAAGAATAATATAAATGCGCAACGGTAGTAATGCTCGACACTAAAAGAAGTACTTCCTCATCAACGAAACAGTCTGCTATGGTTGTGCAACTCAACAACCACCTAGACTAATAAATGCTGTGAATAATAATGCATACATATCAAAGAGCTTATATTAAATACTAACAAGTGTCTACTCAATTAATAATGTCTAGCTGGAATACTCTAGGTAAGGAACTGTGGTTGAGCAAGACAGGCTCGTAGCCTAGCGATGTCCTTAAGACTACGTTAAGCTACGTTAATTGACTGGGGTGCTCTCTTGATAGATCCAGATCACAAGTATCTGGTTCTATCCTGGCGACCCTCTAAAGATAAGCAAAGAGGCAGCAAAGTGTGGAACTGGAACAGGCCAAAGCCCTCAGTCAACACAATGCTGCACTCGTAAAGAACGCAAGCGAAAAGACAACACAGGCTACCACAGGACCGGTCGAAGTCGTGTAGGTATAAGCAAACCATACACACATCAGGGACAATGACTACAGTTACCTTATCCCAGTCTAGCATTAAATCAAAGAGCAGAACACTAAATCAATAATGGAGACACACAGAGTTCTTAACCTCTACTAACTAAGAACCCTCAAACCTATTCTAAGTACATGTAAATATCTCAGAGGACGGCGCATGCAATACAATGGGCCGGCTATGGAAACCGTATGCAGAACCCAAGGGGATAAGTAATTGAATAAAGGTGAGGAGCAATGGAAAAGAAGAAGGTCAGAGAGAGAGAGAGAGAGATAGTGGTAAAGGGGATGATCGGGAGAGAGTATGCAAAGGGATGTTAGAAGCATTCACTCCAAGCCTGTCCTGAGGAGGGTAGCTCCTCGGGACCCTCACGCAGGAGGTTAGTTACACAGGAGCTTGCAAGGGCGCGATAGTCGGCCAATCACGAGCCGAGACGTCACAAGGCAGCAGGCCCCTAGGCCGCGCCAGGAGCCACCAGCCAATTATAGGCGAGAGAAAGCCCGCGCGGGCGGGAAAACTCCACCGAGCGAGGTAGCACAGACAGACAGACATACGCACGCACATACTACCCACCACGCTCTCGCCTCTCTCTCTCTCCCTCCACAATGCATCCCACATTCAACCAATGATATAAAATACTTCCCGTTGTCACAGACGAAAATAAAGACCACCACTGGACTATCTGTGACAATGCGAGTACTATGAAAGAAAGAACAACATTCCCCGACAACTGTAGCCCATTTCACTGCCCTGGCGAGCACTAGTGGCTAACGAGAGGCGATTCTGCCAACGCTGGTAGACGTCACAGAGGTTCAAAGTCAGGTCGCCGCCTGTGCATTTAAAAAATTGCTCTAGAAGGAATAACTGCTCAAGCTCTTCGAACGTAGTCACCTTCTCTGACCCCAGCCAATTTCTCAAAGCATCAGACAGTTCCCGGGCATGTTCTAGAAAAGTGCACTTATGACCCTTCGTAACACCCCGAAACTTCAACCTATATGTCTCTGGTTGTAATTCGTACGCCCGCAGAACAGCTTCCTTCACTACCTCATAATCGATGCAAGACTCCAAGGGCAACGCATCATATGCCTGGAGTCCTTTGCCAACCAACCTAGAGGAAACAAGGGCTGCCCACTTAACCTCGGGCCATTGGTTCTCCCGGCACTTCTTCTCAAAACGCATGAAAAACTTGGTGACACCCGACTCGTCAAATGCAGGGACTAACTTAAGAAGGTGCGATAAAGGCTGATCAAGACCTCGATTCCCAGAACAGAGACGCTGCCCTGTCGACTCCACCCGAGACTTCTCAAGCTCTGTCTGCACAGTACTTCATAGCCTCAACCTGAAGCTCAGCCTCACGTATGGCCTTTCTCTCATCAGCCTGAATCCTAAGCTCAGCCTCACAAATGGCCTTTCTCTCCTCAGTCTGAATCTTAACCATCTCAAGCTGGAAGAGCATATCTGGAGTTAAACCTTGAGGAGGAGGAGATGCAACAATTGGAGACCCACCCAGTGATCCACCCAGGGGCAAACCATGCTGCCAGTGACTATCGGCCTGTGGGAACGTACTCGGATACGGTGTTCTAGAGGGCATGATGGGACTAGAGTGGAGGGGGAGCTTGGCCGAAGGTGCCAAAGCACCTGCTCCACCCTGTGCACCACGCACCCCACCCAGCACACATGCCACCAGGTCACTTCTCGTCATGCTGCTAGTGCCAACATGCCCCATGACCGTGGCCAAACACTGGAGACCATACCGATCAATCCCAGACACCCGGTCAACAGTAATAGGCATCTCCAGAAACTTCCTTGCATCCTCCTCATTTTTTTTTTTTTTTTTTTCTATATTCCAACTTACTTCCTCTCGGGCATAGGCTGAGAGCCTTAACATTCACCGCTTTACAATGAACAGTGAAGCCCGTGAGGTCTTGTTCCAGTCTAGGGAGTGAGACATGTGAAGCACGTAGAGTACAACGAGCACCTGCCATCTTGCCTTCACATGAGGCACGGTGCTCACTCATGACCCGAAACGACCCCATCTCTGAAGCCACCTCATTCCCGTGCTTCACTGTCTCACCCCCTACACTCGGACTCTCACACTTACACACACACAACGCCACCTGTTGAGCAGATAACTCACCAGGCATTGCACCCCTATAGCATATTTTGAATATGGGTATATACATACAGTGCTATTTAATCAGGGAACAATGAGGGTATTTTATTGACGTTTCGGTGGGCTTGTGGTAATGCACTGATACCAGGTACAGCACAAATTCCATCCCAATAATATCTTGCCATTGATACATCAGGATTTGAACCTGGGACCTTTGGATTACCAGGCCAGTGGCAAGACCACTCCACCACACCTCCGCTTAAACTACTCTAATGCCATCTAACAAACCCAGCTTCTGCACCTCAGAGCCTGCTTCCCGTACTGTGTCCTCACTGTGCACTGATCCGTCGTTCGACATAGTGTCCACCAGAAATCCTCAACGTTTATATAAAAAACAAAAAGTACCTAAACTCTCATGTAGCACTATTCACTCAAAAAATGCTTCAAGACAACTCAAGTGCTATACTACGTTGCCAAAAAAAATTCCAACGTGTCCAAAATATTCCTCAAAAACAAATGTCCAAAAATTATTGGACATTATTTCTTAGTTCACTAAATCCTAGACTAAGGTCGCCATTTGGTATGACGACTAAGATATGATACTAGGCCAGGTCGCCATATGTTACGACCGGGACTACGAATAAAACAAGGGCACTTAATGATTGGACTAGTAATAGGGCACTATGCAACAACGGTACGCTAGATCCAAACCCTCGAACTTATATGCCGGCGAACAAAAACACCTATACCCTCCAGGGTTAATCTGCGATAGCGGGGTATCCTTAACTGGGCATAAATGTACTCTACTTCAGGCTAACCCACACTGGTATAGCCTGATAACAAACAAGATGCAAGTTACGTTAAAATGCATAACAAGGAATCTATGGGAAGATCAATTAAATCACTGCAAGATTTAATACAATAAAAAGATGCTTCAATACAGTTACTCAAAATAACAATAAACTCTTCACTCCTATCTGAATGAAAGTGAAGTATAGTCCTACAGCATAGACCTGGAAACTTCTGAAGAAAGTCTGATGCTCATAAGATGCTCGTATCTTAAACTATATAAAGGCAGGAGGCAGGACACCACACGTGTAAATTGAATACACTAAAAGATAGGACATATAATGTTAACCGACACGAGAATACTATAAATGCTCGACACTAAAAGAAGTACTTCCTCATCAACGAAACAGTCTGCTATGGTTGTGCGGCTCAGCAACAACCTAGACTAATAAATGCTGTGAATAATAATGCGTACATATCAAAAGAGCTAATATTAAATACTAACAAGTGTCTACTCGATTAATAATGTCTAGCTGGGATACTCGAGGTAAGGAACTGGGGTTGAGCAAGACAGGCTCGTAGCCTAGCGATGTCCTTAAGACTGCATCCTTTAAGTTACGTTAATTGACTAGGGTTCTCTCTTGATAGATCCAGATCACAAGTATCTGGTTCTATCCTGGCGACCCTCTAAAGACAAGCAAAGAGGCAGCAAAGTGTGGAACTGGTACAGGCCAAAACCCTCAGTCAACACAATGCTGCACTCGCAAAGGATGCAACCGAAAAGACAACCCAGGCTACCACAGGACCGGTCGAAGTCGTGTAGGTATAAGCAAACCGTACACACATCGGAGACAACGACTACAGTTACCTTATCCCAGTCTAGCATTAAATAAAAGAGCAGAAACACTAAATCAATAATGGAGACACACAAAGTTCTTAACCTATACTAACTAAGAATCCTCAAACCTATTCTAAGTACATGTAAAATAAATATCTCTGAGGACGGCGCATGCAATACAATGGGCTGGCTATGAAAACCGTATGCAGAACCCAAGGGGAGTGTTGTGCAGTTAATAAAGGTTAGAGTATGGAAAGAGAGAATAGAGTGAGAGAAACAGTGATAAAGGTGGTGATCGGGAGAGAGTATGCAAAGGGATATTATAAGGACGCGCGCCAAGCCTGTTCTGACGAGGACAGCTCCTGGGGACCCTCATGGAGGAGGTAAGTTACACAGGAGCCAGCAAAGACACGATGGTCGGCCAATCACGGGCCGAGACGTCACAAGACAGCAGGTGTAATGTGACACAGCAAGACACGCTGGCCAATGGCGAGCGAGAAGCAGGAATGCACGCGTAACTCAGACACCCACTACTGTTACGACTGGTATTTAAATATATCAGGGCTCTTATTCATTGGACTAGTAATGGCATAAATACTACAACGGAAAGCGCTAGATCAAACCTCTGATGTATATTCCCAGTGAACAAAGAACACAAATACTCTACAGAGTTCTATATGCAATAATAGGCTATCAAACTCTCAATAAATGTGCGTCTACTCTAGGCTTAATGTTATATGAAAACAGCCTATTACTACCTATAACCGAAGGTGCTTGGTTATGGTATGCAAAGTAAGGTGGTAAGAGAAGTTACAGCTTACGTTACTTTAATCAATAAATGTCAGGCACTCCTGCATGAAAGAAAGTGCACTAAAGTCCTTCAACACTAACAAGGAATCTTCTTTAAATGTTAGATGCTATAAAGATGCTCGTATCGGAAATGGAACCCAAAAAGGCAGGCAGCGGAACAATGCTCGTGCAGACTATGCACACAAAAAGGCAGAATATATTATATAATGCCGTCGGAGCCAAGAATATCCTAAACACTACAACAATAATAATCGCCACGACAATGCAGTATTCCTATCAACAAAAAGAGCCTAAGTCGTTTGTGTCTCCATACATCAAACTAGGCTGCGAAATGCTTGTGTAATCATAAATGGGTATGCATAAAAAGAGTAATTAGGTTAATATACTTAATGTCTACTGTGACTGATAAAGCCTAGCTAGAGTCAATGATACGAGATACTGGTGCGCATGGCATGCCGCATAGCCTAGTGCAAATCTCAAAGTCTGTGCGTCAAATATTACGTTATAGGGAAGGGTAGCTCTCTTGAGAAACCTTAATACCGAAGTATTAAGCGTTCTCCTGGCGTACCTCAAAGACAAACAACGAGCTTAGAACAGTGCAGAATGGTATAGGCAAAAAGCCCTCATTCGTGCATGCTCCACTCTCAATGGCACACAGACTAGAATTTACTCAATCAACTCCAGTTCTCAGGTATGTCGTGCAGCTTTTTCCTAAAGCCAGCACTCATAGGAAACAATACCTTATAATATCCGACCCCTAGTCTAGCATTATCTAATCCAGCAGAACACTAATAATTAAAGGAAGCGGTACTAAACAATATGAATGCCAACCAATGCTTCGTGATCAACTTATCTTAACACTAACATACATGGGTTATATCAGACCTTAACGCACAATACAACTGGCCAGCATGAAGCTGATTTTGCAGAGTTAACCAGAGGGGGTATAATATTACTAAAAGGTGGTGAAAGATATGGAAAAAGAGAGAGGTAGGCAGAGGAAAAGATTATCAGGTGCGGAGCGGGGGACAGGTAGCAAGGGATAAAGATGAATGCGTTCTAGAAACCAGATCTGAGGGAGAGAGTGGCGAGGAACTGTATATATACTCGCACTAGCTCGAGCCGCGTGGGAAAAAAGCGGTTACAAGTCCTCTAGCCACTAGCAAGGGAGCTAGCAGCATGGTAAGGACCTCTCTCAACCAACCCCCACGAGGCAGCCAGCCGTGACGTCATCGAGCGGGGCAAAAACACTGCGCTCCCCCCTCTCACTCTGTTCTACTCTCTCTCTCTCTCCCAGATCCCATCATTACTAGTTAATGATAAAACATATACTTTACAATTAAATATATAAAGCCTTGACATGGGTGAAAACAAAGAGCCTTTCTGGACTGCCCATGACACAAGCTTTCATATAAAATAAAGCACACTCTAATACATAAACTGTAGACCCATCCACTGCCCTGGCAATCCTAGCGAGTCACTGTAGGACAAGCCATGCGGTTCTAACGGAGTGGTTAACGTCACACTACCTTCTCGCTCTGAAAGTCTTTCTCATTCCCACGCTGGTACTATTATCACTACTGTTGATATAAAATACAACCCGTTGTCACAGATGAAAACAAAGACCACCAGGGGACTGTCTGTGACAATGCGATTACTAGGAAAGAAAGAACAACATTCTCAGATAACTGTAGCCCATTTCGATGTCCCTGGCGAGCGCTAGTGGCTAACGAGAGGCGATTCTGCCAACGCTGGTAGACGTCACACCCCGCCCAAGATATGGGATGCTCAACATTAGGCGAGCACCATATCTGACAAGGCAGAATGCTGGTAGACGTCACACTTGCAAAAGGCATAGAACACAAAATGGGGATTTGGTATTGTGCAAGAATTGCGTAAGCTAGGCCTGACCGGGAAAATGCTGTTGTTTATCCAGAGTTTCCTACACACTCGCTATATCAGTGTTAGGGTCGGGAGTTGTCTTTCTGATATACTTCTGTAGCGTGAGGGGGTTCCTCAGGTGAGTGCACTAGGTGTTTTTTGTTTCATAATGGCTGTAAACGATGTTGTGGCGAGGGTTTCTAAGGAACCATTGGTGCAAAGTTCGGTGTTTGTTGATGGCTATGCGATATATTGTTCAGCGGCCAATCCCGATATGGCTAGAAGACCCTTGCAGAAAGCCATCGATTTGGCAGTCCAATGGGCAAATGAGTGGGGTTTCACTTTTTCCCCTCAGAAGACTGTGGCAATAAAGTTTTCTAGGAAGAAAACTTCAGTTGTACTCTACCTCCTTCTTAATGGTAATATTTTACCATATGAGATTTCGGTCAAATTCCTAGGACTCACTCTGGATAGCCATCTTACTTGGAAGGAACATATTCTTAATCTTAAAGCGCATTTTAAGCGTTCCTTGGACATCCTTAAAGTGCTTAGTAAGAAGTCCTGGGATGCGTACTGTTCATCCCTTCTTAGGATATATGATGCTGCGTTCCGATCTAAATTGGAGTATGGCTGTCGGATATATTCTTCGGCAAGCAAGTCTATCTTAAAAGTTGTTGGACCCGGTACACAATTCAGCCATGAGAATATGCACTGGTGCTTTCCGTACATCGCCTGCAGAAAGCATGTATGTTGTGGCAGGGGAATTGCCTCTGGACCTCCGTAGGGAAGAGCTTGGATTACGTTTAATGTTTAGAATTCGCAATTCCCCTGATAGTCCTGCTTATCGCTCAGTCACCGATAGCCGTTTCCTTCCACGGTATGAGGCACGTAAAAGCTTCCCCAACCCTCTCCAGATTCGTATGATGTAAATGTTGAGGGGCACTCATTTGAACTCTGTTTTATAAGGGAGGTAAAGTTCCCCTTGTTTGCTCTGTGGGTTCTACCCTCTCCATCAGTATGCATTCTTCCAGTTACAAGGCAAAATTATCTCCAGCTGCGGCAAAGGCCATGTTTCTGGATCACTCCCAAGTCCATAAATCTTCTTTGGCATTGTACACAGATGGGTCGAAAATGACATTAGGTGTGGGTTGTGTGGATGTTTTTAAGGACACCACTTGCCTTGCTCGATTGCCAGGGGTTGCCTCCGTCTTTACTGCGGAGGCGTATGCTATTATCCAAGCTTTGAAAGTGGCAAGTGACTCCACTGGAACGGATTTCACTATTTACACTGATTCGCAGAGTGTTCTTTCTGCCATTAAAGTTTACTTCCTTGTTCACCCATTAGTTCAGGACATCCAGGCATGGCTTTATCGCTTATGCCCCTTTCACACATACAGGACTCGGGTGCCACATGCAGCAGAGTAGCTAGTCGTGGCGTTTTTTTTCCCCGACTTGGTGGAGCTGGCTCGGTATGCCGCATCCAAAGGACTTCACCAGACTACAGCCGCATACAGCCGACGTTGTCGTCTTGACTCCGGAGAAGTCTTGAGACTCGAACCGACAATGGAAATAAGGGTCATTTGTACATGCCGACTACACCCGCATCTATAAGACATCAGACGATCGACTTCAGAGTCGATCCGCATACACTCTCATAAAGCCGACACATACAGGTTCTGTGGCCAACGGAGGTATATAAAGGGCGCTCGACCAGGGGTGGACATCATTACAGTCGACTCCACCGTTGCGTCAACAGGTACGGTGACACTATACCATCCCGTCAACAGCTACAGTGAACTGTGCAGTGGCCCGTGCGTGCAACATGGCTGCGCACGTATTAATAACACCCTCCCAGCGCCAAAATATCGACATATACCTGGCGACCATGTCCATGGATTTAACTCTCCAGGTTGATCTGTTAGCTCTGAAAATGGCCACTAAACAACGAAGGAGGAAGAGGAGGTCAGTGTGGACGCGGAACTGGCTCCTGCGGCGGCAATTGCATGGCCACTACGAGAACATCATGCATGAGTTCATGCACGAAGACCACCGCAGCTTCAGAAACTTCACCAGGTTGGACGTGGACATGTTCTGGGAGATGGTGGAGAAGATCACACCCAGGATAGAGAGACAGGACACCTTCTGGCGGAAATCCCTGAGCCCTGCCCTTCGTCTCGCCATTACCCTGCGCTACCTGGCGACTGGTGACTCATATCAAACACTCTCCTATGATTTCCGCGTTGCCCATAACAGCATTTCACTGCTGGTTCCTGACACCTGTGAGGCCATCTACCAAGAATATTACCCTCTCGTTCTGCCATTCCCCAAGACCCCGGAAGATTGGAAGAAATGTGCTGACCTCTTCGAAGAACGCTGGCAGTTTCCACACGCCGTTGGTGCTATTGATGGTAAGCACATAGCCATTCGCTGCCCTGCCAATGCTGGGTCCCTTTACTATAACTACAAGGGATTCCACTCTATTGTGCTTATGGCAGTTGTGGATGCTGACTACAAGTTCCTGTACTGCGATGTGGGTGCCACTGGTTCGGGGTCTGACGGTAGTGTCTTTGCACAGACACCTATCAGGGCCGGCCTGGAGAACAACACCCTGGGACTTCCACCTCCTGAACCCCTACACACTGGTGACAGGCCTGTGCCCTATTTCCTGTTAGGTGACGACGCATTCCCCATGCGACCCCGGCTACTGAAACCATTCCCACATCGCTCAACGGACATGGGTCAGATGATGATCTCCTACCGGTTGTCCAGGGCTCGACGGGTGGTGGAGAATGCCTTTGGCATCTTGGCTAACAGGTAAATATCTTCTATTTTTGGTGGTGTTAATGTCATTAATAAGGCTATACACTTGCATTGCTAACTAATTTTCTTTGCAGAGGCAGGTATTTGAAAATAACCATGTTTTGTGTCTCCCTATTCTACAGGTTCAGACGTTTGCTCACCACCATTCCCCTGCAACCCAAGAGAGTGGAGTCAGTGGTGCTGGCATGCTGTTGCCTACACATCCTCATCCGTCGCCGTTTCCCCAGTCACCACACTGGCTTCATGACTGGGAGAACCCACGCACCCACAGGGTGACGCCAGGGTCTTGGAGGGATGGTGACCAGTTGGATCCGCTCCTACCACTGACCGGAAACCAGGCCACTAATTACGCAAAGGAGTTGCGTCGCTACATGGCAGACTACTTCACATCACCCCGGGGCAGTGTCAGCTGGCAGGATCGCCGGTTCAGGGACTCCTGAAGGTACGATGATTGTGTGTATTTTAATTATATATTAACTGACCTACTTTGCAGCTCTTTTTAATTAAATCATACGTGCCATTGTCATATCATTTGCAGATTTGTTATCTTCATATGTTTCTTATTAATAATTATTACTTTCATTTTCAATTCTCTTCAGTCATTTGCTTTGGCATTTTATTAAATTATTCAGTATTTCCCTGACATTCAGTAACTTATTATGTCACTGTAATGCATCATTTACATTTTATTATTATATATTCATATTTATACATATCTGGCCATTACTTTCTTGCCTTGTTATTGCCGTAACTCCCATTTGTATATGATGAGTGTATATTACTTTCCACAAACATATATTATATTCATCTTTATTTTATTTAGTACTAACTTCTGTGAATGAATATGAAGTCTAGTCAATATTTTCTTGCCATGTTATTTAAGTACATATTTATATTTATTATTACTGGAGACTATTTTCAGCAAACATAAGTATTATATATTGTTTCAGAACATATTACGGTCATATGGGATTGGAATTCTAAACTCAATATTCACAACATAATTTTATTTTAATGTTTACATGTTTCTGACATTGTTTACTGACCACCCTCGTGCTGCGGTGTGTGCAGTGTTTGATTAGGTACCTAGAGTCCAGGTTAGTGAGGCTCACATCAAACAGTTGCCTCTGGTAGCCTCTCCCTGGTGTGGCCGGCACCGCGAGGTGTGTGCCATATGTGGGGGTGGAGCTGCCCCACAAGCTGGGCGTAAACTGTGGGGCCGGTCCAAGTTGTTGGGTCAGTTGTGGAGTCAGCTGTGGCCCACGTTGTTGATACAGTTGTGGTCCAAGCTGCAGGCCGCTGACGGAGGGTTGTGGAGGTTGGACGGGGGGTGATGCCGCAGCCGCTGGGGTTGCCTTTGCCCCCGAAGCCCGTTGCCGCGCCATCTGGTCTACCTGCAGCACATACGTAGTGATCTGCTGCTGACCCATGTTGCAGTCTTCGGAAGACCACTCGTTCATCAACTCAGCAATGTAGGCAACGAACGCGGAAACATGTGGCTTGATGCGGCCATCTCCTGTCCTCACTGATTACCGGAGGTCCGTGACGTCCTTGCGGAATGCGGCCACCGTCTGCTGTATCTAGAAAGAGAGATGTAAAAAAAGTTGGTTATTATCAGTCAGTGTCAGTATAATTATGCAATGCACACTCATAAATAACATAAATCTCCATCTGCATTCCAGATTTCTGTAAGAAATGTATTCGAAATATTACATAAGAGGGACATTTACATACAATATGTTTAGTTTACATCATTAATGAAGTTAGTTTCGCATGTCAATAATTGCCTTACCGTTTCAGTAGGAGTGGCACCTTCGCAGTCCAGAGAACCTCTTAACATTATATAACTTGTCTTACCTTTCCACAGCTTACATTCATTTGTTTGCATATGCACATTTCAATAATCTTTCTTACCTGATCTATTTCAGCGGAGTTGGTGGATGTCTTCTACCGCTTGCTGCCTGGTGTTGTGCGGTGCCTGGAGCTTCCTCCAGATGCAGGCTCCTCGTCTTCTGTCCTGCCCGCGAGTCCAGGGTCGTCCAGGTCAGGCGCATCATCGATGGCGTCGGATGTGGCAGGCCGTGGTAACTGTGTTGTTTGGGGTGAAAGCAAGAAGATTATTTTATAATGTTATGTTGTGATGCGGCCGGCTATATGAACTGTGTTATCGGAGGAAAGCAGATATATAATTTATACTGTAATGTTGTGAGTCGGGATGTGTTATACTGTAATTAATTTCATTTGGGGGTAGGAGTTTGGTGTTGTAATGAGGTTAATAAATAATGATTAATTAAAATAAAAAATCTATGGAGATTGTTTCGTTTAAAACCACAAAGCATGGATTATTACATAACATGACAGCAAAATGTAACATAAAAACTGCCTTAAGGGAATAATTGGAAATTATTAAATTACTATTGCTGAATTTGAGGAACATATATAATAAACACTCACGTCACCGGTGCTACGAGGCTTGTTCCGCACAATGTGGCCCGTAAAGAAGCTGCCCTGATCCAGGATCCACTGATCCCGGTCGCTGTACCGCACTTCTGCCCCAGCACCACTCTTTCTTGCCGTCAGCTTGCCAAACCTGGAGCGGATGTTGTCGCACCAGCTCCTCAGCTGAGCACCTGTTTGCAGGAAACACTCTCATATAATATAAATGGGTATATCGCACAACAATGTCACTATATATCGCCCCATAGTACACGTATCAACACAGGTACACAGTGTCACTATCCATCACAACACAGAACACTTATTAACACAGGTAAACTACGTCAATATTCATAATATCACATTTCACGTATCAATATGGGGAAACTAACCTTTAATTGGAGGGGTCAGAGTCTTGGCCTTTTTCTCAAACAGGCGCCACTTCCGGTCAGAGTCCTTGAATTCCCCGGCCTGCGTGTCGTACATGAAGGTATGGGCCCGCAGCCACTCCATCACGGCGAGCTCGTCCTCGGGGTGCAACACTACCCTTGTTATTGTCCGTTTCGCCTTTACGCCGTAGATGGTAGCATCAGGGGAGGCCTCGTCACCCGTGTCGCTTTCCTGGGTTTCCTGGGTGTCCTGGGTGTCCTCCTGGCTGCTCCCTGGCGGTAGCATGCTGGTTTGGGCAGGGGCTGGTGGTGGTGGTGGCAGTGGCGGCCGCCTGGCAGCGGGGGTGGCTTGGCGTGGCGGCTGGCTGTCTTCTATCACATCCAAGCTCTCTTCTTCGCTCATCTGGGTCTCGTCTGCAAAGAAGTCTTCCAATCTGTTATCCTCTGCCGGCCTCTGGATCTTCTGAGGACTAGGCAACTTCCTGGCCTTTGTTTTTCTCTTGGGTGGTGGCATGGTGTACAGGCGGTAGAGGTGAGGGTAGAGGCGAGGCGAGGGAGAGGGTGAGAGGTGTGCGTCGTGGGTGGTCTCATCGAAAACTGTGGTGCGAGTGAGGTTGGGACGCTGCCTGGGGCCTATATATAGGGGCCGTGTTGCCGTTCTGTTGTTGGGAAAAATTTCTTATATTTCTTGTCGGCTTGATGCGGCTGTTTGCGGTTCGAGTTTTGTGTTGTCGGTTTGATGTTTCTGTTGTCGGTTACTTGTCTGCTCAAGTTAGCTCGACTCTTCTGCCATATTGGATTCCGGGTGTTGTCGTACGTCTGGACTCCTGTCAATGTGGTTGGAGTCTGCTGAGATGCGGCTGCTTGCGGCTGAAATCCTCTATTGTCCGTTGTACTCGTTCGACTCATATTATTGCATAATTATTGCATAATTATATGCAAATATATGTAAATTTATGCACACGACTTGAGCAGACCTATGCGGCTGTACTAGTGTCTGTATGCGGCTGTAGTCTTTATGCTACACATGACACACAATTCGCTACGCTATACTCAAGGACTACAGCCGCATACAGAAGACTAATGACGATTAGCGCCGACTAGCGCAGACTACTCCCCTCATCCACCAGACAAATGTCAAGTCTGGAATTTGTTTTGAAACTCACCAAAACTTTGTTCTGGGGCCACGACTTGACACGCATTGCCAGGACTTCACCAGACTACAGACGACTACAGCCGCATTGTCAGGACTAGGTGCCGACTCGGGTGCCGCATGCAGCAGAGTAGCTACTCTGCTGCATGTGGCACCCTAGTCCTGTATGTGTGAAAGGGGCATTAGCATCTTGACACAAAATGATTAATATCTGTTGGGTTCCGGCTCATGTGGGGATCCAGGGCAATGAGGAGGCTGTACTAAGAGTGTGAGGGCCAGTTCTCTATCCTCTTGGAGGATTTGAAATGAAGTATCCGGTCGCTGATTCGGGAGAGGTGGCAGTTGAGGTGGTCTTCCCTCACTAGCACTAACCAACAACTGAAAGCTATGCACCCTTCTGTGAAGCGTTGAGACTTATCGCCCGTTCACATAGGTAGACGCACGGAAGTAGTCCTCACACGGTTGCACATTGGTCACACATATATGACGCACAAATACATATTGCATAATGATCACCCTCCGTTGTGTGCTGTGTGTGACGAGGTACTGTCTGTAAGCCACATTCTAACCTCCTGTTGTAATTATTAATTTACCAGGTGCCCTGTAGGTTTAACTTTCCTTTCCCTGCCTGACATTCTTGGCCAAGATGCAGATGTTTTTAAGCTCCGATCTTATTTATTGGATTGCGGTATTTTTTATGATAGTTAATTCTCCCGTGTTTTTTACTCTTAGATATTCCTATATTGATATATACTATGTTTTATGTACCGCTACTTGATATCTTAATGCGTTTTAAATGTTTATATTCCTGTGATGATATTTTATTTTTTAGATGTAGCACTGAATGATATCTACAGGTCCCAGTGCTTCGCGTTTGTGCCTAAATTGTATCAATTCAATACTTCTACAATAGACAATAATATGAAAATATATTATACAGTATATACACTTACAAGTTAGAGCAGTCTTCCTGGGGCCCCATACTGACATGTTTAACCCCTTCTGTACCAGCAACGTCTGTTTTGTTTTCATTTCTATCTTTATTTAGACTATGTAGTGCAGTTTAAAAAGAAGCTGTGCCAGTACAAAGGATTAATTGAGATGGTATATAGGCTTTTACTGGGTAGACATCCTTTCTAAGCTGAATACAATCCTTTAATAGTTGCCAGAATATAATGAAAAGGACGTCCTGGTAATGAATGGGTTAATGGCTGATGGTAATGGTGACAACCTACCCTTCTGATGCCACGTTAAGTGTGTGAACCTAATCAGTGGTGTATAGGCTGTATACCCGTAAGCCAGACTCTTGTAAACGATCCTGATGCTTCCCATTAGGGACCTTACAGGGCGGGAGTGACTGCCGATGAGGAGATTATGGTAATAGTGGATTGGCCTAAGTAATGCACCCCACACCTTCCCCATCCCTCCCATTCTCGCCCAAATATCCACCAGCACCCCCCTCCCATCCCTACTCTAACCCCCCCCATACCCCTCCCCACCTCCATTTGAAGAATCAAGCTCACATTTGTATTTATTCAATTAACATCTTACCATCTCAAAACTAATTTGGCTAATCATGAGGGAGAACGGGGTCCACAAAAAATATCCCTCCCCTTAAGCTAAGGTATGCCATGTCTCTGAAGCTGATTATACTGTATATTTATGGAGAACAAGAACACATTGCAAATATCCTTTTAATTTACAATCTATCAAATTAGTATTGTATTTTTTCTCTATGTGAGTGAGGGAGGCAAAAGGCAGAACTGCCTGTGACGAGTGCCTCCCCCAGAGTTGAAAGAGTGACAGGACCTAGCGGGGACGTTCGAGCCAAAATGCCTGGACACACGTAGTTTGAAGCAATTTAAGTCATAAGAAAAGCGAAAGACTGATTCTGGGAGAGAGTTCCAGAGCTCCGCTGTTAAATATAAGACAGATTGAGAATAAAGTTTCACTCTTGGGTTGGAGAGTTTCACAGAGAAGGGGTGGAATTGTGTTGCAAGTCAAGTGCTACGTGCTCGACGAAGAGGGGGTGGTATACACTGAGAGAGCTCTGAGGAACACTGATTATTGTAATAGCGGTAAATAGTGAGATAGATGTAACATTGCAGCGAAGAGAGGGAGATTGCAGATAATTGGTGAGTAAACGTGAGTTAATGAGACGAAAGACTTTCTTTTCTACTTTGTCTAGAATTAAGGGGAGGTTTGTTTGTTTTCCGGGCCCCCTTCTCTTTCATGTATAGCCCCATTAGTATTGATATATTAAGACGATTTTAAGACTTGTTGTGCCATTTAGGTGTTGGACGTTTTTCCTAGTGAACGATAATGAGTTTATAATTTAGGAGGAATCGGCCTTCGGCCGCGACAGTTTTCTACCGAAAGATGTACAATGGGTGCTCTTGGGGTGTTTTTTAAGTTTGATGGAGGTCTTGGGAGGAAACCTAAGAGAATAATATATATATATATATATATATATATATATATATATATATATATATATACCGGTATATTATTCTCTTATAATATTACTTATATTATTACTATATAAAGTTTTCGTTAAGCTTTTTTTTTATAAAAAAGACAGGTATATAATACAATATTTTGCTTAATTATGATCAGCATGTTTCTATTTGCTAATTTCAGCATTTTTAACCTAAAATACGTTTGTGAAGTTAGTAACCTAATAAAATGTACAAGCAGGCTACATATGTAGTATACACAACTAAATTTACATAAGAACATGGGAGTCTGCAGATAACCGTTTATATCAAATAAGTTGCAATAAGATGCCTCCACACTTCCTCTGTCCAATTGCTCTTCTTTCCTACTTTACTCCAGCCATCTGGTCTGGTCTGCCTCCACTTCATCACCAGCCACCATTGACCATCCGGTGGCAGCTTCCTCTTCTGCATCTGAATACTCTGAGTCCACCATTGGAGAAGAAGTCAATGTGGAGGGGATTGAGGAAGATTGGGATGAGGACATTTACTTGGGGGGCTACTGCCAGTGAACTGCAAGAGGCCTACTGCGAGTTGACTAAGGAGATCAAGAAGGCTGCGGCAGAAAGAAAACGTCCCCCAACAGCGCTCACGAGTAAGCTGATTAAGTGCCTACACCAGATGAGTCTCAACAAATCTACAATGGAGCAACTTGGTACTTGTACTTCCCATGTCTCAACTTATTCTTCCTCTATCCAAAACTCTCTAATCTCCTACTTTACTCTAGCCATCATTCATTTGTTCGTCCTGCCAGAACTTAAATTTGTAAAATATATCAAATTATGTCACATGCTAATATTATTTTCATGCAGGGTAGCCAAATGTAAATAGCTTCGACTGCTCACCAATAGTAAAGGTAGCCAATATTCTGGGTTAACGTTAAGACACAGTTTGCCTAATATAGTGTTAATAGTTATGTAGGACTTTCGAATTCCTTACTTAAGTATTGAACTTCAGTTTTAGCAAATAAAAACACTATCGGTCTTTACCCTATCCTAACATATATATTACGCTCTATCACCAGCCAACTTTACTCATCTTGGGATCGAGTTTCGGGTTTAGAATATTATTATACTGTCTACAAAAGATTTGTAATAAAACACATATATGGACAGGAGACCTTGGTGCAGCATATAAGTCAGGAATCCCAGCATTTCGAGACCGCTTTGTTGTGATAATTCATAAGGAAAATTGAAGAACTAGGTACACGCTGTTTTCTATTATTATACACTGTATATATATGGAAGTAAAAAAAGGAAGAGCTGCAGATCACACAAGCATCACCTGAATCAACCAATCAACACGCTGGATTACGTGTTACAAACCGTGAATTCCGGTGCAGACATAAAAGTACCAGCCTAAGCCAGGCTGGTGCGAGTGCACCTATGCTTCTCTCTGATTGGTCAACTGCTTTGTTTCCTGCAAACTGCCTATACCAGTTAATTTAATTCCCTTCAAAGACAGAGGAATATGGTAGTTGTGGTAATGTCACGTTGGCAGGGGATCAAGCGGAGGTAGTCATGTCATGGGCTAACGCACCTGGTAGCCTCATGGTAAGATGCGGCCGCCTCAAGGGCCCAGGTGATGTGCTGAGCCGCCTTGACCTGTCTTCTTCAGGGCTAGTAACACTAGTTCACTATTTGGGAAAAAACGGATGATGTAGTTAACCCAGCTCTTAATTGGTGATTGAATGCGAGAGCTGTGTGATTGTCAGGTATGTTGTTGTTGTTGTTGTTCCCCAAGCTGCCTGGCCGAACAGCCCCAAGGCCCCGAGCAAGACCAAGGCCATAACCGAGCGCCCCCACAGAACCCTCCCAGCCGACCACAATAAAGCATGGGTGACCGAAGCCACTCCATGGCGGGGAGCTGAGGGGGACAGAAACGCCCGGGAAACCAAAGCCCCACCCAGGGCCCTTGTGCCCCTCAGCAATTATGAAGAGAAAGCCTTTGTCAGGTATGTTGTCCAATCTAGCTAAAGACAAAGGAGCTGAAGTAAGGGAAAACTGGTAGGAGGGCATTGCTGGTCTCTCTCTTTCTCTCTGTCTCTTGGGACAACTAATCAGTGAAACTGCTAGCGGCGTCGTACAGGTCGTCCTCTCCACATCAACATGGTCATACTGTGTCGTTCTCTTGCAGGGCCTGTTTACGTCCTCGGAGAGCCTTCTCTCCACTCACGGAGTGTGCTGGGAAGTTCTTCCTACACCTCTCTACTTAGATGCTCAAAGTAGTTGTAGTGAGGGTTCAGTAGGTCTTTCAGTTCCTGTATTTCTTTACAGTCGCCCAGGTCTTCCTCCTGCCGATCAGAGTTCGCGGCGTACTGAGGGTGTCTTGGATTTATTTTTCTTTCCGAGGCTTTTCCTGCCTTTGTGGTGTGTCTAACCTTCTTATAAGATCCCTTAGGTCATTTATGCTATTCTCTGGTGTGGGGGAGGTGGGCTGATGCTGAAGGTGCAGGGCAGGGGAGAGATAGGAGGCTCAAGTCCCGACTCAGCCTTACAAAATAGTGTATCCAAGGGGGTGTTTCCAAGTCTTATATGCCCCAGTCCTGGATCTAGTGGCCTGTCGGGTCTATTTGACTGGACCAATCACAGATTGGGATGTCACCAAGACCAAAGGTCGGGGGTGGCTTTGGCTATGGAAAGGTGTTGAGGGGACTGACCAGCTGATCTCAATGGTATAAACAAGGTAAATAACATAAAGTTGGGTATACTTATAGTATATTTATATTCCTTTATATTTGTATAATACATAAGTTTTTCACTAACAATACTCCATTTAAGGTATTTAAATTATTATGAACACTTCAAGTAGTGTTTTTTTAGATCTTCTTACACCCATATATCTTACAGTTGTATAAAGTCAGTGATAAAGCCAGTGATACACAAACACTATAATGGTGAGTATCCTCGGAGTGATGATACTTTGAATCCTGCCCCTCATAATATTCCATACCTGTAACTAATATAAATAAAGTAGACGTGCCGTTTCGCCCAAAATCAGAACGGCATACCCAACTCTGCGATCGGTCACCATCATCACTACTAGTCACTATCATCATTAATATCATCAGCACTACTACTCTCATCATCACTACAACTTTCACCATCATCACTACTACTTACCAACATCACTAATACTGTCACCATCATCACTAGTACTGTCCCCATCATATCTACTACTGGTATCATCATCACTACCATAATCATCACTACGGTCATCTTTATCACTAAATCTACAATACAACCATCATCACTGCTATTATCACCATCATCACTACTATCAACATTATCCCCACTATTACTACCATCACTTCTAATGTCAACTAAACTAACTTAACCTAACAAATGCGGGGAAAATTTTTCTCACCCCCTGAACGATGGGGTTCTGTGTCTATGGGGCACACACACAGAAAGTCATCATCATTGCTTGGGAATAGGTACGGGGCGGGGGGTCCTGGGGGGAGGGGGGGGGGGACCATTTGTTTTTACCTAAAATCATAACTATTGCACAAATTCAAAAACAAACATTTTAATTTCCGTCGCCTTTACGCACAGAATGTTTGTGTGAAGTTTGGTGAAAATCCGTCGAACGGTCTAGGAGGAATTTTCGGACGGACAGACAGATATTTCGGCCGGCATGTTCCACTAAGTGGGGGGCGATACCACTCTGCTTATGCAGAGTTGATAAAACATTTAACTAGAAGTATATGTGAGAATCAATCAGTCTGTCAAGTGATTGATTGAGAATAAATTATACAAAAAAACAAAAATAGGCTTTTGAGTTTTGAAGAACTATGAAATATGTTTTATGAAATTTGGTAAGTATACTATAATACACATGTTAGCCAAACTACTACAGAGCATCTGATGACAATTGAATGCATATTTAACTTATTGATGTTAAACATCTAACATAATCTTTGGTTTTGACCAATTACCACCATGCATAATATACTATTTATAATAGCTGATCTTCACATTCAACACACATATTATACAGTATCCCTCAAAAATTTGAAAACATTCCTTACGCTGTCTAGGAGGAGTATTGAGACAGACGATACCTCCTTGTTTATGTAGGATTGATATAACCATAGACTACAGTAGATCTGGACTGGACACGAAAATGGAACTTTGCAATAAGTGACCCAAAATCAGAAAACTAACTCCCAAGTTCGAACCTCGAAACCGCGGAAATATGATATTTTCACGGTTTCGAGGTTCAAACTTGGGGGTTCGTTCTTCGATTTTGGGTCCCTTACTGCAAAGTTCCATGTTCGTGTCCAGTCCAGATATACTGTAGTCTATGATGTAACATATTAACACTATAAACGATATCTTCACTATCGGCGGTGGTGGTGGTGAAAGGTGCAAGTGTCGACGGTCCACCACTATTTTTGCATATTATTGTATTTTGGATACATATAATAATTATGGTGTGAGTGGTATCTACGTTTCCGTGAATATGTGTAGAGCAGTAATATAATACAAATGATGCTATGTGCAGTGCTGTTTTACCAATATACTGTGTCAAGAGCATTGCAACGTCCCCAACCAAGCTACAGACCAACATGGTGAAACACATACAATAGCACTGGATATATCAAAGGCATTTGATAGAGTCTGGCATCAATCCTTATTGTCGAAGATGTCACACTACGGCCTTGCATCAACAACATCTGATCGCCGTAATAGATATATTGGCTGGGCCTAAGAAAATTTAAACAGTACTAGCTCCAGCAGTTAACCCAAGAATGAACCATCTTTGATTCACTACCTTTAACGACTGTGTATTTAATAAACATTTGTCTATGTGGTCCATAACTCTCTCTGTAAAATTAAACATGAATCAGGACGATTTTGTGAAGGCATTAGTGATTGCATTGAGCGACAAGGTTTTCATAAGAATATTAGATGCTTTTATTTGTGGATAACTCTCAAGAGAGGTGGCATAGTTCGGAAGGTTGTTTAGGAACGTGATAAAAAATAAATAAACTCCAAGATCAAGTATCGAGGAAGAATGAAATTGTAGATAACCAAGAGCAATATTCATGCCAAAATAATACAATTCTGGTGTACCTAAAAGAGATAACTAAAATATATTGAAAGTGACTATGGAAATGATAAATATAAATGTCTGCACATATGAAGAACCGTGTATTGCTTAACCCGAAGCGTAAATCACGTCCACCAGATAATGCATGGGGAGATATACAGTTTGCCGCACAAGTCCTGTTTTCACCATCTCAGTGACATCGTAATTTGGCAGCGTCGGACACACCTCCCCAACTTCACTCCACCTTAATCCCTCCCTTCCACTGCCCGGCTAATAGTATCTCACGGTTATGAAGTAGGTGTGTTGTAAAAGCACTTAAACCATGTGCTTTGATTTCATTATATTGATACCCTAGCTGTAAATTAATATATCAAAAAGGTTCTTAAGGGGACTGACCGGTTAATTACAAACTTCCAGGTCTTACTTTCAATTTAAATTAAATTTGGCACAGGTGTATATGACCATAAAACTAGATCAAAAACAAAATTATTTTATTTTATTTTTGCGTTTTTCTTGCAATTTAGGTAAAAAAATGTTGAAAACCATAGCACTGCAGAAAATCATAAACTCCTACAGAAATCCCCATAGCACATGTTTTATGTGATCAAACAACTTACAAAAGGTGTATCTGTAGTTGCTATAAATTTGTTTTTATATATTTTGTGTATTTGTTCGATTTAGGTGATTACGAGTTCAGGCGAATATATTCATAGAAAATTACAACTTTGACGACATATTGTGAAAAAAATAAATTACTAGAGTAAATTGGCTTTATAGGCCTTGTAGTGTTTTTAATTACCTTTCCAATGGTATATACACCATTCCTATAGGTCCAATAATAACTGTAGAATAACATCTGAAAGTGCGACAATATAGGTTCTGAGAAAAACTGAAAGTTTAAGGTAATTAGGTGAAAAATTGTACTTTTGTTTTTTTAGATTTACAATATTTTACGCAGGAACATGGCAAAGTAGAAGATAAACCGTATGGGAGGTTGTAGAGTAGCTTACACTCTTTCGATTTATATAGGTATGCTCCTCGTACGACCAGTAGTTACTGAGCATGTTAATTTCAAAGTTCGCTATATAACTTTTTTAGAATTACAGGAAAAGTTTGGAAAACATAAAAAAAAAACTATTTCCAATGGGTTTTCACTAATAACATTTCACTGGCTTATGAAGGGATGTTGACTCTTGTTGAATAAATATCTATTGTTTTTTTCAGGATTTCGAGTTTTTTAAGCCTAAATTAACCGGTCGGTCCCCTTAACACTCAACGAGCGGCCTAGGCGGTATATTTGACCATGCCGCCCAGTATTTTTTTTTTACCATAAATGGAGTTGTTTCCGTGCTCTTTTTCATGTATAAACAAGAGCCATAGCGTAATACAAGTATGTATCCGTGAAAGGGCGATAATTGAGCTTTCCAATGACACCAGAACCATCCTTCTACGATCACTGGTTGTCTTGCAACGATCGTGCAACCGAAGGGCAAAATCGCTAAAATACGGTAATTTTGTTACATAATTACGTGTGTAGCGAGTGAGAGAGGGTGGAGTAGTGTGGAGTACATGTCAGTGGGCCCACGACGGTCGTGGCGAGCAGTCATGAGGCAACCTACGCTCCTCCCACCGCTCGGCTCTCTCTGAGCTAATATTGCGCCAAAATTGTACACTGACTAAAGGCGGGCCCCACCACATAGTCCAGGTTTTTAGATACGGACTTAAGTCGGGCCCCGATAGACAAGGGTTAACCCCTTCCATACCGTCGATATCCTTTTTATTTTATTCTGGCTACTATCTATCTATCTATTGCCGGACGCCTTACTCCCCTTACGAGGGTGGCCATACACAGAATGCCCCCAAGCGGACCTATTCCCTGTGAGAGGGACAACCCGAGCCAGTTTAGTGAAGGACTTACAGGATTGACCACTCAATTTAGGATCCGTCAGACTCCGAGGCCCTCTGTGTATCTTGTTAGCACTATTTTTCTACAGTGGTGTTCGGCTAATCCATCCACTAACCTGCCTTACCCTTAGGTAAGCAGTACGGATTTGTATCAGGTTTACTCCCCTAGACAGGTTGCCAACCAAGGCTGACGAGTCCCATCCACCCGGATTTGTATAAGGTTGTCTTCCCTAGATGAGTTGCCGACCAAGGCTAACAAGTCCCATCCACCCTACTACTATTCGATTTTATTCAGTTGAGGAAGGATCTCTAGTAATTATAAGGCTTCGAACTATCTCGATAAACGTTTTTAAATAAATCTTCCTAAGCTGCATAAAATCGTCTAAATATGGCTATAACACGTCGCTGGTACAGAAAGGGTTAACAAAGCTCTGGTGAGTTATAAATGTGTATTTGTATTTCATAAAGCAATGCATGGATAAGTTACGCATGAAGCATATTTAAGAAAACTCAGAAAGGGAGAGAGATCATCGTAATTCAACATCTACAGTATGACGTCTGGCAATAGATAGATAGATAGATAAAGTATTCCCAATTTAGTTGCGAATCGGGATATTATAAATTATATGTATGCGTGAAAATGTATATAGTTCTTTCCTAAAACCTTATTTCCAATTATGTGGTATTTTTTATAAATGAATGAGCAATAAATACGCGATGTCAGAATCATAACCAGCAAGAAGTATAGTAATTAACGAATTTTAAAGCATCAATAGAGGAGCAGAACAAAGACCGGTACTAATACTTACAATAATAAGAGTGGTGATGAAGTGATACGATAGGCTGTATAACTCATGGCACTGTACATTTTGTCAAAAGAAATTTATTGAATCATGCATAATCCTGAATAATATTGCTGTACCGGTATTAGTTACTATACGAGAGGAATGAGAAAATCAAGTAGGTAATTCTAAAATATGTTGAATACTGGATATTGTACTGAAAGCCAAACTCTGACAACTAAATATTCACAAACAATTACACACAAACATAACCGAGTATAGATAAAAACAAAATAATACAAAAATAATATTTGAAGACAAATTTCAGGACATTCTCTCTCTCTCTCATTGTTAGACCCCTTCTTGAATAAGGCGTTCAGTTCGGGTCTCCGTATCTCAAGGAGGACATTACAAAACTCGAATTTGTGCAGCGTAGCGCAACTAAACTAATTCCCTCTCTGAAAAACAAGCCTTATTATGACAAAATAAAACAAAACTATGTTCTTGCTAAAGAAAAGGAAGTTGCGAGGCCAATTTATCGAGTGTGTTAAGATACTTAAAGGATTTGACAGAGTAGATATTAATTCAATGTTCACGATTAATAACAAGGCTGCAACCCGTGGTAATGGAATGAAATTAATTAGAAAAAGGCACCCTTAGATGTGACACAAAATGTCTTCACATACAGTGTGAATATAATTACATAATTAGCTTAACCTCAGTTGTATGTAAAATGCTAGAAACGGTCATAAGAGACAGACTCGTAAATCACTTAGAGGAAAATAACATACTTAACACCTTATTGGCGGGTGGTAGGGTATATTACACCGTACTGCACAGCGGGGGATTTTTACCCTAAATAGGGTTGTTTCCGTGCTCATTTTCATGCATAAACAAGACCCAGAGCATAAAACAAGTATCTATCCCTGAAAGGACGTAAACAGAGCTTTCCAATGACACCCGAACCATCCTTGTACGACCACTGGTTCTCTTGCAACGATCGTGCAACACGAGTGCAAAAAACCCTAAAATAAGTTAATTTCCGTACATAATTCCCTGTGTAGCGAGTGAGAAAGGGGGGAGGAAGGTGGTATACAGTGCAGTACGTCCACGGTGGTCGTGGGGAGCGGTCATAAGGTTACTACGCTCGTCCCACTGCTCTGCTCTCTCTCTCAGCAACATTACGTGCTGAAAATGGCGCTCGACAGCTGTCATGCACCGCCACTTAGTCCAAATTGATTTCACTCGACATATGTTGCACGCCGCCAGTTAAGGGTTAAAGATACTCAACACGGCTTTCGTAAAAAACTTTCCTGTTTAACAAACCTCTTAGACTTCTTCCACGATATCCTCAACCTCTACGATGAGAGTAAAGCTGTAGATATTATATACCTTGATTTTCAAAAGGCCTTTGACAAAGTTCCCCACAAACGTTTACTGCTAAAACTAAAAGCGCATGGAACACAAGACGGTGTGTTGAAATGGATAGAAAATTGGCTCAGCGACAGAAAGCA
Organism: Paralithodes platypus; assembly: GCA_032716605.1. Taxonomy (NCBI): domain Eukaryota; kingdom Metazoa; phylum Arthropoda; class Malacostraca; order Decapoda; family Lithodidae; genus Paralithodes; species Paralithodes platypus. The sequence continues at coordinate 3,709,661 of CM064563.1, forward strand.
AAGAGTAGTCATAAACGGACCAATTCAAGTAGCGGGGTACCCCAGGGATCGGTACTAGGACCAATTCTCTTTCTAATTTACATCAACGACATAGATGAGGGTCTCACCTGTACAATCTCAAAATTTGCTGACGATACAAAAATTGCAAATAGCGTACTCTCAAAAGAACAAGTTGACGATATGCAACACAATCTAGATAAATTGTCATATTGGGCCCAAATTTGGTTAATGAGTTTCAATGCGGATAAATGTAAAGTACTACATATCGGATACCTAAATGAGAAAGCAAACTATTCGATGAATGGCACTCAACTTAAGAATGTAAACAGAGAAACCGATCTGGGAGTAACAATATCGAGTAACCTAAAACCGAGTCAACAATGTTCAGAAGTTGTTAAGAAGGCAAACAAAATAATTGGCTTTATAGACAGGTAATTTGAGCATAAATCCAAAGAAGTTATCCTAACCCTTTACAATTCCTTAGTCCGCCCTCTTCTGGAATACTGCGTTCAATCCTGGTGCCCTTATTACCAAAAAGATATAAACAAGCTAGAACGAGTTCAACGTAGAGTTACCAAAATGATACCTAGCCTAAAGAACAAACCATATGAAGAGCATCTTAGAGAATTAAATCTATTTCCTTTAACCCAGCGCAGATTAAGAGGTGACTTAATTCAAGTGTTCAAAATCATCAAAGGCATCGACAATATGAACTGTAGTAAGTACTTCACTATCGACCAATCTAATTACACGCGGGGAAACGGTTGAAAAATGATTGGTAAATCTTTTAACTCGCACGAATCTAAGAATTTCTTCTTCAATCGAGTTGCCAACTTGTGGAATGGGCTTCCCCGAGACGTTATAGACTGCAGCACCGTTGATTCATTTAAACTCCGCTTAGACAAATATATCTCATCAAACCCGCGACTGACTGCGTTTGTAAATGAATAACTTTATTTTATCCACCCCTCCATTACTAACCCATCTGTCCCCTACTAACTTCCCAATCCTGCCACAGACACTAGTTCCTGGGCAGTAATTCCCTTTCCAATGTTCCCTTACCCACTCTAAACCACTGTTTGGACACTTGATCCTCAGTGTTTTGGAGGACAAGCAGCCTAGAAGGGTCACTAGATCTGTTGTTGCTTGATTTCCTTTGTACTCCTTTGTAGTGTGACTAAAGAGTGGGATAATTTCATCAAGGGAGGTGGTCGACGTTTAAGAAAAGTCTGGACGATCATCTGATGAACATTGGATAAATATGAATCAATCAATAGGCATGTGTAATTTCCCTTTTAGACTAATGTTTGTCTATACTCTATAAAAAAAAAAAAAATCCTTGTGGGCAAGTCCTGGTCCAGAAGGTTACACTTCATCCTATTTTACGGTATGGCTTTTTAGCCAGAGGGTGGGGAGAGAGCCTTCTACTTTACTAACCTACTTTTTCACTATACTCTGTCCCTGTCTAGTAGTATTAAGGCTGGATCACCTAGTTGGCACCGCAAGATCTGTGTGGTCTGAGTATCTGTGTAACTATGTGTAACTCTCTCTCTCTCACTCGCTAAGGACAAATTACATTGGACAACGCCCTTTGAACTGTATTTATTGTATAAAATTTCACAACTTTAGCGAAACGGTATATTAATTTACAGCTAGGGTATCAATATAATGAAATGAAAGCAAATGGTATGAGATTCACAGCACACCTACTTTATAACCGTGAGATACTATGAGTCTGACAGTGGAAGGGAGGGAGGATAGAGTACAGAAAGATACAGCTGAAAGCGTGACGTCACACGGTTATTTTTCCGCGCGTCCTAGGGATTTGGTGGCAGCACTGAAATTCCGCAAAATGAGGGGGCAATAGGTTAAAGAGGGAACATCTTTAAGAGTAATTTAATGTTGGTAAAAACACTTGTAGATTATTTAAAATAAAATAAGATATATAAAAGCAAGAGCAAATATTTGGAATACATATACAGTATAAACAATATTTATCTATGATGTAAGTTGTATAACTACAAGCAACACAACAAGAATTATAATGTAATTTTGAATATATATTATTAGTTACATGTTATGTAGATGTTAATTTATAAAGTTGCACTAAAACAGGACATTTCACGAAATACGTTCATAGGTTATACTTATGACATCTAGGGATAGTTTGGCCCAGCATGGTTGACGTTGGCAACTCCCCACTCTCACAACAAGAATGGTGGGGATAGAAGAGACGCGGCTGTGAACTTTCTCATAATGACGACAATTTAACGATGATCTGGCCTTTACAGTAGCCTCTACTTATGTCTATAGAGTCTCTGGATAGCATAGAATTGATTATTAATAGCTTAATTAGTACAAGGTAGGGATTATTACGAATTAATGGGTAACCCATTCCCATTTTCCTTTGCGATAGTGCTGCCATCTCTCGAACGCGTGGCTCGCTATTTTCAGATTTGTAGCGTCTTTCTTTCCTCTCTATCCTTCTGTACTCTATGGGAGGGAGGAAAGCAACCCCTGGCAACCAACTGTTATTATCGTTATCGAGTACTTGGAACACCACCACTTTTTGACGGATAGCAACAACAGATGGCGTTAGCGTCTAGTAGGCCTTAGGGCAAGCTCTAGGGCATATTTTACACTATAGAGTCTGGTTCCTGACCACTTATTGCCTCCTGGTACACGAAATACACCCTTCATTTTCGGTCCTTTGCAGACAAGGACAATCTGGTTTGCCATTGTTATAATTGACTTTCTATTGCAAAATAATGTATATTGAGGTTGGAGTAGAAATAAGGGTTATGTATTCAATGGTATACAATTATTATGTGGTATTTATTATGAGATAGTTGCTAATTTTACCCGGAATGCCTGAATATGTTAAAAGCCGAACTAGTGATCAACTTGCAAAACAACACGAAATAGCTACTGGATTTGTGAATGACAAATCAGTGTTTGTTGTGTTTTAAGTCAATCGGTAATCTTCCATTCTTCCACTGGCATGGTCTGAAAACATTGTTGCTGTGACATATGCAATATTGATTTATAATTTCAAGTAAATCAGCTGGTAAATAGTCTATTTTCACTGGCTCCGGACACAAATCAACTCGTTCCCTAGTCGTTTCGCTATCATAACACGATGTATTCTTTAAATAACTTTAATAAGCAAGCCATAACCAACCATATCATAGCCTACACTATTTTATATTGGGATAGGCCTATGCTTATCCTCTTATTCCGACAGTAATAGTAGGAAATCATGAAAGAAAGGGTCGGTGATGTAATTTCCCTGAATACCGATTTTCGTGTATATTCCGCAGGGAAATTGAAGAACCTAATCAATCTAGTTTGGGATAAGGTAGGATAGCTGTCCTCTCTGATGATGTATGGATCAATTTTATTTGTAGTCGTTGCCTTCGTCCAGTGGAAAAGTGAAATATATATTAATTGAAAACAGGACGAAATTAAGTATATTGAGTGTTGTTTTGATTTATCCTTGATGTATATACAGCTAAGGCCATATGGTGAGCGTGCATTATTGCATGTAATTATTATTTTAGTTGATGACGTGAGCTCAAACAATGGTTTTAATTATATATGCTCTTTTACAGTATAATATATATATATAGTTCGTTCATGTCAGATAACATTACTTTTTTTTTTTTTTTTTTTTTTTTTTTTTTTTTTCTATATTCCAACTTACTTCCTCTCGGGCATAGGCTGAGAGCCTTAACATTCACCGCTTTACAATGTACAGTGAAGCCCGTGAGGACTTGTTCCAGTCTAGGGAGTGAGACATGTGAAGCACGTAGAGTACAACGAGCACCTGCCATCTTGCCTTCACATGAGGCACGGTGCTCACTCATGGCCCGAAACGACCCCATCTCTGAGCCAATGTTCCCGATGTCACTGTCTCATACACTCGGACTCTCACACTACACACAAACACCGCCACCTGTTGAGTAGATAACTCACCAGCATTGCAATATAGCATATTTTGAATATGGGAATATTCATACAGTGCTATTTAATCAGGGAACAATGAGGGTATTTTATTGACGTTTCGGTGGGCTTGTGGTAATGCACTGATACTAGGTACAGCACAAATTCCATCCCAATAATATCTTCCCATTGATACATCGGGATTTGAACCCGGGACCTTTGGATTACCAGGCCAGTGGCAAGACCACTCCACCACACCTCCCCTAATACCGAATTAGTATGTACATCTATGTACATCTTATGTACATAGATGTTGTAACAGGATAGATTAGAGGCTACATAATGTAGGTCTTGCCATTACGTCAAATTTGTGATTACTGTACAGTACATACAGTACTGTGGAGTGCACTAATGAAAGAGAAGTGCGATCCCATAGAGTTTTTTCACCTACAGTTGTGGATAGCAACAACAGATGGCGTTATTTTGTGGTGGTATCTGGCAACCTTTAGGAGCACGATTTTATTAGTACATTATATAGCAGGTTTCCCATCTCCTAGTATATAATCTCTGGAGGAAAGGTAGGAGGTGGAGTAATGGAGGGGGGTTTGGGAGGTGTGTCTGACGCTGCCAAAATATGATTTCACAGAACTTGTGCGGCAAAATGTACAGTCAGTGGTATAGGTACCAGTTCTGTGGGAGCTACGGATTGAGTGCCACCTCAGGACGGAAGTGAACGTTATTCTAGTACTGGTGTGGGTGATGATGCGACGGCTGATGCTCTATCAACAACTCTGTCGGTCACTGCTTCAGTGAAGCATCAATCTATAGACATGAATTATTACGGACTAGCACTACCAACTCGCAAAACAAAAAGGACACACAATATTTTATAAAACAAAACATACCAAGACAAATCCAGAGAACATGTGATAGGCCTACATGCCTAACATTTGACTGCATCGGTCTAATATCTCACAGATTCAGTTGGATTGAAACCTGCCTCACCCAAGGCCTCACGAGCACGAGCTACAACCACTCTCTCAAATAAAACTATTGTATTTCAATATATCGACGTTAATTCAAATCGTCGATTTATAGTATTAACTCTTTCAGACTCATATGATGCGGTAGTGTCATATGGCAGAGTGAGCCAAAAACTCATGTGACGCTACCGCGTCATATGGATTTATTTATTGCCAGAAAATAAGTTTATGACGCTATTGAGCCGATCTTTTGGCTGGTAAGTCCCATAAGTTAGATCTACATGTGGAAACATCTAGCAACCCCCTGGCGTCCCTGTGAGGGTCCCGCGCGGGTAGAAACGCTCAGTTTCTTCTCAGCAGCCAGCCTACTAGGTGGGTGTGCGTGGCCCTTTAAACCAAGGGGCCTCCATTTTCCCCAGCCTGGGTGGTATTTCCGCCCTAATATAACTCAAACTAAGTGCTATATCGTTGGGTTATCGATGGATTATTGTGTTAGTCTTGTTTAGGGTATAATAACCATGTTAGTGATGCGTTATGCTAGTCTGGTGGAGCCCACGAGGGGCCATGGATTTTGCCATTACTTTTCGCTTGTTTGTGGATCACTTTCATGTAATATCGAGTGAATTATATTGCTATTTATCAGTTCAAGTAGTGTATCTTACTTGTATTAGTGTTTGTTAGTGAAAAAACGTTCATAACTGGTGGAGCATTCTCTGGTGTACGTGACCATGGTGGGCTCCACGAGGGGCCATGGTTTTTGCCTATACGTTTCGCTTGTTTGTGGATCACTTTCATATAATATCGAGTGAATTATATTGCTATTTATCAATTCAAGTAGTGTATCTTACTTGTAATAGTGTTTGTTAGTGAAAAAAAGTTCATAACTGGTGGAGCATATGTCGCCATGCCCCCCCCCCCCCCCTCCCCCTGTGCATTTTTGCTCGATAAAATTTACTGGTGGAAAGTGCTTGGGAGGTAAGTTTTTTATTGGTAAAAGCACTCTACATATACGGCTTGGTGGCCACGAGGGAATCTCATTAGTGTCGGTAAGTACAGTCAATATTTTATGTCGCCACGAGTAGGTGGTGGTGGAGGTGGTGGTGATGGTGGTGGAGGTGGTGGTGGTGGTGGTGGAGATTGTGGTGGTGGAGATGGTGGTGGTGTTGACACCAATAGGGTCGGGTCCCTTTTCTGACCATGGGTCAGGTCAGTAAATGAACACAACCCTATTGGTGTCAACACCACCACCATCTCCACCACCACAATCTCCACCACTGCTCTACCACAACCACCTTCACCATTTTATTACTTTTATTATTGTTGTGTTTATTTTATTTTTATTATTATTTATTATAATACCTGTTATTCCTGTTCCCCAGGGTGTGTATGGGATCACCCATAATAGAGTATTTATATTTGGATTTCATTTATATTTTTGCTTTATTATATTATTATTATTATTATTATTTATTATTATACCCAACATTATAATTATATTGTCCCCCACCCCAAACTCTATTATATATATATATATACTTATATATAATATATATATATATAATATATATTAATTATATATATACTTATATATAATTATATATATACGTATAATATTATATATATATACCGTATATATATATATTGTTGTTATATATATATATATATTTTTTTTAGCCTATATATTTGTTTCTTTTTCTTTTGTATTTAGGCTTTTTTTTTTTTTTTTTTTTGGGCCTATACCCCACCTACATATATTTATACATATATATATATATATATATATATATATATATAAAATTATGGTAATTGTTTAGTTTATGTCCTCCTCCTAAAGAAAATGGATTTTTGAGCACAGACTAAACCAAATGTTCACTACTGTATTTACATAGCTGGTCATTAAATTAACCTAACCTAACCTAACCTAACCTAACCTAACCTAAGGTAACCTGGGCATCCTGGGGGCTGCTGCCCCCAGACCCCCGCTGGTCTTGGGTTGAAAAGTGATAAACACATATCTCTTACCTCATTATTCAAAGTTTTGTATTTGGTTTAATATACACTTCCCAGGTCATTTGAACAGTTCTATTGCTACTATATATCATATAATACACCATAGAATACGTTTTTAATAACTAGAAAAAGAGGACATAAACTAAACAATTACGATATATATATATTATATATTATATACTGTATATATATGCCTCCAAATTTCTGTCAACACGGTGGTGGTAGTTGTGGTGATGGTGTTAGTTGTGGTGGTGGTGTTAGTTGTGGTGGTAGTTGTGGTGGTGGTAGTTGTGGTGGTGGTGTTAGTTGTGGTGGTGGTGTTAGTTGTGGTGGTGGTGGTAGTTGTGGTGGTGGTGGTGGTAGTTGTGGTGGTGGTGGTGGTAGTTGTGGTGGTGGTGTTAGTTGTGGTGGTGGTGTTAGTTGTGGTGGTGGTGGTGATGGTAGTTGTGGTGGTTTTCACACCTTCGAATACCACTCCCTTGGCTTCACACCTCCCAATAGGATACCTGGACCTGAGTGACCCTTCCCCAGACAGTCACTTGATCTCTTGTATATACTGTATGTTTTGTATTTGTATTATTATGCCCCCCTCTTCCCCCTGCCCCCCATATACAACGTATATTATTATTACTAGGCTAGCATCTTTATTATATATTATTATTATTATACTCCTCCCCTCCCTCCTCCCCCTCTACCCCCTCCCCCCCTCCCCCCATATAAATATTATTATTACTAGGCTAGTATCTATTATATATTATTATTATTTATACTCCCCCTCCCTCCCTCCATCCACCCCTCCCTCCATATATAAATATATATATATATATATATATATATAAATAATTTAATTCATATTATGTATTTATGTATGTTATGCCCCTCCCCCTGCCCCATTATACATCCCTCCCCGTCTTCCTCATGACCCACATATATAAATATATATATTTATATATTACCAGTATCCATTATTATTATATATTATTATGTTATACCTCCCTCCCTCTTCCCAGTCCCCCCCTCCCCTCACCCCTTCCCCCATATATATACTGTATATATATATATTTTTTTTTTTTGGGGGGAGGGATTTTTTTGTTTTTTTAATTGTAGTTTGATATACCGTATATATATATTTTTTTTTGTATATATATATATATATATATATATATATATATATATATGTATGGGGGGAGGAAGGGGAGGGGGGTACAACAATAATAATAATAATGGATACTGGTAATAATAATATATATATATATATATATATATATAATTATATATATATATATATATTATTTTTGTATTTTGTTGTTCTGTTTTGTATTTTTTCTTATACCCCCCCCCCCCCCCCCCCCCCTCCCATTACAGATCAGTTACACATCTAGTCGACAGCAGCTATGAGTAAGAAACGACCCATCCCGGAGGACAACTGCTTCAAGACTGAAAAGCTACGTCAACCACCTCCTCGGACTTATTGGAACATATTATGTTGCAAGGAGTTAATATTATCCCAATTATAAACCCTTCAATCACACTAATATTACATAGATATCATGTATATATTAAAACAAATCATCAGCAACTACAATCTTCCAAGGCATCTTCAAGTTCCCCAAATGTTCTTATAAAAGTTTCAGTTTGGGTTTAGAAAGGGTAATGGGACAGATTTAGCCTTGCTTACACTTGTTGATAAAATTACAAACATTTTGAATAGGGGTAATATTGCAATAGGTCTATTTTTAGATTTAGTAAGGCATTTGATGCAGTAAATCATGAAATTCTATTAACAAAATGTTTATAAGAACATAAGAACATAAGAAAATGGGAGTCTGCAGAAAGCCGATTGGCCTAAGCAAGGCAGATCCCTGTCCCACACAACCCCAATTACAAAGCCCAATTATAGGCTCAACACTCTAATACCCTGAGGATCATCATATCAAAACGGTTAGAGATTAACGCAGGATTACGGGGTCTGCAGAGCGCTGATTGGCCCAACCCGTCTGATCCCCCTTCACACCCAATCCTTCTCGTCCATATGCTTATCCAATTTTATCTTAAAGCTCCCTACCGTTTTGAATCCCACTATAGCACTTGGTAGTCCATTCCACCCATCTACAACTCTGTTACCAAACCAATATTTGCCTATATCTTTTCTGAAACGAAATTTATCTAATTTGAAACCATTGGTACAAGTTCTTTTGCTATCACTGAGCTTTAGTACATTTGTCATGTCCCCTTTGTTAATCCCACTAACCCACTTGAACACCTCTATCATATCCCCTCTAACTCTGCGTCTCTCTAACGAATGTAAGCCTAATTTCTTCAACCTTTCTTTATACGGAAGATTTATAATATTTTGGATAATTTGTGTCATTCTACGTTGTACTCTCTCCAATGAATCCATGTCCATTCTGTAATAAGGACACCAAAATTGAACAGCATAATCCATATGGGGTCTCGCTAATGACAAGTAAAGTTTAAAGATAACATCAGCAGTTCTGTTACTCACACTCCTAGAGATGAACCCGAGAATCCTGTTTGCCTTGTTTCGAACGCTTATACACTGCTGTCTAGGCTTCAAATCATTGCTAACAAACACACCTAGATGTTTCTCACAATTCGAGTTTTCTAATTCCATATTAGCTAGTTTATATTTAATATTTGTATGCATCTTCCCTATCTTTAATACCTTGCATTTGTCAATGTTAAACTTCATCTGCCAATTTACTGACCATTCGTGTAAGGTATCTAGATCCCTTTGGAGGCACTCTATATCTCTATCTGAATCAATTGTTCTCCCCATTTTGGTATCGTCTGCAAATTTACTTATCCTACTAGTTATACCTAAATCAAGGTCATTTATGTATATAACAAACAACAGAGGACCTAATACAGATCCCTGGGGGACACCACTTTTGACTGCTCCCCATTCTGACTTTGTACCATTTATGCTGACTCTCTGCTTCCTACCAATTAGCCATGACCTAATCCATCCCAACAACGCCCCACCTATTCCATGCGCCTCAACCTTTCTCATCAATCTCTCATGGGGGACTCTGTCGAAAGCTTTACTGAAATCTAAATATATTATATCATATGACTTGTCATTATCTACTGCTTCATATACCTCTGAGAAAAAAACTAAGCAAATTAGTAAGGCAAGAACGTCCCTGAGTGAATCCATGCTGAGAAGAATTTATTAAATTAAATGTATCTAAGTGGTTTCTAATTTGACTAGCAATAATTGACTCTAGTAGCTTTCCTATGATTGATGTAAGACTAATGGGACGGTAATTGGATGCTATTGATTTGTCACCTTTTTTGAAGATCGGAACTACGTTTGCAAGCTTCCAAGCTTCTGGAACTATACCTGTCTCCAATGACTTGTTAATGGGTAACTTAACTCATCTCTACATTCTTTTAATACTCTAGCATATACCTCATCAGGACCAGGCGATTTATGAGGTTTCAGTCTGTCAATTTCCTTAAGCACATCATTTCTACTTATAGTAACCGTACTTAACCTATTTTATATACTATCGCTATATACCTTACGGACTTCTGGAAACTGTGAAAACGGAAAGTAATTGACTATTTAATTACTGCACATTTCTAGATCATTTTCTGTCATTTCTCCTATCGAAGTTTTAAGGGGACCAATTACATCTCTAACCTTGGATTTATATAGTTGGTAAAAAGCTTTAGGATTATTTTTTGAGTCATTGGCAACCTTAATTTTATAATTTCTTTTTTCTTTCCTAATAATTTTTTTTACCTGTCTTGATAGATTCTGATAGTAAGCATGTAGGTGAATTTCGCCTTTCCTAATTTTTCTATATATTCCTCTCTTTTGTCCTAGAAGATCTAATAGTCTATTATTCATCCATTTGGGTTGGTTCTGTGTTGATCTAAATTTTCATTTGGGATCTATTTATTTTGTGCATTGAATACTGGCTCGATAAAATTATCGTATGTATCTACCAAGGTTGACGTCTCTTCCTGACTTAAGATGACAGGTGCCTGAGAAGGGGTACACTCATTTGGACACCTGGATCGACTTAATTTTTTGACCATAGGGTCCGCTAATAGGGCTCTTCTAAACCCACCATAATTGGCTTTTCTGAAGTCGGGTATTAATGTTGTATTCTCTCTGGTATTACATTTCCATTGTATATTAAAATCCACAGAATTGTGGTCACTATTTCCTAGGTGGTCCCCTATCTCTACATTATTTACCATATGTTCATTGTTACTGAAAACTAAATCGAGAATATTATAACCTCTAGTCGGCGTATCTATGAATTGAAATAAAAAACTATCTTGTACTACCTCTATAAACTCTTCAGAATCAGAGTCTCCTATTTGATGCTGCCAATCTATATTCGGAAAATTAAAATCCCCCATAATGCACACATTGCTAAACCTTGATGCCATTTTAATTTCCTCCCATAATGACGTTCCGTCATTTCTACTCATATTTGGCGGTCTATACATAACAACAATAACTATGGTATCACTACCTTCGTTAACCTCCACCCAAACACTTTCATTATCGTTATTTAGTCTAATACCTGATTTAATACAGCTTTTTAATGTACTCCTGACAAACACTGCTATACCGCCACCCCTCTTACATGTTTGGTCATATTTAAACAAACTATATCCTGGTATATCAAATTCTTCTAAAAAATGCCTGGTTTCTGTATTAATCCACGTTTCAGTTAGCTCTATTATGTCTATATTTTCTTTGCTAACAAGGGCTCTAAGTTCGTTCATTTTGTTACATAGACTCCTACAGTTTGTGTAATATACTCTCAATTTACTTATTTTCTTTATGCCTAATTTACCTTCATTTCTAACGACATTTCCATCTTCCGTTGCACCATCACTACTATCATTTGCAATATAGTCATCATTTTTAGCGTGAGACTGAATATCCTTATCGCTTTCGCCTGACACTAAAATTGTTCCATTTAACCTCTCATTTACACTCTCAATATTTCTGTTCAAAACCCCACAACCACCCTTTCTAAAGAACTAGCTAATGTGGAAACCCCTAACCGTGAAAGATGAACCCCATCCCTTGCGTATATCCCATCTCTCCCATAGAAACTATCCCACTTATCAATGAATGGTATTGCTTTTTCTTTGCAATATTTCTCCAAACGGCAATTGACACCAATCGCCCTTATGTACGGAATAAGGGGAGTTGCACATGATTTGTTAAGTTATTTATGTGGTAGATCTCAATATTACTCAATGAATTACTTAAGGAGTGCGTGCGGAGTTACATGGAGGGATAGACAGACTAATGAGGAAGTAAGAAGGAGGTGTGGTGTGGAGGTAGATGTGCTGGAAAGTGTGAAAAGGAACAACTTGAGATGGTTCGGCCATATGGAACGTATGGAAAGCGAGAGAATGACTAAGAGGGTGTACGAGAGCGAGGTGGAGGGACAGAGGTAGACGAATATGAGGTGGAAGGATGGAGTGAGGAACTATGAAGAAGGCGTGCTGGTTGGGGGGAGGGGCGTCGACTGACTGGGGACAGAGGTGCATGGGGGCGGTTCGTTCGTGGCCACCCCTTCGGGGATCACGGCGTCAGGCAATAGATAGATAGATAGATCTCAATATGTTTACTGTAATGGGGTGAATTCTAATAATACAAATATCGTTTGTGGTGTGCCTCAGGGATCTATTTTATGTCTACTATTATTCTTCCTTTATGTCAATGCCATTAGAAATATATCACCCAACCTTTACATGTCCTCTTTGCAGATAATACTAATAGTGTTATTGAAGGTAAGCATGTAGATTGTGTAATACATACCATAAATGAAGAATTGGAATGTGAATTGGATTGCATTAATGCTAACAAGCTATATATTTCCCAATAAAATAAGAAATGTACAATCGAATATTAATGTCCGAATATATAATCGTGATATAAAAAGAGTAGACAGTAGTACATTTGTGGGTGTGATAATATATTCCACATTGTCCTGGGTAGAACATCTGAAGACAGTTAAAAATAAGATATCCAAAGGTATGGGAATATTGTGTAAGACTAGAAGAATACTAAACAAAACCACACTTGAAACCCTGTACAATAGTTGCATATACCCTTAAGTAACGTATGGTATCGAGGTATGGGGTAAAACTACTATATGCTATTTAAATTCAGTATTCAAACTACAGAAGAGAATAATTAGAATGATTAATTCCTCTGCACATTATAGAGCCCATACTGCACATTATAGAGCCCATACTGCACATTATAGAGCCCATACTGCACATTATAGAGCCCATACTGCCATTATAGAGCCCATACTGCACATTATAGAGCCCTACTGCACATTATAGAGCCCATACTGCACATTATAGAGCCATACTGCACATTATAGAGCCCATACTGCACATTATAGAGCCCATACTGCACATTATAGAGCCCATACTGCACATTATAGAGCCCATACTGCACATTATAGAGCCCATACTGCACATTATAGAGCCCATACTGCACATTATAGCCCATACTGCACATAGAGCCCATACTGCACATATAGAGCCCATACTGCACATTATAGAGATTATAGAGCCCATACTGCCATTATAGAGCCCATACTGCACATTATAGAGCCCATACTGCACATTATAGAGCCCATACTGCACATTATAGAGCCCATACTGCACATATAGAGCCCATACTGCACATTATAGAGCCCATACTGCACATTATAGAGCCCATACTGATTATAGAGCCCATACTGCACATTATAGAGCCCATACTGCACATTATAGAGCCCATACTGCACATTAGAGATACTGCACATTATAGAGCCATACTGCACATTATAGAGCCCATACTGCACATTATAGAGCCCATACTGCACATTATAGAGCCCATACTGCACATTATAGAGCCCATACTGCATTATATAGAGCCCATACTGCACATTATAGAGCCCATACTGCACATTATAGAGCCCATACTGCACATTATAGAGCCCATACTGCACATTATAGAGCCCATACTGCACATTATAGAGCCCATACTGCACATTATAGAGCCCATACTGCACATTATAGAGCCCATACTGCACATATAGAGCCCATACTGCACATTATAGAGCCCATACTGCACATTATAGAGCCCATACTGCACATTATAGAGCCCATACTGCACATTATAGAGCCCATACTGCACATTATAGAGCCCATACTGCACATTATAGAGCCCATACTGCACATTATAGAGCCCATACTGCACATTATAGAGCCCATACTGCACATTTGTTTTTTGTCTCTACAGCTAATGACTGTTCATAAGATATATAATTTTCGCATTGCTATATTGATGTTCATCTAGGGCATATATGAACAATTGATTGCCACCTATTTTCATTACTTTATTTATAAGACATTTTGATATACACTTGTATCCAACTAGACAAAGAGGATATCTACATTTGCCTAGAGGAAGAACAAACACGTTTCATATATATATATATACTGGACTCCAATTGATTATTTGTTATATATATATTTTATATTATTTTTGCCCCTGCACTTTTCACCACTATTGTAATATAGCATGGGGAACAATATACTAGGACATATATACCATTGGGTATATCCAGTCCTCATTGTCATAAATGGTTTTATATAATTGTGACATAAATGCATATTATACGTAATGTGTAACCCGTACATATTTGGCAATAGAACTAATTGAATTTGAAATTCACTTTCCCATGCATATTAATTTGAAAATCGTAACGCGCGACTCATCGTTTCGACAGTAAGCACAAACCGGTCAATATATGCAAATGTTGGAGATTATCACAGTAATGAACCTGGATGTGTGCAGCAGCCGGCAGTGATCATCACTAACGAGGCGCCTCGATCGTGTTGCATACGGGAAAATGTTTGTATACTTTTTATCATTTTGTTATATATGTTTTTCTACGAATTATTTATATTTGTGGAAAGTACTTAGAATATACGGAGTAGATAACAAGTTGCTGAAAGCAGTGAAGAGCATGTATGAGGGTGCAAAGGCGTCGGTACGTGTGGAAAATGAGCAGAGCGAGTTCTTTGACCTGAGTGTTGGGTTGAAACGGGTGTGTGATGTCCCCGTGGTTGTTTACTGTATATATGGATGGAGTCATGAAAGAAATTCTCGGAAGAGCAGTGGATGTTGGTGTATCACTGAAAAGGGAGGGAAATGAGTGGAAGCTGCCTATACTGCTGTTTGCGGATGATACAGTTCTGATGAGCGATAATGAATGGGAGTTGCAGGGTCTGGTAAATGAGTTTGGAACAGTGTGCGGAAAACGGAATTTGAAGGTAAATGCGGGGAAGAGCAAGGTTATGGTCTTTGAAAGGGGTGAAGTCACAGAGTGTGAGGTGAAGTTGAACGGTCAGGCTATGGAGATTGTCAGCTCTTTTAAGTATCTGGGCAGTGTGTTGAGTAAAGATGGGACTATGGATGAAGAAGTGTGGGAGAGGGTGCAACAGGGGAAGAGGGTTGTAGGAACGTTGAAAGCAGTAACAAGAAATAGAGTGGTCAGTATGGAAGTGAAGAAGTCCTTGCATGATAGTGTGGTAATCCCGACACTAACTTACAGAAGCGAAACATGGACGTTTGGGAAGAGACTCAGACCAAGAATGAGAGCGGTGGAAATGAGTTACTTGAGATGTGCGTGCGGAGTTACATGGACGGATAGACAGACGAATGAGGAAGAAGGAGGTGTGGTGTGGAGGTAGATGTGCTGGAAAGTGTGAAAAGGAATAACTGGAGATGGGTCGGCCATAAGGAACCCATGGAAAGCGAGAGATTGACTAAGAGGGTGTACGAGAGCGAGGTGGAAGGACAGAGAGGGAGAGGTGCACCGAGGGAGAGGTGGAAGGATGGAGTGAGGAAGTATATGAATGAAGGCGGTGCTGGTTGGGAGAAGGGGCATCGACTGACTGGGGACAGAGGTGCATGGGGGCGGTTCGTTTGTGGCCACCCCTTCGGGGATCACGGCGTCGGGCAATAGATAGATAGATTTATATTTGTGCTGTTGTATTTGTTCATGGCAGTATAGAAAGAGGATTTCAAAAGGCATATATGGCAATTTTGCCATATTGTTTTACATTAAATTATTTTGTCGTTCGGTGCGTTGACTTCTATTAGGAAGGGTATGTCGCTGAAAGGTGTTTGTAGTTAATTTTTGTTCACTATAACTCGCCTTGCACCAAAAATATGCAACTGAGTGGAACGGGACTATTCCCATTAAACAATTCAGCTAAGATTCTTCCTATAAAAAGCTAGTTTATATATTCACAGCTCCCATGGCCTTGTGAGGTGGTGATTGCAATCTCCTTGTTCAGCCAGGTGATCGGTCCTTTTGTACTGGAAGTTTGCTCTCATTCAACCTGTTCCTAAGAAGGGTAACCGCTCTCAACACTCCAGTTATCATCCATTTGCCCACACATCTTGTTTCTCTAAAGTTTTAGATTCTATTCTGATTTCAAATGTTACTAATTATCTGACTTTTCATAACTTTTTCTCACATCGCCAGTATAGCTTCCTTAATGGCCGCTCTACTGGTGATCCACTTTCCTACCTTACTAACTCTTGGTCCTCCCTTCAGAAGTATGGAGATACTCTTTCTATTGCGCTAGATATATCAAAAGCTGGTACTAATCACTTTTTGCCAAACTACCATGTTTTGCCTTCTATCCCTCTCTCTGTGTTATTGTTTTGTTTTTTGTTCTGCTGTGTTGTGACGTCCATGTTCGGGCTGTCTCGAGTCCCCCCCCAAAAAAGAAAACAAAAATTCACACAAAAAAAGAGTATACTCACGCATACTAAACGCTGCTCAGGGGTGGGGTCTTCCTTCCTCTCCTCCACCCTAATCCGGGGGAAGTCTTGTTCATGTCTACCCCAACTTCCACCCCCAATCTATCCACAACTCCCCCACCTTCCTCCTCTGGCTGCTAGTTAGTGATTAGCAACGTATGTTCTCATGTCTTGTAAATTATAGCTAAACTATAATTGCACAAGCTTACATTGGCCAACATTTCAAATGTATTAGGAATTTAATACAGTATGTAGTTTTATTCTTCAATATGAGTCTCTATACATACAACGCAAGTTACACCAATTTCGGCTGTATGGGTCTTCCGCCTCTCTCTCTCTCTCTCTCTCTCTCTCTCTCTCTCTCTCTCTCTCTCTCTCTCTCTCTCTCTCTCTCTATCAACACGTATACTACGAGTTCAGGTAATTTAATTTTGTATAATATTTAATGGATTTGACAATGTGGATTATCTATTTTTTATTAACTTCACCACAACACCAAACCCCTCCAATGAAATTAACGAAAACACATGTGCGATCCACCAGGATTCGAACCCGGGTTATCACACGTGATTATAGCAAAATGTTTAGCCTCAATATGAATACATCATGCAACCATGGCTGGAAGTAAAATTGGAATGGTTCAGCACTAGTATTTGTGAACATTGTTCACATATAAGAACTGTTCTACCTGGAACAAACTTTCCTCAAAAGTTGTAACGAATTCCCCAGTAGAACAGTTCAAGAAAACAGTAGATCGTAATTTTCCACACTCTATAATGAGTGTAGTGCACTAAACAATGTGTTTCCGTCTACTTTGAGTATCTCTCCGGAATGGACCGCAAGGTCTTTGAAATATTGTTCCTTGTAACTCCTTGTGATACTTACTTTCACTGCCTCTCATAGCCTACTTTCTACGACCAAGATTTAATAGGTACAAATGGGGTATATATTTCTTCATGTGTGTGTGTGATGAATATTGCCTTCATTCGATACACATAGAGGAAAGTTGATGGTAGAACTGTGGGGTTTGTAGAGATGAGAGGTTGGGATCACAGACAGAGGAGGGGGGAGTGAGCTGGCGAGCACTGCTGCTAAGGGGCTCGACTCATATTTTAACCGCACTTTGATTGTAATTGACATCAAGTTCTACATTTAATTGTTTGACAAATAAGTGTATAGGCCACATAGAATGAAACTTAGACCGTTTATAGTATGTATGGTATTGCATAAATTGGACAATTTGAATGAAATAATATACAAAACAATCAGTAACAGTCACAACACTGTTCCAGCCAATATTTGCCTTTTGTCCTTTCCTGATTTGTTTAAAAGGCCCGACTGCTGTAATTAATTTAAGAACCTATGATTTTAGATGGTAGTACAAAGGGAGTACAAAGGAAATCAAGCAACAACAGATCTAGTGACCCTTCTAGGTTGCTTGTCCTCCAAAACACTGAGGATCAAGTGTCCAAACAGTGGTTTAGAGTGGGTAAGGGAACATTGGAAAGGGAAATACTGCCCTGGAACTAATGTCCGTGGCAGGATTAGGAAGTTAGTAGGGGACAGAAGGGTTAGTAACTGAGGGGGGGATAAAATAAAGTTATTCATTTACAAACGCAGTCAGTCGCGGGTTTGATGCGAGATATTTGTCTAGGCGGAGTTTAAATGAATCAACGGTGATGCAGTCTATAACGTTTCGGGGAAGCCCATTCCACAAGTTGACAACTCGATTGAAGAAGAAATTCTTAGATTCGTGCGAGTTAAAAGATTTACCAATAATTTTGCAACCGTTTCCCCGCGTGTAATTAGATTGGTCGATAGTGAAGTACTTACTACAGTTCATATTGTCGATGCCTTTGATGATTTTGAACACTTGAATTAAGTCACCTCTTAATCTGCGCTGGGTTAAAGGAAATAGATTTAATTCTCTAAGACGCTCTTCGTATGGTTTGTTCTTTAGGCTAGGTATCATTTTGGTAACTCTACGTTGAACTCGTTCTAGCTTGTTTATATCTTTTTGGTAATAAGGGCACCAGGATTGAACGCAGTATTCCAGAAGAGGGCGGACTAATGAATTGTAAAGGGTTAGGATAACTTCTTTGGATTTATGCTCAAATGACCTGCCTATAAAGCCAATTATTTTGTTTGCCTTCTTAACAACTTCTGAACATTGTTGACTCGGTTTTAGGTTACTCGATATTGTTACTCCCAGATCGGTTTCTCTGTTTACATTCTTAAGCTGAGTGCCATTCATCGAATAGTTTGCTTTCTCATTTAGGTATCCGATATGTAGTACTTTACATTTATCCGCATTGAAACTCATTTGCCAAATTTGGGCCCAACATGACAATTTATCTAGATTGTGTTGCATATCGTCAACTTGTTCTTTTGAGAGTACGCTATTTGCAATTTTTGTATCGTCAGCAAATTTTGAGATTGTACAGGTGAGACCCTCATCTATGTCGTTGATGTAAATTAGAAAGAGAATTGGTCCTAGTACCGATCCCTGGGGTACCCCGCTACTTACATTGGTCCATTTTGATGCCTTACCGTTTATGACTACTCTTTGCTTTCTGTCGCTGAGCCAATTTTCTATCCATTTCAACACACCGTCTTGTATTCCATGCGCTTTTAGTTTTAGCAGTAAACGTTTGTGGGGAACTTTGTCAAAGGCCTTTTGAAAATCAAGGTATATAATATCTACAGCTTTACTCTCATCGTAGAGGTTGAGGATATCGTGGAAGAAGTCTAAGAGGTTTGTTAAACAGGAACGTTTTTTACGAAAGCCGTGTTGAGTATCTTTAAGTATGTTATTTTCCTCTAAGTGATTTACGAGTCTGTCTCGTATGACCGTTTCTAGCATTTTACATACAACTGAGGTTAAGCTAATTGGACGATAGTTACTGAGTAGGGATTTGCTGCCTTTTTTGAATATCGGTGTTACGTTGGCTAGCTTCCACTGATCGGGCATAGTTCCAGACTGCAAGGATTTATTGAATAGTAATGTCAGTGGTTTAGAGAGCTCATCCTTAGCTTCCTTTAGAACTCTAGGCGAGATTGTATCAGGTCCAGGCGTTTTATTTACCTTGAGTTTATCTAAACAATTCAATACTTCTCTCTCTGTAACGGTGATATTGCTTAGAACATCTGAATTATCAATCTGAATCGGCGATGGTGTAGGGATATCACTGAGGTCTTCTGTTGTAAAAACTGATGCAAAGAAGGTATTGAGGGCATTACTCATTTGTTCTTCGTCTTTGGTGTATTCTCCATTTTCATCGACTAACGGTCCAACAGTTGAAGTAACAACTTTTTTCTTTCTGATATAACTATAGAATTCTTTCGGGTTTGTTTTACTTTGATTCGCAATATGTAACTCTAAGGTCTTTTTACTTTGCTTAATTAACTTTTTGGCTTTGCGTCGTAGCTCTACAAATTTCAGCCGTTCTTCGTCATTTTGTGAGGATTTTAATCTATCATTAGCACATTTTTAGCAAGCAGGCAGTTTGAAATATCTTTATTCCACCATTTGGGCTTATTATTATGGCCTGGACGCCGAGTTTTTGATGGTATGCAGTCTTGCACTGCTTTTAGGTAAGTGGCTTCGAATAACTTCCAAGATGTATTTATGTCGTTATTGTGAATTAAAAAGCTCCAGTCAGTTTCTTTAAACATAGCTCTAAGTTTATGGAAGTTTGCTTTCTTGAAATTAGGGACTTTTTCGATGCTACTATTTGGTTCGTTACTAGTAAACTTTAAAGTGAAAGTTATCGTACGATGGTCGCTGTTACTGAATTCATCACCAACATTCAAATTCTCTATTAATTCTTCTTTTGTTGCAAGTACAATGTCAAGAACGTTATTACCACGGGTCGGCGTTCCAACAAATTGATAAAGCGAACTCTCTTGCAAGTTCGTATACAAGTCATGTCCGGAGTGTGAAGTAAGAGTATCGCCCCACTTGGTCACAGGTAGAGGGCACGTTGTTGATTATGGCAATGCTGGTGAATGTTATCCTTAATACTGTAGGAGATTGGAGTTAATTACGGTATCATCATATTCAAATCACATTAAACCTTGGACAAAGAGAGGGAGAGAGAGAGAGAAGCAGAAGACCCCTACAGCCGAAATTAATGTAAGCGACGTTGTATGTGAACTCATTTTGAGAATGCAATTACATATTGTATTTAATTCCTAATACATTTTAAATGTTGACCATTGTAAGCGTGTGCAATGATGGTTTAGCTATAATTTACAAGACACGAGAACATACGTTGCTAATCACTAACTAGCAGCCAGAGGAGGAAGTTGGGGGAGTTGGGGATAGTTTTGGGAGTGGAAGGTCGGGTAGACTTGGACACGACTCCCTCCTTCCACTTGCCCAGGGTGCAGCAGCTTTTAGTACGCGTGAGTGTACATACATACAGACAGACATACAATACTTATGATATATTTTCAACACATATGAATATACAAGGGAGATGAATCCGACGCATATATTGTCGGGTACCTTTCATTACTGTATGAGAGAGACTACTATAGTGTGTAAATGCATGTGGCCATTGTGGGTACCTAGTCGCCTGGGTCAGGGTGTGGCAAAAAATATACCTCGGAATTGAATGTGAACTAAACTACTTACAGTTTTACTTGATTGATATGTTGAAGCATTGGTTTTTGTGTTGACGTTATAAGTTAAATTAGAATTATTTGATAATGCTGAAATCATTGTTTGGATCTTATTAACCATGTCCATGTTTACGAATGTGTAAGAGATAATTTATTTCAATTGAGTGATTAAACATAGTGTCCCCTTAAAACATAAGAGTGTGCACTCTATTATGAATGTATTAACTTGCTGACTAAAGAATTTATGAATTCGTCTGTTTACTGAAACATTTATTTCGTGAAAAGGATGTTTGGATTTATTATGAACATACCACTTTGTATGGCCTGAATGCATGTTAAATATCACTATGAATTGTAAAGTGTTTAAATCACTTTAACATTTTTGTGAGAGAGGAGTGAGGCGTTGTTGACGACACTCTGAGGGGTGATGTGTCAGTGTCGCGCTGATCTCTGACACTATGGCTGGCTCACTCAGAGGACTGTCGTTGCTATTGTCTGCCTGCCACTCTTGCTGTTTCTCATAGAAATGTTAGTAAATTATCGGTGATTTTGTAGAATTAACTTGACGAAAGGAAATGCTGTAGAGATTTGTTGGAGTCGGAGGTGTTATCAGCTGATTTGGAACTTGTAACAAGGAGTTATAGATTGTAGTATGAGGTGTTTTTCTTCGGAATTGGAGTTGTACGTAATTCATATTTTCACATGGTTTTCACCTGAACATAGATGAGAGACACTGTATTTGCCACCATCTTAGATAGGTATCTTGGATAGGATGATGTGGATCACTATTTTGGACTGTATTATAAGCTTCTTGTAGAAATATAGTAGTTATTGGCACCACCACCCACAACCACATACATTATATATGTATTGAGAGATATTAGGAACCATTCATTGTTTATTAACCCTATCACTGCGGTTGCCGTACAGGTATGTCCTGGATATATCCTGGATTTTAATGCCCATTAAAGCATATGGAGACGAGAGTGAGTGATCAAGAGCGCAGCAGGCCCCCGTCCGCTCTCCGGCACATCTGCCGCGGCACTGAGGGTCTCAGGTGGGGTCTCGCGAGATATATTCAGTGTTGCCAAAGCCAAATGTAGCAGAACATTGATAATTATTAGCGAATATTGCCGATGTCTGTCGTAACACTGCGAGTGAAACCTGCTTGCTAGGGAGCTCATTCAGGTGTCATTTGATAGCTCTTTTCTTCTACTTGTTTGCTGTAAATCATGTCATTCAGGTACTTGCTTAAGCAATCAAAAGTGCCTGAATGAGCCCTATTATAGCTGAAAATTGCCCGCACTGATAGGGTTAAGGTAGATCAGGAACAGGAGTAGCTTGAGTTAAAAAACATTTAGTACAGGAATAATATCTTGATATAAGAACGATTAGTACAGGAACAGTTATGTAGAATCTATCTTCCAAGTGTGTTAACACTTACGCTGCGGGCATATTTGGGCTATTTAGGGCATATTCAGGCACTCCTGAATGATTAATCAAGTGGTTGCATGAAATTAAATGTATTCAGCCGAGAACTAGACGAAAATAGCTTCACAATGACACAAGAATGAGCTTCGTAGCTCGCCGGGTTCACCCACAGCGCTACCATAGACATTGGGGAAAACTCGCTATTTATTAGCAATGTAGTGCTTTTTTGCCTTTGGCAGCACTGCTAAGACCCAACCTCGGGTCTCAGTGCACGGACGGATGTGCTGACGTTCGGAGGTGGGCGCTTCGCGCTCCCGCCCACTGACAATTGATTTCTACGGCTTTAACAGGCTTTAAAAGCCTGTTGATTGCTGTAAATTGCCATGGCGTTTGGGAACATCTCCCGCAGTCAATGGGTTAAGGAACAAAGAACTCGCTGGGAGATATGATTACCAAATTCTGCACTGACCGCCTTTGCACCCTGGCAGCTGGTGCCCAAGTGTGTCGGGATCTATCAATCTACCCTAAACTTGGGTGACTCTGTAACCAGATAACATCAATTCTTTGAGTGTGAGCTTTCCATTGTTAATTCTATTCAACGTGATCCTTTGAGCCTCGTGATCTAAGAATGGTGTGTTTGGGTGTTGATATACCTGACGTTAGGATATGATCTGCCGGTGATGACTGCAAACTGACCTCTGCGTCATTAGTAAAATCATTGTAAAATATTGTTTAGACCTGTATTAGAATGTTATTTATATTCCTAGATATATTCCCAACTATAACGAGTAACACGTTACCTAAAACCAATTTCCTTATACGAATATAACTAGGAAGCTCTAAATGTTATTCAATATCCTTATTTGAGAGAATAACTATCTTGCTACTTATTAAACATGATATCTGTAGGTTAAATGTACATTAACAACTTATGGCTTACAGTATAATTGTAATAACCTAATAACTTAAGCTCGGGTCACACATACACTTTCTAACGTCCCTTCCGTCCCCGACCAAGAAAATAAATTATGTGTGTGTCCGTGTATGTCCCGTGGGTGTCCCGGCATAACATGTTTTCTGGCAGTTGCCCCGACCCACACGGACCATTTTATGCATGCATAAAAAGGACGCCGCCTAGGCACGGCGAGTTAAGAGGTCGGGGCCGGACGGTACGTTAGAACGTGTATGTGTGACCCGAGCTATATAAAGACTTCATTTTGCAAGATCTAATTTGAATATAATAACCTGACCGAAGAGGCAGCCAGAACAGGGCGCCTGGTTTGCCGCTATTAGGACTTGAGACAGAAACTGCACCTCGAGTGTACTACCCAGTCGTTAAAATTGTATTTGTATATATTCTAAGCAATCTCCTGGTTACATAACTCACTTTAAGCAATTTTTCTTTTAAAGTGTTCTTATTACATATTATCTACCTGTATTGATTTAATATGTGTGTTGCATAGTTATACTCAGTCCTGTTCCCAAACATGTTATTGATTGTATTAACTACAGAACTAATATCCATCAGGCATTTGCTTGCTTGAAGAATATAATTTGTTTTGGTTATGTATCCTATCTGCTTGTAGATTATAGTAGGTGTCGCCGTCACCACTCAAAAACAATATTGATAGGTAATAAGAAAATCATTAATCAAGAACCAGCCACTCCCTTTATTATATATAAGATTAGAAACAGGACAATCTCTTGATTCAGGAATGACTTTTTAGAAACCGTTATAACTTAGATGTGTAGAGTCTGCGGGTCAAAGAACAGTAAATCTATCTGAGAGATGTGTCTATATACTATATATATATTTTTTTGTTCTATTCCAACTACTCCCTCTCGGGCATAGGCTGAGAGCCTGTACATACAACCGCTAATCATTGAACAGTGAAGCCTGTGAGGTCTCGTTCTAGTCTAGGGGGTGATACATGTGAAGTACTTTTAGCTGCAACCAGCCTCTGCCAGCTTGCCTTCGTAGGATGCATGGGCTTAGTTGCCCACTCACGGCTCGAAGCAGCCGCATCTCTGAAGCTGCCTCGCTCCAGTGCTTAACTGTCTCATCCCCTAGACTCTGACCCTCACTCTCAGAACGCCACCTATTGAGCAATGAACTCACTAGGCATTGTCCCCCTGTAGCATATTTTGAAAATGTGAATATTCATACAGTGCTATTTAATCAGGAAACAATGAGGTTATTCATTTGGCATTTCTGTGGGCTTTGTGGTAATGCACTAATACTAGGTACAACACAAATTCCATCCCAATAATATCTTCCCATTGACATATCGGGATTCGAATCCGGGTCCATTGGAATACCAGTCCACCACACCTCCCCTATATCTCCTTCTGTCTGCTGTGTTCGCCTTGCTACTCTTGGTGTGCAAGTGTGTAGGGATCTGTCAATCCAGCCTATACCTGGGTGTGACTTGGGTATAATCTATAGCTAGTTAAAATGTCCTTTTGTATCTGTGTTACATGCAACATGACATCGGCTGTCTCCATAGAAGATTCCATACAACGTCCTTAATAATGCAATCATTAGTGTCGATCATGTTTTATCTTGCTGTCAGGGGCGTAGAGTCACCTGCTAATATACATGTGTTATTAGTAATATTCCTGTAAACATTTATATATACAGTATATATATATATATATATATATATATATATATATATATATATATATATATATATATTCTGTATATACATACTGTATATATATATTTTGTTTGTTTGTTTTTGTTATATGTGTATGAAGGAGACAAAAGGTAGGTTGCCTGTAACAAAATGTCCCCCCCAAAGCCAAAAGAGTGACAGGGGCAAATTCAAGGGACGTTGTGGTCAAAATGCCTGGACACCCAGAGTTTAAAGCAGTTTTTTAAGTCATAGGATTAAAGAAAGATTGATTGAAGGAGAGAGTTATAGGGTTGAGTATAAGAAAGACTGAGAAAATTTGCCAATTCTTGGGTTGGATAGCTGGACAGAATAGGAGTAGGACTGTCTTGAATGCGGGAAGGAGTATGCACGGAGAGAGCTCTGAAGAACACTGATTGTTGTAATAGCGATAGTAGAGTGAGATATGCCACATTGCGGCGTGTAGCAAGTGATTGTAGGAAATTTGTAAGAGGAAGTGAGTTGATGAGACAAGATGCAGTGGACTCTACTCTTTCGAGAAGTGCAGTATGAGTGGAGCCTCCCCACACATGCAAACAATACTCAATATAGGAGCGCACCCCAATACAGACCAAGAAGGTGTGCGGGGTTGAAGAACCCACGGAGACGATTGAGCACACCCAACTTTTGGGAAGCCGCTTTAGCAAGAGGAGCAATATAATCTTTTCAAGAAAGGTCGGATGAAAAAGATACACCTAGAATATTGAGAGAAGAGGAAAGGTTGATTTGTGTATTGTCAAAGTTTAACCCTTCCAGCCCGGGTGTCATTTTAAAATCCCTGTGCTTGAAAGCGTGCTTCAAAATGCGCGCGGCCAAATTCTGCATTGCAGGAGCGACCGCAGCGCCACCAAGCCTCAACTACTAGTGTTATCAGTTCGTACGTGGCCGCCATAGCGAGTTATACTGAAAAAAAAAAATCCGACGTGTCCGAATCGCTGCAACCTCCCGCGGGCCCCACTGCTACCCCGCTTGCAACATCAACGCCTGTTGCAACCGAGAAGAAAGCTCAACGAAAGAAAGTTAAGCGTTTGTTGAGTGATAGCGCTACGATACAGCGACAACTTTTTGATAGTGAAGAGAGCAGTGGCGAAAGCTTGGTGGACAAAGAACAATTTATAAGTGCAAGCGAAGATGACGATTTCGTTGGCTTTCGAGACGACGATAATGTCGATTTATTTGAGGGGGGAGACAGTAGTGATGATCCTGATGTGGAAGTGTTTCAGGAAGGTGCCATTGAGCTTCCAAGTGTGCTAGAACCTAGGCCTACCCCCTCGCCATCTTTGCTATGTCAGCCTAGGCCGAGCCCTAGCCCAGGACCTTCCCCTTTGCCTGCCCGTACGCCCTTGAAAGTGGGCAAATATTTCTATAAACAATCGTTGGTGAAAAGTGCAGCTAAAAAAGCACGCAGGGCAGCCGCAGAAAAGGATAGGCAAGCTGAAGACAGTGATAATGACGCCGACCCTGGTCTAGCAACCACCTGCATTCCATTGTCCCGACGCCTTGACCCGGGACGCCGCGTGGGTCATCCACAGCCCTCGGCTTCATCTCTCCTTCAGGATGATCAAAGGGACTCTTCAAGTGGTATTACTAGTGTGCCACAGCCCTCAACACACCGCAGAGCATTATTTGCTGCGGAGAAGCCCTCGGCTTGCCGCAAAAGGAGCCCAACTCCCGAGGCCGAGGCTCCCATTCTTGAAGCTCCCGCAGCCTCCCGCGTCCCACACCGCCGACGCCCGGTCACTTCTTCACCCGAATTGTTTCCTGAAGACGATGCTGACGACCCCAACATTGCCCCAGATGACCTGACGTCGCCTGAGAAGGAAGAGGAACAGGAACAGGAAGAGGAAGAGGAAGAGGAAGTCCCGACAAGACGAGCGAGAGGGAGAGGTCGTGGACGTGGTCAGTCTGCCAACGCCGTTGCCCCTGGGCGTGAGCGTGGGCGTGCAGGGCGTCCGCGTGGCCAAGGGCGTGTGCCAGGGCGTCCAGGGCGTGTGCCTGCTGCACCTGCACGTCCTCGAGCATCAGCATCCGACCTGTTTTTGTGGACAGATGGGGCTGATTTAGAGCCAGATTGTCCTGCCTTTGACGAGGTACAGATGGGTTCTTGGGTGTCACCAATATTTCCCTGTGGCCCAGCTGCTACCCCCAGTGAAATTTTCTGTGGCTTCTATGACAATGAATTCATGGAATACCTCGTCGAGGAGACCAACAACCATCATGAGATCTGTTCCAACTTTCTTGGGAGGAAGACCAGTGCCAAGATGGTGGCATGGAGAGCTGTCACTGTGGCAGAACTATATGTGTTCTTGGCACTCACAATGCTGATGACACATATCAGGAAGCACGCTCTGGCAGACTACTGGATCACTGGCGACATCATAACGACTCCAGCATTTGGCAAGTACATGTCCAGGGACAGGTACTTCGACATCCTCTCGTATCTCCACCTGACAAACAAAATGGCAGTCCACCTTCCCGACTCATTATGGAAGATCAGGAAGCTGTATGACATGATACGTCATCGGTTCACCACCTACCTGATTCCTTTCCAGAAGATGTGCCTCGACGAGTCTCTGGTCCTGTTCCGTGGTAGGCTGCACTTCCGACAGTATATCCCGTCCAAGAGACACCGCTTCGGCATCAAGCTCTTCGTCCTCTGCAACAGTTTGACGGGGTATGTGCTGGACTTTATAGTCTACAGCGGCAAGGGTGGAGAAATTGTGACTGACCCCCTCATTGGTTTTGGTGGCGTCGTAGTGAAGAAGATGATGGAGAGGCACTTCAATAAAAACCACATCCTCTACACAGATAATTACTACACGTCGCCTCTCCTGACCCAGTACCTCCAAGACCGGAACTGTCGGCACAGTCAAGGGCAAGAGAAAGGGCATGTCAGGCTACCCAACCAAGACGAAGAAGGCGGACATCTTCCACAAGAAGAGTGGCCCCATCCTCTCCATCCACTGGCATGACCAGCTGAAGGTCAACCTCCTCACCACATGCCACAAGGCCGAGATGGTCGCCACAGGGAAGGTGGACCGAAGAACCAAGAACCCCGTCCAGAAACTAGCTGCTGTCCTGGATTACAACCTCAACATGCGCCTCGTTGACAAGTCCGACATGCAGATGGGCTTCATCGACTGCCTGCGAACATCTTGCAGGTGGTACAAGAAGTTTATCCTGCATACGGTAGATATGTGGGTCCTCAATGCCTACAACATCTACCGTCTGAGGACTCCAGGAGCCAAGAAGTACAAGTCCCTGCGGAAGTTCCACAAGCAGGTGATACTTGAGCTCCTGGCTAAACATGTGGGTACACCAGGGAGGCCACTACAAGGACCAGGCCAGCTGGACAGAACGGGGTGTGCTGAATTTTTCAGGAAACACCAGCTCAACGCCCTTCCTTTCAAAGCACCAGGTAGTAACAGCAGAATCCAGAAGAGGTGCCATGTGTGCAGCCACACAACAAGAAGACCCCGCAAAAGCACAAAAACCACTTGGGAATGCCTCGAGTGTCAAGTTGGACTGTGTGCTGGCACCTGCTTCAACGACTTCCATACTCTAATAAACTTTTGAAGTGGAAGTGACAACAGTGAAAGTGACACTCAAATGTAGGCTGAGAATAATAATATAACTAAGTATAAGTGAAAAGGACACCTATAAGTAATAATAAGTGCCTTCAATAACAATATGAACAAGTGAAAGTGACACTAAAATATATATTTCTAACAATAAATAAGTGAAAATGACACTCAATAAGCCTAGGCCACTCAAAGTGACAGTATAATAATAATAAAACTAAGTATAAGTGAAAGAGACACACACAAGTAATAATAAGTGCCTTCATAACAATATGAATAAGTGACAGTGACACTATATATATTATTAGCTTACCTAACAATACATAAAAGGGGAAATAACACTATCAATTATCAAAGTCCAGTGAAAGTGACACTATAATCATAATAATAGTAATAAAACAAAGTAATAAGCGACAGAGACACAAATAAGTTCATGTAAATAACTTTAATGAGTGAAAATAACATAATAACTATAATAAATGACATATTAACCAATAAAATACTATAAAATCGCTTCCCGGCGTAATTGCGGGTGGAGCGACGAGTGCAACTGGGCGTTGTAGCCGGGGCCGCGGTTTAGTGTTCGGACGCACCGAGGTAAATGCGCGGCAAAAGTTACCTCCACTTCCATCACCATCACTCCGGAACCAGTTGAGCTAGATAGCTCTACTCAACGCCATTCTACGCAGCAAGGTAAGGCGCCCATTTCTATATATGTTTGATTAATGTAGGTAATATATTAAGCGAGATTAACCTTAGTTTACTTTTGTTGATATTCGGCCAGATCGCCCGGATACGAGCTCCGTCCTTTGGAGAGGCTGCCCGGGCCAGGAGGGTTAATTGATAGTCTTGCGGAAGATAGAGATAGAGGGAGAAATTGGGTCTTTGAGGCGTTGAAAGTAACAAGATTTTCTGTGCCCCAATCAGAAATAATTAATAGATCGGAAGATAGGTGCTCTATGGACCTTTTACGTGAGTTTTGGGGTGATTGCATGCTGGGTTGATATTGAAAATTAGTTGAATAGTGTAAGGTAGAGTCATCAGCATATGAGTGGATAGGACTAGAGGCACAGATGAGGAGAACGTTAATAAATATTATAAACTGAATTAGAGATAGGAGAGAATCCTGAGGAACACCGAAGTTGATACTTTGAGGAAGTTAGCGATGTCCATCCACTACTGCAGCTATGACGCGGTCTACAAGGAAATTAGAGACAAAGGCACAGACAGAGGGATAGAACCCGAAGGAGGGTAGTTTGGAAATTAGAGATATGTGCCAAACTCTGTCGAAGGCTTTCGATATGTGTAGCACAATATAAAAAGTCTCACCGAAGTCCTGAGAGTAGGATGACCAAGAGTTAGTATGATAAGCAAGAAGATCACCATAGAGCGGCCCTTAACCTATTAAGTACCAGCGGTGTCCTTTTTATTGTATTCTGGCAACTATGAGAGGATTTTATTCAGCTTAAGAAGGAAGTCTACCCATGCAAAGGCTACACACTATCTCACTTAATCCTTTTAGCTGCCCTATTATCCTAAGCTTCATAAAATCGTCAAAATGTATCTTGATCAAAATTAATAATTCGTCGCCGGTGCTGTACCAGCGATGTGCGTTTGTCGTCAGTAAACTCAATCACCAGTACCAGCAATGGACAAGGTTTGTCCGTAATAGGCGGTCCTTGTAACTGCCAATATCGAGCGGTAGCTGCTACCATGACTTGTACGCACTGCTCTGAGGCATTGGGAACATTTTTCAGCTTGGTTGCAAGCTTCCACAGGCTCGCTGGACAAGTGCTTCTCCAAGTTTTGAGGTGGGAGGGTGTTCTCTCTTGCCTCTGAAGCCATTTTGGCCACACTGCCTGGAACTGGAGGGTACATTTATGGTAATACCTTCTAGTACAGTATGGGATAAGGAAACCATACTGGCATTCTGAAAATAGATTATGGGAAGATGAATGTTTAAGAATAGTTTTAAAAACTTTAGAGATGCAAGAAATTAGTGCAGTTGGACGATAATTGGAGGGTTAAGAACGGTCACCCTTCTTTGGGACAGGTTGCATAAGAGCAAACTTCCAGCAAGAAGGAAAGACAGAGACAAAAGAGTTTGCCTAGGCTGGGAGTCAGCACGGAAGAACAGTTTTTGAGTACAACAGGAGAAACACCATCCGGTCCGTACGCCTTCTTAGTATTAAGCGTATAGTAGTAGTAATAGTCCTGTAAATATTCCTCAGTATAACATATAACACGCTCTTCCTCCACATATTTGATTTCACTGCAAATAGCCCGAAATAAAGAACCACGTTAAGTGTAAAATTAATTAAAGGCTACATGAATACGTGCTGAATAATACTGGTTATTTGGCATTCATAGTGGCATGGTTTCTGTTTTCATAATAGATTATAATATTATATTTGCATGTACAGATAAACTTGAGTATATATATATGATATAGTTATTTCTAAAATAATATATACATATATATATATATTATATGCCATCCGTTTCTCTCTCTCGCCTTCTCTTCTCTCCCCGTTTACTGCCTGTCCATTGTGTTTCCCCTCTCCCTCCTACCACTAATACACTCAACCATTCATGAGCCTTTTAACTCTACATTTTAACCCACGACTCACTGAGTAGAACGGGTTTGGCTTGATTCTGGGCTGAAACATAGGAAGTATGAGATTCTTGAGTTTGAAGGCAACGGTACTGTTTGAATGCTTCCGCCTTATTGTGAACAGCAGTAGAGCAAGCGTGAGTGAACCAAAACAAAATTGCATTAGACTGAGAGAGAGAAAATGGAATGTATACTTCCATGCCCGAGAGGATTTCCTCGGTAATGCGTTCAGCACTCTCTGAGTGTCCCCGGTCACGGAAGTAAAAGTCATTCCATGGGAAATCAAAGAAGTACTGCCGGAGAGCCTCCCAGTCGGCAGCGCCAAAGTGCCACAAGCGCCGCCGGCTGAGAGGATTGGGTGGCCGTACTGGAGAGACAGGAGAGGTGACAGAGATAAGGGTCCATATGCATTTTAGGTCATGTATGTGTTTTTAGTATTATTATCCTTTTTCTCATCAGTTACTTCATTGATTAGTGTGTTTTAAGGTATTTTTCCTTCTGCAAATGCATTTTACCCATTATATAGCTATATTCAAACATGCCCCACCGAAAATCATATTTTGTCACTACCCTAACCCAACAACCTAACCTAACCTGGGGACTGCTGCCCCCAGACCCCCACTGGGTTAGCATTTACATAGAAGATAACAAAATACTAAACATACGGTGGATAAGTATAAAATATGATTTCTCTACTGATCCAAGATGGCTGCCAATTTTCCTTCCCCCTTTATTTAACCCACAAAGTCTAAGGAAAAATAATTTAACCCTCAACCGACGGTGAACATCATATGACTGGAGAGAGAATATTAGCCACCCATGCGGTACCCATCATATGACTGGTGCCATTTTGAGGACGTTAAGAGCTATGAGAGAGAGTCCGCGCGTTGGAGGGACAATAGCCGGCTTCTGACCGCTCAGCACAACCTTGGGACCGTCACTGACATGTCCGGTGTCTCGTCCCCCAGGGTATTTTCACCTCCGGTTACACGACCTTTGCAAGATAACCCATGGTCGTACAAGGATGATTCAGGTGTCATTTGAAAGCTATATTATCGCCATTTCACGGATACAAAATTGGATTACGCTCTGGCTCTTGCTTATGCATGAAGAAGAGCATGGAATGAAGCTCGATTTTGGTAACTATACCCGCCCAGCAATACGGTCATGTAAACAAGAATGCCCGCTTTTAGGGAGTTAATTTGCAGCGCTAAAGACATATATTGCGTTGACTAATATTATAAGAGAAAGCCATGGAAAACACTTAGAGAATTATATCCCCTACGTGACCTAAAATACATAATGTCTGAAATAAGTTTATGGTCGAAGGAGCCCAAAGGAGAGAAAAGATTTACAGTATAATAGAAGGGTTAACATTTACAGTATAATAGAAGGGTTAACATTTACAGTATAATAGAAGGGTTAACATTTAGAAATAAGTCAAGAATGTTGGGCAGATCTCCGAAGTGATCCGGGATACGAGTAGGTTGCTGGACTAACTGCTTTAGGTAATTTAGGATAGAAAAGATGTAGGCTTGTTCACCAAGTTGGTCAGTGGAAACAGAGGAGAGCAATTGGTGGTGGTGAACGTTAAATTAATCTCCTAGGATGGAAAGGAAAGATGGATAGAATGTGTTCCATTTTAGAAGTTAGATAGTCAAAGAATTTTTGGATAGTCAGTAGAATTAGAAAAGAGATAAACAGTGCAGAAATATTTAGTTTGAGAGTGACAAAGCTTTACCAAAGAGTTGAGAATTCAGAAGAGTCAAAGTTGGGAACACGAGAGAATACAAGATTATTGCACACATATACGCAACATCCACATTTGGCTGACACTGAGGATAGAGATAGTAGGAGGTTACAGTGAAGGGTTTGCTGTCAGTAGTCCCAGACACCTGAATTTCGGTGAAAAAGAGAAAATCAGGCTTGGCAGAGGTGAGGTGGTGTTCCACAGATGGAAGTTAGAGGAAAGGCTGCTGGTAGTTGATCACGTTAATCTCGGTTTCGCCGATTTACTATCTCACTGAAGTTCCTGTTCCTGTGTTGTTGTTTGAGGAATACGTTCACCGAGTTGTGACAGGTTTGCTTCTTGTTCCGGGGGTAGAAAATGATGATTGTAGTGTGCTTGCTGTTCTTCTATATTAGTGTCACACTCATATGATGATTGTAGTGTGCTTGCTGTTCTTCTATATTAGTGTCACACTCATATGATGATTGTAGTGTGCTTGCTGTTCTTATATATTAGTGTCACACTCATATGATGATTGTAGTGTGCTTGCTGTTCTTATATATTAGTGTCACACTCATATGATGATTGTAGTGTGCTTGCTGTTCTTATATATTAGTGTCACACTCATATGATGATTGTAGTGTGCTTGCTGTTCTTATATATTAGTGTCACACTCATATATTTAGTTTCTGCTGGAGTGTGTTTTGGTAACCGTTGAATGGACTGAATCTGAGTCAGTTGGTTAAAATAGGACTTCAGTACCTATAAACCATATTGGATTATTTAGACAGCACATATAAAGTCAATAATAACGTCAGGACTAGAGCCCCTTTTCGAGAACTCCAGTTTCCTTTTGGATCTGAGCTTCACTGCGTTCTTGTAGTATACTTTTTCGAGCTCGATTATCCTGTGCTTCACTTGTTTTATAGTCGAGAAAGCTGTTTTAATTTCCTCATTTATTAATTCAATTTCTAAATTCTTGCTCTGTAGTTTTTCACTTCGCTTTGCTGTCTCACTTGATAATTCATGCATGGTTTTGATTTCGTTGGATTCACTAGTGTGGACTGATGATGCATTGTTTCATGATTGAAAATTGCCGATGATTAGATCAATAAGTTTATATTTTGTAACCTATAATGTATTAATCCCCAACTCATGGCAGTACTTTTGTAGCTCCACTTTGGTGTAAATTAGTGTTAAGATAATATGTTCTGGTTGGGTGAGTTAAATAGAATAAGGCTCACTGTTTGGGTGTGAATTAGCTGCACTGATTCACGACTGACGGGTTGGTCAGGTTGGCATATGTCCTTTCTAAGCTTCCTGAAATCGTAATAATGCAGCTGAAATCAAACTAAACATAAGTCACCGGTAGTGGAAGGGTTAAGTTCGGGGTTTGTTGCGGTCTCGTTGGATGCCGTGTGAATTGTTTATGCACCATCACAGTTGCTTATCTTGCAAGTAATATCGTTAAATAATCCTTGACCGTTTCAGCTGAAGTTATGTTAGTATTTCTGTGGCATACAGACGAGGTCCATACACTTGTTTGCCATGTTATAAATAGGTGCAGCACTGTAATCACAACGTATTGGCAGACAAACGCGGAAATACTATCGTGTGCGTAGAGTACAGAAGGATAGAGAGGACAATTATTAGAGACGCCACAAATCTTTAAATAATGATTCGCGCGTTCGAGAGATGGCAGCACGATCGCAAAGGAAAATGGGAGGGTCCCCATTAATTCGTAATAATCCCTACCTTGTACTAATAACGCTATTAATAACTAATCAATTGAACGTTATCCAGAGACTTCCTGGACATGACAGAGTTAAATAGACATAAGTAGTGGCTACTGTAAAGGCCAGATCATCGTGAAATTGTCGTCATTATGAGGAGGTTCACAAGTAAACCTCCTCCAACCCCCGCTATTGTTGTTGTGAGATTCGGGAGTTGCCAACGTCAAACATGCTGGGACAAAATGTATCCCTAGACGTCATAAGTATAACCTAAAAACGTATTTCGTGTAAACGTCGTTATATTAACATCTACATAACATGTAACTAATAATATATAATCGGTAGGACATTTTAATTCGTGTTGTGGTGCTTGGAGTTATACAGCTTGCATCATATATAAGTATTTTGTATAGTGTATATGTATACATAATTTTTTCCTCTTGCTTTTATAATTATATCTAATTTATATTAGATAATGTACAAAATGTTTTTACCAACTTTAATTCACTCTTTTTGTCTTCTGTTTGTTCTATATTCCAACAACTCCCTCTTGGGCTTAGGCTGAGAGCCTGCACATTCTACCGCTGAACGCGGTGAGGCCCGTGAGGTCTTGTTCCAGTCTAGAGAGTGAGACATGCGAAGCACCTATTCACGGCTCGAACCCTACTCCATCTCTGAAGCTGCTTCGCCTATGCGCCTCACCGTCTCACTCCCCAAACTCGGACCCTCACTCTCAGAAAGCCACCTATTGAGCAATTAACTCACTAGGCATTGCCCCCTGTAGCATATTTTGAATATGGGAATATTCATACAGTGCTATTTAATCAGGGAACAATGAGGTTAAATACGTTCCCTCTTTAATATATTGCTCCCTCATATTGCGGATTTCCCTTAACTTTGGTAACACTGCAGACAAGCCAGGCGCACAGATATCAAGGAGTATCTAATAAGGAGAAACGACTGAGGTGTTTTGGTTGCATGCCCTACAACAGACCTGCCACCAAATCCCTAGGACGGGCGGCAAAATAACCGTGTGACGTCACGCTTTCAGCTCTATCCTTCTGTACTATATGATCGTGTGTGTGTCCAACATATTATGTCCAGTGAGACTAACATAAACCAGGTAGAATGTAGGGTTCGGGCGTACCGCCAGCCTTGTTTATACTACGTGGAGCGGCGGCGGACGCTTGCCATCATGTTCCCGTCTATTTTGACTACCTTTGAATACAATAATATGTTGAAGGGGGCTTTGCCCCCCTCACTCCCCCATGACATATTGGTATCATCATATATATTACCAGCAAGGGGCAAATAACCGAAAAAAATCGCCGTCAAAATAGACGCAAACTTAACCACGGCGATCGACAAATGTAAACATGACGGCGGCGGCGGCGGCGGACGCTTGCAATCATGTTCCCGTCTATTTTGAACGCCATTGGATACAATCATATGTTGAGGGCCCTCAATTAGCCCCATCCAGGTGTCAATATTTTCCTGGCGAGTGGTAGCGAGCCAGCATATATATATTTTTGTTTTGACAGCAAGCTAAATTTGTACATTTTTCGATAGAAAAATGTCTCCGGCGAAGCCTGATTTCTCCATACAATGCTGGCTCGCTATCGCTCGCCAGGAAGAAATCGACACCTGGATAGAGTTGATATCAATTGGTGAAAATTGGTGAAAAGTGACCTACATTGACGTTTTGGGCCACAGAAACCACAAATTATGAAATGACTTTAATAAAAAAAACTAAGAAAAATAATGTGAATTTTAATACACAAACCAGTTTTCTTGAGGGATCATATTGGAAACTAATCCATTTTATTCGCAAATATGTGAGCTTAGTGTTCTGCCGTGTATAACAATGCTATGTTATGATCCTATTATGTGAGCTTAGTGTTCTGCCGTGTATAACAATGCTATGTTATGATCCTATTATGTGAGCTTAGTGTTCTGCCGTGTATAACAATGCTATGTTATGATCCTATTATGTGAGCTTAGTGTTCTGCCGTGTATAACAATGCTATGTTATGATCCTAATATGTGAGCTTATTGTTCTGCCGTGTATAACAATGCTATGTTATGATCCTATTATGTGAGCTTAGTGTTCTGCCGTGTATAACAATGCTATGTTATGATCCTATTATGTGAGCTTAGTGTTCTGCCGTGTATAACAATGCTATGTTATGATCCTAATATGTGAGCTTAGTGTTCTGCCGTGTATAACAATGCTATGTTATGATCCTATTATGTGAGCTTAGTGTTCTGCCGTGTATAACAATGCTATGTTATGATCCTATTATGTGAGCTTAGTGTTCTGCCATGTATAACAATGCTATGTTATGATCCTAATATGTGAGCTTAGTGTTCTGCCGTGTATAACAATGCTATGTTATGATCCTAATATGTGAGCTTAGTGTTCTGCCGT
This sequence comes from Paralithodes platypus, assembly GCA_032716605.1. NCBI lineage: Eukaryota > Metazoa > Arthropoda > Malacostraca > Decapoda > Lithodidae > Paralithodes > Paralithodes platypus. The sequence continues at coordinate 3,747,257 of CM064563.1, forward strand.
GTATAACAATGCTATGTTATGATCCTATTATGTGAGCTTAGTGTTCTGCCGTGTATAACAATGCTATGTTATGATCCTATTATGTGAGCTTAGTGTTCTGCCGTGTATAACAATGCTATGTTATGATCCTAATATGTGAGCTTAGTGTTCTGCCGTGTATAACAATGCTATGTTATGATCCTATTATGTGAGCTTAGTGTTCTGCCGTGTATAACAATGCTATGTTATGATCCTATTATGTGAGCTTAGTGTTCTGCCATGTATAACAATGCTATGTTATGATCCTAATATGTGAGCTTAGTGTTCTGCCGTGTATAACAATGCTATGTTATGATCCTATTATGTGAGCTTAGTGTTCTGCCGTGTATAACAATGCTATGTTATGATCCTATTATGTGAGCTTAGTGTTCTGCCGTGTATAACAATGCTATGTTATGATCCTATTATGTGAGCTTAGTGTTCTGCCGTGTATAACAATGCTATGTTATGATCCTATAATGTGAGCTTAGTGTTCTGCCATGTATAACAATGCTATGTTATGATCCTATTATGTGAGCTTAGTGTTCTGCCGTGTATAACAATACTATGTTATGATCCTATTATGTGAGCTTAGTGTTCTGCCGTGTATAACAATGCTATGTTATGATCCTATTATGTGAGCTTAGTGTTCTGCCGTGTATAACAATGCTATGTTATGATCCTAATATGTGAGCTTAGTGTTCTGCCGTGTATAACAATGCTATGTTATGATCCTAATATGTGAGCTTAGTGTTCTGCCGTGTATAACAATGCTATGTTATGATCCTATTATGTGAGCTTAGTGTTCTGCCGTGTATAACAATGCTATGTTATGATCCTAATATGTGAGCTTAGTGTTCTGCCGTGTATAACAATGCTATGTTATGATCCTATTATGTGAGCTTAGTGTTCTGCCGTGTATAACAATGCTATATTATGATCCTAATATGTGAGCTTAGTGTTCTGCCGTGTATAACAATGCTATGTTATGATCCTATTATGTGAGCTTAGTGTTCTGCCGTGTATAACAATGCTATGTTATGATCCTATTATGGATCCGAAATGGATCCAGAGGGTACAGTACGTAGTGTTTCCCCGGACTGGCACTTTCCGCCCAATAGTATAGGGGCCCGAACCTGGTGGTAGCGCTCCAGGAGGCTGCCCTGTCATTTGGCGAAAAATATCAGGCCAGTCGTAGTGCCGTGTACGCGCACGGGGTGCGTCCCTGCGGCTGGTTCTGGTGGGGCGTACCGAGGCCACTGGATCCTACCCCCTTGTAATCACTTGGGGGATGGTGCTGGGAATGGTCCCGGGTAGACTGGAGCCGGAGTTCTGGGGGGGGGTGATGCTCATCTGCCAGCCAAACCTACCTAACTATGACTAAAATCAAAGAAAATAAACGTAAGTCCGATGAAACAAAACCGCACAGGACAATGACAAATGCCCCCCACAAACTCAGACTTGCTAGTGTGAATGTTGGTAGTTTGAATCTGCGTGCGAATGAAGTGGTTGAGATGTGTGAGAGGAGGCGAGTGGACATCTGCTGTACCCAGGAAACACTCTGGAAGAGGCATGGGGTACAGTGGATTGTCGGAAGGAGGAAAAGATATAGGATATACTGGATGGGTGTGGAGACTGATAAAGCGAAAGGAGGAGTGGGTGTTCTGGTGGCTGAAGAGCTGGCGGAAAGTGTGCTTCAGATTACGAGAGTTAGTGAAAGGCTGATTGTTTTGAAGTTGAAAGTTGGTGAAAGAATTCTGAATGTGATATCTGCATATGCCCCACAGGCTGGTTTACAGAAAGAGATAAAAGAGGACTTCTGGAATGACACCGTCAGTGTCATTTCAGGCCTCTCGGAGAACGAAATAACTATCGTGGGGGGGGACCTCAATGGTCACGTGGGAGCATCTGCAGATGGATACGAGGGGGTACATGGAGGAATTGGTTACGGAAGGAGAAATCTAGAAGGCGAATATATATTGGAGTCCTGCGTTGCACTCAACATGGTTGTGTGTAACACAAAGTTCAAGAAAAGACAGAGCCACCTGATCACATATAACTCTGGGGTCTCCAGTAGCCAGATAGATTACTTCTTGGTTAACAGGAAAGACTGGAAACTAGTTCGAGATGTAAAGGTCATCCCGAGCGAAGAATGTATCCCCCAGCATAAGCTACTTGTGTGCGACATGAGCTTATACAGAGATCCTAAGCGCAAGAAGGTTTACATACCCAAAAGGAAAGTGTGGCTGCTGAAGGACAAGGAAGTTAGGGATAGGTTTCATAATGAACTGGAGGAAATGAATAGAAATAAGGAAGCTAGGCCTAACGATGTAAATAGCCAATGGAACTTTCTTAAGCATAGCCTTATCGCTGCCACTGACAAAGTCTGTGGGAAAACAAAGGGTCACCCCAGGAATAAGACCTCTTGGTGGTGGAACGATGAGGTAGAACATGCTGTGAAAGAGAAAAGGAGATGCTTCAAAGCATGGAAGAAAGGAGGCAGCAGGGAGGAATACCAGGCAGCTAAACGAACTGCCAAAAGAGTTATTTACAATGCTAAAAATCGCATTAAGGACCTGGTCCTCGAACAAGTGTGTAACACTGACAATCCCAATGGGATCTTCAACCTAGCTAGGCGAGTTAAAAATGACAGTAGGGATATTATAGGTGAACAGTGTGTTAGAGATGATAATGGGAAGATTGTGTATGCAGAAAATGAAATCAGAGAAGCATGGAAGGTACACTATGAACGATTGCTAAATGTAGAGTTTGAATGGGATAAGGAACAGCTTAGTATCGAAAAAACCAATATCTGGGCCCCCTCCTTTGATAGCACCAGCTGTAGTGAGCGACGCAATCAATAAAATGAAGGACGGTAAAGCTCCAGGTTGCTCCGACATTGTCGCTGAGATGATAAAAGCCTCAGGGGAGATTGGTGTAAACTTAGTCACTGAGTTGATAAACACCATTATTAAAGATGAGAAAATCCCAGAGGATTGGCTCAAAAGTGTAATAGTAAATATATACAAAGGAAAAGGGGATGCGCTAGATAGAGGAAATTATAGGGGCCTGAAAATGCTTGACCAAATCATGAAGGTCTGTGAGAGAGTCCTTGAGGGTTTGATCAGGCAAAGCATCTCTATTGATGATATGCAGTTTGGTTTTATGCCAGGACGTGGTACAACCGATGCTATCTTCATAGTCAGGCAGATGCAGGAAAGATACCTACTAAAAGGCAGGGATCTTTACTTTGTGTTTGTGGACCTGGAGAAGGCCTTTGATAGGGTACCTAGAGATGTTGTACAGTGGGCTATGAGGAAACTTGGTGTGGAAGAGTGGCTGGTGCGTGTGATAATGAAGATGTATGAGGATTCGCAAAGTTCGGTGAGGGTGAAAGGTGTACTGAGTGATGAATTCGCAGTCCGTGTTGGAGTCCATCAGGGTTCAGTGTTAAGCCCCCTCCTCTTTATTATGGTCTTGGAGGCGCTGTCTAGAGTTTTTAGAGGCGGACTCCCGTTGGAACTGTTTTATGCAGACGATTTAGTCCTAATAGCTGACAGTATGCAGGATGCTGAGGCCAAATTCAGAAAGTGGAGAGAGGGCATGGCGAGCAAGGGTTTAAGAGTCAATATTAACAAAACCAAGGTTATGCATTGTAGTTTGAGACGAGGCAATGTGGAAAAGAGCGGTGCATACCCATGTGCAGTGTGTGGAAAGGGAGTGGGCGTTAACTCAATTCAATGTAGCATCTGTCGATGTTGGGTACACCATGGGAGTAAGCGCTGTAGTAGAATAAAGGGGCCCCTGCCGAAGGATAAGTCAGAAATAGAGAAATTTGAGTGCGTAGTGTGCAAAGGCGAGCTTGTGTTAAGTGATGATCCTGTGGCTGTGAATTTTGGAAATGAGTCTTTGGAGCTGGTGAACAAGTTTTGTTACCTAGGAGATACCATCTCTGCCGGTGGTGGGGCCGAGGCTGCCACTGTTGCTAGAATTAGGTGTGGCTGGGGGAAGTTCAGAGAATTGATGCCAATCCTGACCATGAAAAGAATGCCTCTCCCCCTGAAGGGAAAGGTGTATGCCTCATGTGTTAGAAGTGCAATGACGTATGCCTCAGAAACATGGGCCGTTAAAGTAGAGGATGTCAACAGAATGGAGCGTAATGAGATGAGAATGGTGAGATGGATGTGTGGGGCCAGGCTACAGGATAGAATAACAAATGTTGAGCTGAGGAGACGTTTAGGTATAAAGAGTATTAGCGAGGTGATGCGTACAAGTAGACTGGGATGGTATGGACATGTGGAGAGAATGGATGAACAAAATTGGGTGACAAAATGCAGGTCTGTGATTGTGGAGGGAGCTGCACCAAGGGGTGGACCGAGGAAGACCTGGGATCGGACTATACGCGCCGATCTCAAATCCAAGAACTTGACAAGTGAAGCAGCCCTTAACAGGGTTGCCTGGAACGCCGCCATTAGGACAAGAGACTGAAACTGCACTTATGTGTGGAACACTCAGTCTTAAAATGTTATGTATGTGTGTGTATGTATGTGAGCTTAGTGTTCTGCCGTGTATAACAATGCTATGTTATGATCCTATTATGTGAGCTTAGTGTTCTGCCGTGTATAACAATGCTATGTTATGATCCTATTATGTGAGCTTAGTGTTCTGCCGTGTATAACAATGCTATGTTATGATCCTATTATGTGAGCTTAGTGTTCTGCCGTGTATAACAATGCTATGTTATGATCCTATTATGTGAGCTTAGTGTTCTGCCGTGTATAACAATGCTATGTTATGATCCTATTATGTGAGCTTAGTGTTCTGCCGTGTATAACAATGCTATGTTATGATCCTAATATGTGAGCTTAGTGTTCTGCCGTGTATAACAATGCTATGTTATGATCCTATTCAAATCCTGTCATGGTTCCCGGGAATAGCCCCCTGCGAGTTCCCAATAATATGGTCAGAATTACCTACATTGATTTTCACTACCTGATATGAAAGGATTATTATACTTTGGCACTTTGAATACTAGATTCCCCTTATGACCATATAGAGGCACAACTCATACTTATATTTGTCTGTTGATTAAAATAAATAACAAATAATTTAGTTATTGATGGAAATGTCTGTATCATTGAAGAACATGTGGACATAGACTATAAATTATTTATTGTTGCGTTTCTGTTGTTCATAATTAGTTTGCATCATCTTAAAGGGGGGCGGGGTCCAATTTTGTTTTATTTCAATGAAATTTGCCACACATATAGCAGACTATGAGAGCTTTTGATTGGTACTTCACAATTGAAAATTGGACGATTAGCTTTCGAGTTACGTAAATAATAATGTCAAATTACGCTTAAATTAGTACCACTAATAAAAAGTCCATATTGTCTTACAAAATCCCATGTATCATATTTGTTTAGTATTCCATTAACTCACAGGTGGTGTTTATTGTATTTAACCTAGTACGTTTTATTAGTGTATCTAATTATGAAATTAGGCAATTAGGTGATTGTTTTCCCATTTTGTCTACTTTGACGAGAAGCTGTGCACGAAAAGGGAGGCGTAAATAAACATTGAATGCCGTTTATAGAACTTTTCAAGCTCTTTCGATTGGTATATGAATGATGTTCGTATGACCAGTAGTTTCGCACCCGATCGATCTCAAACTTACATTTCCATAAGCAGCTCCAAAGTTGGCTGATGAGTGCTCTTATTACATTTTTTTTTTTTTTTTTTTTTTTCTATATTCCAACTTACTTCCTCTCGGGCATAAGCTGAGAGCCTTAACATTCACCGCTTTACTATGAACAGTGAAGCCTGTGAGGTCTTGTTCCAGTCTAGGGAGTGAGATATGTGAAGCACGTAGAGTACAACGAGCACCTGCCATCTTGCCTTCACATGAGGCACGGTGGTCACTCATGGCCCGAAACGACCCCATCTCTGAAGCCACCTCGTTCCCGTGCTTCACTGTCTCACCCCCTACACTCGGACTCTCACACTTACACACACACAACGCCACCTGTTGAGCAGATAACTCACCAGGCATTGCACCCCTGTAGCATATTTTGAATATGGGAATATTCATACAGTGCTATTTAATCAGGGAACAATGAGGGTGTTTTTATTGACGTTTCGGTGGGCTTGTGGTAATGCACTGATACTAGGTACAGCACAAATTCCATCCCAATAATATCTTCCCATTGATACATCGGGATTTGAACCCGGGACCTTTGGATTACCAGGCCAGTGGCAAGACCACTCCCCACACCTCTCCTATAAATGACACATGACTGCTCTTATTATTGCCTCATACTCAACTGGCACTGGTTTACACAAGGCTCTCTCGGTCTCAGTGGGGTTACTAGATATTGCAGTATACAAATAGCATATAGAGTAAATTTCACAAATACTTTGTTTTGCTATGTGAATTTTTTGTACATATATCGAGTGGCGAAGCGCTACCCGCAATGGTTTGAGATAAACTCTATTTTTATATATTTATAAGGGGATTTCAGCTAAAATACTTCAGGGTGGTGAAGAGGGATGCTGATTGGTGATTTTTCAATACATAACAGGTTGTTTCATGAGTAACCATGAATACCTAGAATTTTAGTGGAAGCCCCCTTTTAGCTGACCATTGATGATGCAATCATTGGGGTTGCGAGATCAACTAATGATTAACAAATGTGTGTTATTATTATGGTTGACAGTTTTGATATGTGAAATAATGGTATAATTCGAATGGTATTAATGGAATTCTTATTAATTCACTAAAGTCTCTTTTTTTTTTTTTTTATAAAATATTTTGGCTATTATTAGACAATTTGGATCTGCTTAACCCATTAAGCGCGCACAGGGTGTAGTGAACACCACAGTTCTGGGTCGCAATATTAGGCTCCATTCCTGCCTATAATCGTCGTTTTACAATAAATATCGTTACTACTTATTCATATGCGCCTATTTTACCTTTAATATGAAGATAGTAACCTGTAACAACAACTAAAACAAGTGGGAATGTAATTTTTCTGGTCAAAATCGCGAATTGTAAGTGAGCGGTTCATTCATAAAGTGTAAGAGAGCTGGCCTCACACCCTCCTCTCTCGAGGGTTGAAGCAGTACTGAGCTACTCCCGTACACCCTCCCAGTCTCTACCTTACATAACAGACACATGAACACATACTAGGATCAATTTGGAGATGTTTACACAAAAATATGCCAATGAATAAGGGGATAACAGGGAAAATAGGTGATAATTGAAGGGGGGGGGGGGGGGGAAGGAGGGGATGTGGATGAGTTATATGAGGTATGGAGGAAAAAAAACATGTTTTAAGTGCTACTGGTTCCTTTTAAAACAAATTTTTTTTTTAGGCCTTCCCTCTTAAGAGCTTTCTCGCCGTCGCCTAGTAAAACTTCTTAAGAGTGTTCTCGCCGTTCCCGGGTTAATCCCCCAGACATAAGTTGCTAACTTACTGATGGGGTGGCGGAGCGCCCGGTATTTCCCTCAAAACATTTTCTCTGACACTGAGGTACCGGTAGAAGTTGGAGGTATTTGGGGTTGCCACCAATCGACAGATTCTGATCTAACTTACCTAACATACTGAGCTTAACCCCTTCAGACTCATATGATGCAGAGGTTGCCAGATTAGCAATAAGAAATAGAGTTCTCTCACTCTTATAATTACCTCTCCAAAATTAGTTTTCTGCCCACAGCTAACTCAAAGATAACTGCAGAGGTTGAAGTAATTAAACTAAAGGTTTCTAAATACCCCTGATGGTAACAAAGGATTTAAAGTATCCCTAATAGGCTCAAAATCGCGTCATATGTCGGAGAGGGTTAATATGACGCAAATGTGTCCTATAACTTACTTATTGAGCTATTTCACTAAGTTCATATGATGCGATCGCGTCATATGATACTCTTGGGCATACCGCCATATGACGCGATCACGTCATAGATGTCGGAGGGGGTTAAGAAATGTTGGTAGCAAAGAACTCAGCACTCCTAAAGACCCTTCAGTCTCCTTGCCCACACTACCAGCATTGGAGTACCATGTCCAGCAGTGTGGATCTGGTCTCTGAAACCAGGACCCCGCAATCCTCACTTTCTTGGACCTTGCAAAGTTCAGGAAGAGGGAACTATTGACATAACTGGACACATACCTCGTAGCCAGCTCTATCTGTGCCAGCTCTATCTGTGCCAGTAACTGCATTGAAGTCTTCAAGGATAACTAGCGTGTCCCTTACGTGGCACTGTTCAATAACAGATTCGAGCTTGATGTAGAACAATTCTTTCTCTTCTAAAGTACTCATCTTGGTAGGCGAATACACTGCACCAAAATAAGTAAATTCCATTGAGTGCTTCATCCTCACCAGCAGCATACGCACGTCAAGAGGTGTAACTCCTAAATTTTTTGGAAACCAGAGCAGAAGAGATAGCAACAGCCAGCCCCCTCTAGAAAGCACCACTGTCATAGCCAGACCAGTAGTATTTGAACCCGCAATAACTTATTTCATAGTTGACAGGCCACCTAACCTAGAGAGGGCCGCTATGTCGATCCCCAGCTGCTGCAGCTCCCCAGATAAAGGAAATAGTCATGATTCGAGATAATTAATATGTTCCAGGCTCGAATCTGGAGACTCCTCTAAAAGTTAAGCCCTTTTAGTTGCCTGTTACAACAAGTAGGGATTACGGAGGAAATATTATGTATCAACTCCAACCAGTGCAAGGGCCTCTAACCCCACATGTGACATATGAATGCCACTGACAAATGTTAAGCAATTTATGAACAGTAAAGATAATCGGTAAGCCAGGTAAGTTACTAAATTAATATGTTGTTTATAATATCAAGACTACAAGCATATAACTGACTCACCTATGCAAAGGTCAGTAAATTGTCAGGAACAAATACATGTATACTATAAGTTAGGTCACAAGTAATGGTAAAAGGCAATTCTCACTTTCGAGTGTGTGTACAATAGTATAAAGAGCAAGAACCTACGTGAAAAGTTCAATTCCCAATATTAGATATGCAATTTTCGGTTTAAAATACAAAACCTACAACCTGACTATCACAACTCTCCAACATCAACACCATTACACTCATCACCTGACCCTGTTATGCAAATGTAACTACACCATATAATTGGAACAAAGCAATTACCACACGACCCAAATAAATTGCTATGCCATAAATATACCGCTGTTTACATAGCATCACCAATCATGTCATCCATATACATTATATATACGTTTGGATGTATCACAATTTCTGAAATACACTGTACTTTGGAGAGCATTATATTTGACGTTATTATTCACCTGGAGTCTAGTTACGAATACTGTAGTTTACTTATTTCCAGCTGAGGGTAAATTACAATATCCTCACTTTGATTATTCAGCTATTACGGCATTTCTATAGCAAAATATTTTGTTCAATACTAAAACATGACATTAATAGGATGCATAGGCAGATAAATTCCCTATATTTCCAGTACATATGGATATATCAGCTGCCAAGGGATTGAATTTAGCCTCAGTTGAAAAGAAACAGACTATACAGTAGTGTTAAATGTTACCAGAAGAAATGACCAGATCAAAAGTTGCTAGACAAATCCTTCTTGTAAATCCACCTTCAGGAGAGGGTTTTTTTCTGGACCCCCGTCCTCCTTATGTTTAGCCCCATTAGTTATGAGATCTTAAGAATGTATTCATGTAATCGTATACATAAATTACTTCTGTTCAATATGAGTTAAATAAACTGATGCATTATTTAAAAAGTAATTATGGAGTGTTGAAAATTACTTATGCGGTGATTAGTTTATGGGAGGCTTTGCTTGACCTACGTTGGCATATTAGGTTGAAATGCATATTTGTTAATATAATTTTTGTCCTGAATTTATATGCATAAATATGATGTCAAAATATGAATTATAGAAATAAGTGTATATTATAAGAATGTGGAACATAAGGTTTATCTACACTACACAACGGCATCCTTCATGTAGTTCTATCACAAACTTTTCAACCTTTTCCTCCATGATCTCCACAACTGAACGCAGATCATGAAACACACATCCTCTCATACGCAGACGACCTCACCATCACCTCACAACACTCAAAAAAAAAAAAAAAAAAGCAACAAGTCGCCTACAACAATACATCCGACAACTGGAACAATGGCCCCTACAAAACTGCTTGACAGTCTCACCCCAAAAATCCTCCATCATTTTGCTTAATCCAGACAGACATGAATCACGTTTTCACCCACATGTCGCACTACTAAACGAACCACTTCCCCTCAACCGAAACTTTAAAATACTTGGAATAACTTATGACACACACATGACATTTATCCCACACATAGAAAATACAAACACCAGAGCCCTACATAAACTAAACGCCCTCAGAACCCTCACATGCAAGGACTTTGGCCAACAAAAAGAAACCCTGTCCATACTTTACAAACAGTACATTCTCACAACCATGCATAAATGCATCCCAAGCCTCATCACCTTGCACCTCAAAAATAAACATGAAGAAACTACACACCATTCAGAATAAAACCCTCCAAATCAAAACAGGATGCACACAAACCACAAACACAAATCACATATATGCAGAAACACAGACCCTCCCCCTGAAGACTCATTTAGACATGAAAGAAACACAGTCCTACTCTTCAGCCCACGACCCACTTCACCCATGCCACTCTATAAACCAATTACCCAGCCCCACCTCGAGACATGAAACCAACACCTGCTCATTACTTCAACCAAATTTACATTAAAATCCCACCCACACCAAACACCAACATACACACGCACCTTACCCAACAAGCCATCAACAACAAACCACATAACACAATCCTAAACTCTCCACCTACCAACATTAACCTATCGGGAAACACGCTTCCCAGAGAAACCTGAGTCACACTTGCACACCTCAGGTCCAAGATTACAAACACAAAATAGATCCAACTCAAGACCCTTCTTGTCTTCGCTCTCAACATCTAACTAACAACACAAAACACTTAATATTCCACAGCCCAGCACAGCCATAACTTCAGCATCATTTCACTCAGAGATCTCTGGACCCACCTGGGGAAGGTGGCGGACTACCTGGTTGCCGCGGGTTTTCCATAAAAGGGAATCTTGGGGCTACTACACCAACAACAACAATGTCTTCTAAGCATAGTAGAGAAGATGTACATTAGGGTAGTGATTGAGAGAGTGAGAACGGAGAAAAGGGTAGGTGAGGAGCAGGGCGGATTTAGGAAGGCAAGGTGGTGTGTAGACCAGATTTGTGCCTTGAAATGTGTGGTGGAGAAATATCTGGAGAAGAGACAAAAGATTATGCTGCCTTTATGGATTTGGAGAACGCCTACAATAGAGTTGATAGAAAATTTCTGTGGAAAGTATTGAGATTACACGGAGTAGCTTGCAAGTTGCTGAAAGCGGTGAAGAGCATGTGTGAGGGTGCAAAGGCGGCATTACGTGTGGAGAATAAACAGAGTGAGTTCTTTGATCTGAATGTCGGGTTAAAAAATGGGTGTGTGATGTTCCCATGGTTGTTCAATATTTATATATGGATGGAGTCACAAAATAAATACAAAGAACAGCAGTGGATGTTGGTGTACCCTTGATAAGGTAGGGAAATAAGTGGAATTTTGCCTGTTTACTGACGATACAGTTCTGAAGAGTGATAGTGAGTGGGAGTTGCAGGGTCTGGTAAATATATTTGGAAAAGTGTGTGAAAACGGAATCTGAAGATTAATGCAGGGAAGAGTAAGGTTATGGTCTTTGAAAGGGGTGCAGTCACAGAGTGTGTGCTGAGGTTGAGCGGTCATGTTATGGAGAATGTCGGCTCATTTAAGTACTTGGGCACTGTTGAATAAAGATGAGAGTATGAAGAAAGAAGTGTGGGAGAGGGTGCAACAGGGAAAGAGGGTTGTAGGAACACTGAAAGAAGTAACAAGAAATACAGTAGGGTGGTCAGCATGGAAGTAAAGAAGTCCTTGCATGATAGTGTGGTGATCCCGACATTGACGTGTAGGTAGTGAAGCATGGACGTTGTTGGAGAGACACAAACGAAGAGTGAGAGGGGTGGAAATGAGATGCTTGAGAAATGCGTGCGGAGTTACATGGAATGACAGACAGACGAATGAGGAAGTACGAGAGAGGTAAGGTATAGATATGATTACCTCGGTAATGCGTTCAGCACTCTCCGAGGGTCCCCAGCCATGGAAGCAAAAGTAATTCCATGGGAAATCAAAGAAGTACTGCCGATGACGCCAAAGTGTCACAAGCGCCGCCGGTTAGGAGGATTGGGTGGCCATACCGGAGACATAGGACAGGTGACAGATATTAGTTTATGGTCAGAGAAGCCCAAAGGAGAAAAAAGACTTATAGTATAAACAGAAGGGTTAGAGGTTTGAAATAAGTCAAGAATGTTGGGCCGATCTCCGAAGCGATCCGGGATATGGATGGGTTGCTGGACTAACTGCTCTAGGTAATTTAGGATAGAAAAGATGTAGGATTGTTCACCAGGTTGGTCAGTGGAAACCGAGGAGAGCCATTGGTGGTGGTGAATGTTGAAATCTTCTAGGATGGAGATTTCTGCAAAAGGAGAGATGGATAGAATGTGTTCCACTTTAGAAGTTAGATAGTCAAAGAATTTTGGATAGTCAGTAGAATTAGGGGAGAGATAAACAGCGCAGAAAAATTTAGTTTGAGAGTGACAAGAAAGCTTTAGCCAAAGAGTTGAGAATTCAGAAGAGTCTAAATTGGGAACACAAGAGAAAGCTAGGTTGTTGCGCGCATATACGCAACATCCACCTTTTGCTTGAAACTGATGATTAGTAGGAGGATAGAGAGAAGGGTTTGCTGTCAGTAGTCCCAAACACCTGAGTTTCGGTGAGAAAGAGAAGATCAGGTTGGCAGAGGAGAGGTGGTGTTCCACAGAGGGGAAGTTAGAAGAAAGGCCACGAATGTTGCAGATATATATATATATATATATATATTACCGGTATATATATTATATATGTATATATACAGGGTGTTTCATAAATACCTGTCATAAATTTCAGAATGAATAGACCTAGCAATAATAAATATACTTTACTATGTGACGGTTTTGGAAATTTCTCATATTTACCGGGATATTACACATTTCAGTTTAAATAGGAAAGTCTAGGGGATGAACACAATCAGTAGATTACCATCACCTCAATTAATTTATTTTGTCATAAATGTTTGAACATCAATGTATTTTACAGTATTTACAATAGGTGGTCGATCAATTTGCTTCATGGGTTCGAATACTGTATGAATGAAGCTTCATAAATTGAAGGTAATGTGAGAACGTGAGAGAAAGAAGGATGTACTGGCAGTCTTAAGTAAGTACCAGACATGGAGCCATACACCTCTGCTGAGTACACATACATGTTACTTACTTTAGGTGGAGCTGGAGGAAATGCAGCTGAAGCAGTAAGGATGTACGGTGAACAATATCCCAACCGGAGGCAACCATGTCGGCCTATTTTCCTCAGCGTAGAAAGACGACTACGGGAATATGGCTCACTGAATCCACGTGCAGTAGACAGAGGAAGGCCTCATGATAAGCAACTACTCGATGCAGAAGAGGATATCCTTGATGCCATCGCAGATGATCCATCTACAAGCACACGACGACTTGGTGCGCGATTTGGTGTGGCTCATGCATCAGTATGGAGGATTGTAAACAGACATGGCCTGTACCTATATCATCACCAGCCCATCCATGCTCTGACTGAACGTGATTATCACCAACGAGTGGATTTCTGTCGGTGGCTCCTTACTCAAGAGAGGGAGAACAACGGTTTTATTGCAGAGGTTTTGTTTAGTGATGAGGCAAATTTCACAAGAAATGGCATGTTGAACCTACATAATACACATACATGGGGAGCAGAACATCCACATGCAACAACAACGAGGGGACATCAGGAACGCTTTTCGATTAATGTTTGGGCCGGTATTCTTCGTGACCATGTAATCGGACCTTTTATGTTACCACAACGACTTACAGGCAATGTGTACACCAAATTTCTTCAGGATGACTTACCCATACTACTTGAAGATGTGCCTCTCAGAACACGTAGACAAATGTGGTTCATGCAGGATGGGGCTCCAGCTCACTTTGCACGAGGTACGAGGGATTTCCTTAATGTTATGTACCCTGATAAGTGGATAGGCCGTGGTGGTCCCATCGCCTGGCCACCTAGATCACCGGACCTAACTCCACTTGACTTTTATCTTTGGGGACACTTGTTTAAGAGCAGGGTGTATGCTACACAAATCAACACCCGTCAGCAACTGTGGCAACGAGTTTAAGAGGCATGCAGAGAAGTAAGAAACACACCAGGGATATTTGAAAGAGTGCGACAGTCTCTTATGCGCCGAGCCCAAGCCTGTATCAACGAGGGTGGGAGAAACTTCGAGCAGCTATTGTAAATCCTGTAAAATACATTAATGTTCAAACATTTATGACAAAATATAGTAATTGAGGTGATGGTAATCTACTGATCGTTTTCATCCCCTAGACTTTCCTATTTAAACTAAAATGTGTAATATCCCGATAAATATGAGAAATTTCCAAAACCGTCACATAGTAAAGTATATTTATTAATGCTAGGTCTATTCATTCTGAAATTTATGAAAGGTATTTATGAAACACCCTGTATATACACTGTACAGTATATACTGTATGTATATATATGCAGTATATACTGTATGTATAAATACAGTATAAATATGTATATCTCACATATTCAGTACATGTGAGCGGTGACAGGTCAGTTGAACCAGTGCCACTTCAACCAGTGCCACTTTAACCAGTGCTAACTCAACCAGTGGCCACTTCAACCAGTGACCATTTCAACCAGTGACCATTTTAACCAGTAGGTTAGGTTAGGTTAGTTAGGTTAGGTTAGGTTACTGGTTAAAATGGTCACTGGTTGAAATGGTCACTGGTTGAAGTGGCCACTGGTTGAGTTAGCACTGGTTAAAGTGGCACTGGTTGAAGTGGCACTGGTTCAACTGACATGGAACACACGTGAGCTACTCAATGTGTTTTACTCTCAGCCGGGCTCGAACCACCATCAGTCAGGACGGTAGTCTATGCTTTAATCAAGTGTTAACTAGGGCTAATTGATTTAATTTAATTCTCTTGAGTTGCGGGGGAATGTTTGTAAATATCCATGTACGGTATGCTGGCATATGGGTAGTACGTCCTGCATATGAAATGGAATACTTTCGTCTCGTAGGATTTCCCTTCTACTTAACATAGATGCGAAAAGGTTTAATATGCTTATCACTCCATGGTAAAGTTGATTAAAGCATGGACTCTCATCTTGACTGATGGTGGTTCGAGCCCGGCTGAGAGTAAAAAACATTTAGTAGCTCACGTGTGTTTTTGAGATTTAATCCCTTCATCTTCTCGGGCATGAAAGCATATATTCCATTTTCTTTCTCTCAGTCTAATGCAAAAAAAAACTTGGTTTACTCACGCTTGTTCTACTGCTGTCCGCAACAAGAAAGAAGTATTCAAACGGTACCGACGCCTTAAAACTCTAAGAATCTCCTTCTTCCTATGTTTCTGCCCGGAATCAAACCAAATCTGTTCTTCGACTTGCCAAGCGCTCTTTCATCAATAACAAATGCACTGACCTATCCAACTCTAGCTCTTCCTAAGCTTTCTGGCATCTAGCCAAAAATTTCTCCAACAAATTTTCTTCCTCGTCTTTCCCTCCCCTTTTCCACTCTGATGGCACACCCATCATTTCTTCCTCTGACAAAGCTGAACTTTTTTGCTCAAACTTTTGCTAGAAAGCCCACTTTGGATGATTCCGGTGCTATTCCTACCTCACTACCGCCCTCTCTCCTACCTATGCCTAATATTCTAATCTCTTCTAAAGATATACTTTCTAACCTATCTGGGCTTAATACTAAGAAGGCATACGGTCCGGACGGTGTTCCTTCTGTTGTACTCAAAAACTGTGCTTCCATGCTGACTCCCTGCCTAGGCAAACTCTTTTGTCTCTGTTTCTCCTCTAACGTCTTCCCTTCTTACTGGAAGTTTGCTTTCATTCAACTTGTCCCAAAGAAGGGGGACCGCTCTCAACCCTCCAACTATTGTCCAATTAGTCTTGTATCTCTAAAGTTTTTTTAATTATTCTTGCATCCAAATTTCTTAAGCATTTTTGTTCTGATAATCTACTCTCAGATCGCCAGTATGGCTTCCTTAAGGTTCGCTCTAGTGGTGATCTTCTTTCATATCTTTCTAACTCTTGGTCATCCTCCTTTCGTCAGTGAGACATTATCTATTTCACTAGACATATCGAAGGACTTCGATACAGTCTGGCATAAATCTTTAATTTCTAAACTACCCTCCTTCGGTTTCTATCCCTCCATCTGTGCCTTAGCCTCTAATTTCCTTTCCGGCCGTTCCATAGCTATGGTTGTGGACAGCCATCGCTCACTTCCTCATCCTATCAACTCCGGTGTTCCTCAGGGCTCTGTCCTATCTCCCATTCTCTTTCTAATTTTCATAAAGGATCTTCTAAACTGTACCTAAAGTTCCATCCATTCATACACATACAACTCTAGATTACACTACTCAATTAGTTTTCCAGAACGCCCCAGCCCGCAATCCCTCAAAAACAAACTTAATAAAGGCATGCAACACTTATCTTCTGATCTAACTACTATTTCCAATTGGGGTAGAGAAAACCTTGGTACAGTCGTCAGGATTAATTTGTTTCATTTCCCCTGGACTAGGCGTTAGCAGCACTGCACGGTGGAGGGGAATCCCCTCTACCTCATTTCCTTGTTGGTTCCATACCCCCACCAAAACCCTCCCATTTTCTCTCCGACCCCAGAACTACACCCACCCTCCCTTCTGTCGCTCTCACCCAGCTACTTCTGGACCTCACCAATTGACCACTTGCGAGTTGCAGGCAATAAGGAAGTTGGAATCGTGAACATCGATATTAAAGATAAATGCAATAATAATGTGGGTTTCTGATGGATTAAAAATAGGATACATTTGGTTTTATGTATTTATAAATGTATAATGACCGTATTTTTGCTGATAATTCTGCTAAATATTGACGGCCACAGCTCCAAATTCCTTATAGCCTAAAACTCGCAAGTGGCCAATTGCATGTATTCTGAATAACTAATGAAGGAATGCAATGTATCATAGGTAGAGTTGGGGGGGGGGGGGGGAAACGTTCGACGAAAATCTTACATATGATTCGAGTGATTCCTACTGATACATTTAGGCCTACCATTGAAACCTGAAAGTTTCATACCGATTCACTGATGGTTTAATACTGTTGAACTATCATACTCTAATAAAACTGCCAAACTAACCCACGCGAAGTTGTATTTCCTTTTCATCGTTGCAATGGTTCAGGCTCGGCTTCGTAACAGCTTGAGACAACGAAGACCGTCTGTGTCAATTCCTGCATGAGTCTCTCCCATCAATAAACACACAAAATATACCATTCAATTATTTAGAATTATTTCTTTGTATAACATTATTTAATAATATAACTACTTATTAGCACCGTATACAAGAACTAAACCAGTTGCTTAATAATTTTCTCCACAAATATCACTGCTGTCAGACAATTCAGGACTCATTAAGTGTAAACAGCCAATTTGCCAATACATGCTATGAATTATTGCCGAGAATGTGCCCCGTGAGTCGGCCATGAGAATGCATTACGTGAATTAAACACTCTTAACATAGCTATCTACCCAATCATTAGGCCATATTGCTTTCCTAATTGACCATAATGTAAAACTACTCTATATAAACGGGACACGAACTACCCTCAGGCAAGGTACTGTAGTTTTTTAAAAGAGGCTCCAGCTTTGAAAATATCACTTTATTTAAACAGGCTAAATAATCCTGAAGGGTTGATAACCAATATAATTATATGCCCTATATTTACTAACTACCCCTAGGGCACTCTTACGCTCATCTATCCATTATATGCCCTATGTTTACTAACTACCCCTAGGGCACTCTTACGCTCATCTATCCATTTAAGGTGGTTCTTATTTTAAAGTTCCCTTTCCCTCAACATTTACGTTCACCCATACATTAGGGAAGGACTTATTCATATGGTCACCGTACCCTTAACCCGGGAATTGCAGGGAGACTCTTAAGAGTTCCCCCGGCGGACTGCGGGAAGACTCTTAAGAGTCAGAAAAAAAAAAATCAACTTTTGACATCGAAAAAAGAAAAATATATATATATTTTTTTATTTTTTTATTTTTTTTTGGCCCCTGGGCCATGCAAAATCTCAGTCCTCTACCTCCCCTCCTTCCCCGCTTTCCTCCTCTCCTTCAGTTATCACCTATTTTCCCTGTTATTCCCTTATTCTGAGGTATATTTTCGTGCTAACATTAGAAAGCCGGTTGCAGGGTGTGGTCATCACTGATAGCAAGCGAATGCAAGAGAGAGAGAGAGATTATCGATCGACTGTGTCTCAGTGGCCTTGGGGGAAATTGGCGGGAAAGCAGCTTGCCTCACCCATACATTATACAACTCGAGGGCTATATCTCCGATTTTGACCATCCAAACGCTGTTTTCACTCGTTTTATTGTTGTTTCAGGTTAATACCTTTATAATCAACCCATAATAGGCGCATATGGATAAGTATTAATGCTATTAATGGTACAATGAATATTTTAGTGACGGAAACACCTCAAATACATGCGCACAGGGAGAGGTGTCTAATTACCCCCATGCGCACTTGTTAGGTTAAAACCTTGATATAGGGTTACTCTATTTTATCAGGTATCTTGTGTTGTAACCAAGCTAAGGGGGGCATCCGCTACGCCTATGTAGCAATATGGGTTGAAACATAGCAAATTGTGTTAAATACTCCCTCAGTAATGGCAAGACGTAGAGTATCTACTCCACATAATACTATTGAAAGCTTCACGCCTATTCAAGCTTATTCTCTTGAGATAACTTTCAAGATAATTGGAATTCACATCTGTTAAGAATAATTACTTAATAACTATATAACACTTATTTATTATATCCCAGACTAACTACAATAATTATAATATGGAACTGATCTATAATTCTTCTACTACAATACCACTCTGTATAACAGTTTCGTGTATAACCAAATAATCTCATTATACCTTCTATATTATTATATAAGTGTGTATATCTACCCCTCATACCTGGTATATCCATAAACACTATACAGTAACGTTAACCCCACTAGTAACGGTAGTAATTAGCAGTTTCAGGTTAGGTTTCGTTTATTTCATATTTTTAATGTACAGGAGATGGTGATCAAGAGATGTGTGTGAAATACTTCTTTCCTTCATCAGGTGTTCAGAATAAATGTAAACGGTGAGGTGCCAGAAGTAGCTCCTAGCTGGGTAAGAGCGCGAGAAGGGAGGGTGGGTGTAGTTCTGGGGTCGGAGAGAAAATGGGAGGGTTTAGGTGGGGGTATGTAACCAACAAGGAAAGGGGGTAGAGGGGATACCTCTCTACCGTGCAGTGCTACTAACAGGGAAAATGAAACAAATTAATCCTGACGACTGTACCTTTAATGCTTCCAAAACCCAATTTTTTCTACTTACTACCCGTTCGGAACTTTCAGAGGACTATCCCTTACACTTCAACAATACAAAATTGAATCCTTAATCTTCTCTCAATATTCTCGGTGTCTTCTTTCCTTCAGCTCTCACTTGGAAGGACCATAGTACCAGTCTTGCTAAGGCAGCCTTCCAGAATCTGGGTGTGCTCAACCGCTTCAAGGGGTTCTTTACCCCTGCGAAGCTTCGTGCTCTGTACAGTTCACATGTGTTGGGAGGATTCTCTCACATTGCACTCCTAGACAAATTAGAAAGGAAAGTCTTTCACATCATTAACTCCCGTCCACTCACCAACTCTCTGCAATCTCTCGCTCTTCGCCGCAGTGTTGCATCTCTCTCGCTATTCTATCGCTACTAGAATAATCAATGTTCCTCAAAGCTTTCCCAGTGTATACCACCTCATCTACGTAGGGTACGTAGTAACCATCTTGCAACACAATCCCACCCCTACTCTCCACCTGCAACTCTGCAACCCAAGAGTGAAACGCTATTCTCAGTCTTTCTTCTATTCAACTGCTGAGCTCTGGAACTCTCTCCAAGAATCAGTCTTTCCCTCTTCCTATGACTTAAATTGCTTCAAACTCCGTGTGTCCAGGCATTTTGGCTCGAACGTACCTTGATTATGGCCCTGTCACTCTTTCAACTATGGAGGAGGCACTTGCTACAGCCAGTTCTGTCTTTTATCTCCCTTACATAATAAAAAAAAAAAAAAAAAAAAAAAAAATATATATATATATATATACTGTATATATACCGGTATATATATATATAAATAGAGAGTGAGACTGGCTTATACACCCTCGTAAATTTAGTACTATAGACATTGAAGATGATGTTTTATACCTCCCAGATTATTATTTTCCTCCTCATGCTTTGTATGCTCGTGTTTTGATCTTGTTCTATTCTTGCCAACATCAGCATCTTAGGAAGGACATCTAAGGGTCAAAGGTCAAAATGATATCATGATTATATCATTAATGCATTGTTTCCCACATTTCTTGCTTATGCTTATAAAAATTATTTAATGGTACTCGGAATTAATTACATATGGCACCATCGCTTTGAAATGGTAATCCAATCTCTGAAACTAGTAATTAAAGAAGGAGTAATGGAGGAAGAAGCCAATGAACATGGAAGATAATGTAGGGAGAAGAAGAGAGGCAAGGAATTAGGACGAACGAGGGGAGGGAGGGAAGAAAAGGATGACCCAGAAACACGAGACAGGGAGAGAGAGATAGGAATGAGGAAGGGAAGATTTATAGCAGATATACAATCCATATATCTGGAATTTAATTTATTGATAGAAATCTTGGCACCGCAACAACAAGGTCATATGGCACCGAACAAGCTAACATATTTGCTGAAAACTAAAATCTTAAAAACAACGCGTAAAATTAGATATCAAAGGAAAATAAATGCAATCACAAAAAACTGAAAGAGGCCAGCCTTTTTCAAAAATAAAAACACATCATCTCCAGGGGAACGAGCCCCTCCTCCATGCACCGAAGAGAGACAGTAAGTACCATCTTCCTTCCGGTGCCGCAATAGCAACCTCCGGCGTAATTCGACCAAACTGGGACACTCAACCAGCAAGTGCCTGACAGTCAGGGGAACTAGACAGTCATCGCAGAACGGCGGTACACCTCCACACATGGAACTCGTGTGTTAGTCTGGTATGTCCAATGCGGAGGCGAGCCGAAGCAGTTTCCAATTTGCGAGGAATGGTAGGGCAAGCTCTTGGCGAGACTAATTTGGTAACTTCCTTGAGCTTATTTACAGTAACACAATCCCACCGTGCCTGCCAACAAGCACGAACAGCAAACATGAGAGGAGTACGCAGATCAGAAGCAGGCAGAGGGTAATTTACAGTTGAAGGTCTCAAAGCTGCAGCTTTTGCCAAAGCATCCACCCTTTCATTACCTTTGACACCAACATTAACTACTAACTATTAACTATTAACTACTAACTTGAGCTGGACACATTATGTTAGAAGCATTGCTAAGAATGCCTCTAAAAAACTGGGACTCCTGTACAGAGTTCGAGAATTCTTCACTGACGAGCAGTTGGCCGTAATATATAAAAGTCATGTGCGTTCTCAGATGGATTACTGTTCACCTCTGTGGGGTGGAAGTGGAGTGGTTGCATTGAGGCAGTTGGACAAAATTCAAAATAAAGCTATTAGATTAATCAATAACCCTGCAATCACACAGGACCTTCCTACATTATCCATACGAAGAAACTTTGCATCCCTTGCATTATTTTACAGATATTTTCACAGCAATTGTTCCGAGGAACTTGCTTCAATTGTGCCGCCTCTCCACATCTTTCCCTGTAGAACTAGGGCAGCTGAGAGCGCCCATGAATTTACACTTTCTCCTCCACAGTGCAGAACTTCTGCTTATCAGAATTCATTTATCCCCAGAGCTACTACTCTTTGGAATTCACTTCCCTCGAATTGCTTTCCACAAACTTACAATTTACAAATGTTTAAATCCAGTTGTTACAAACATTTTATGAATGGAGGATGCCTTTAGGCACATGGACCTTTTTGTTTTATCTGTGTTTTTCCTTCCTCCGTTCATTGTCTCTTAAAAAAAAAAAAAAAAAAAAAACATGCGCAGGGACCCAACAAAAATCCACTCTTTTCCCTCGACGATGAATGAGAAACAGCCACTCTAAAATCGCTAAAACTATAGGATGGGAAGAATTAAAAGATTCCAGAGCCATGAGAGCCCCTTGAGAATCACTAAAAATAATAAAATGATTGTTCTATCTATCTATCTATTGCCTGACGCCGTGATCCCCGAAGGGGTGGCCACGAACGAACCGCCCCCATGCACCTCTGTCCCCAGTCAGTCGACGCCCCTCCCCCCAACCAGCACCGCCTTCGTTCATGTAGTTCCTCACTCCATCCTTCCACCTCATATTCGGTCTACCTCTCCCCCTCTGTCCCTCCACCTCGCTCTCGTACACCCTCTTAGTCATTCTCTCGCTTTCCATACGTTCCATATGGCCGAACCATCTCAAGTTGTTCCTTTTCACACTTTCCAGCACATCTACCTCCACACCACACCTCCTTCTTACTTCCTCATTAGTCTGTCTATCCCTCCATGTAACTCCGCACGCACTCCTTAAGTAATTCATTTCCACTGCTCTCACTCTTGGTCTGAGTCTCTCAACCAACGTCCATGCTTCGCTTCCGTAAGTCAGTGTCGGGATTACCACACTGTCATGCAAGGACTTCTTCACTTCCATACTGACCACCCTATTTCTTGTTACTGCTTTTAGCGTTCCTACAACCCTCTTCCCCTGTTGTACCCATTGTACAAAATGATTGTTGCGGTGAGGAAACACTAATTTCAGAGCTAAAATGATAGACAATTCCGCAGTAAAAACCGAAGCAGCTAAAGGAAGACTACCTCCACGGCTGAAGTCAGGAAACACAACACCAAAACCAACACCGGAGGCAGATTTAGAACCATCAGTATACACAGGCACAGAACTATTATGACTAGAAGAATCTTCCAAAAACAAATGAAGAAGAGACTGAGAAGTGACCGAATCCTTTGAGCCTGTAAAAAAATTGCAGAATGTTGGTTCAGGCAGGACGCAGGGGGCAAGCCTTGAAATTTGCACGGGACTCGCAGGAACCGTCGACAGATTAAGCTCCTTCATAAATTCACGAATGATGTGGGATGAGACCATTAGATGGTAATTAAGATTTTTGAAAGATATGATTACATATATGAGGGAGACAATCTTCTTATTACAATAGTTTTTAGAAATAATGAATTACTGAAACTTGTTTTTGCCCAATATTCAAAATGTGTACATTAGATTAATAATTGTGTCGCCCTACATACTCAAAATACTCTAGTGTAAAATATCTAGTGTAAGTGCTATAATAATATAATTTATATAATTCACTCCCAACACCAAACACTTCCCAATTAAATTAATAAAACCATGTGATCCTACCGAGATTCAAAGATATCTAAGGACCGACCTCGCTATAATTTCAATTTTTTATTTATTTTTTCTATATTCTAACTACTTCATCTCGGTCATAGGCTGATAGCCTTTACACTCTACCTCTGAACACGGAGAGGCCTGTGAGGTCTTGCTCCAGTCTAGGGAGTGAGACATGCGAAGCTTCACGGCTCGAAGCAACTCCATCTCTGAAGCTGCTCCGCCTCTGTGCTTCACAGTCTCAGCCCCAGGCTAGGACCCTTACTCTCAGAACGCCACCTAGGCATTGCCCCCCTGTAGCATATTTTTGAATATGGGAATATTCATACAATGCTATTTAATCCGGGAACAATAAGGGTATTTTTTTGGTATGTCGATGTGCTGTGGTAATGCACTGATACAGCACAAATTCCATCTCAATAATATCTTTCCATTGACATATTGGAATTCGAACCCGGGTCCATTGGATTACCAGTCCAGTGGCAAGACCACTCCGCCACACCTCCCCTATTCATAATTGCCTCAAGACATGTTACCACATTTATGGAGGATATGATTGGGCAGGGGGGGGGGGGGTGGGGGGGAGGAGGTTTATGGAGGGTATAGGAAGGAGTTATTGTACTCCATCTCAATCATAAAACACAATTATAATAGCACACCAAGTCATCATTATTTGGAGCAGAATGTATAACTTCAAGTCTGACAAAAACTCATGCTGTCAGGCCACAAAAGACGTGTTGAGAGGTACTAACTCCCCGTCATATTTGTTTTCACTTTACGTACTCACCCCCACAATCTACCGACGGATAACAGGCTTTTCACAATTCGTAGACGGAGGTCTTTGTAAAACTCCATGGAAATGGGCATTATGAGTACAAATTGGACAGTTATATTTGTTTTGTTTCCGGGCATTTTAAATATGATAGGCAAAAAATAAAAAATAGTAATAATAATAATAATAATAATTAGAATAAATGGAACAAATTCGATACTAGCATGAGTGTCACTGAGTGATAGTGACATAAAGCTGGCAGACGACTGGGTAAAGGGAGATTTGTAATTATTGTTTAATTTATATACAGTATTTACATAATTATACTTATTATTATTGTATAGTTTCATCCCTGCACCTCCGTTAAGCTTTAAAAAAATACCCCCAAGACCACCCTTCGAGATAAATGTATACATTTTTTCGGTAGAAAAATTTCCCGGCCAAAGGCCGGTTCCTCCTGAATTACAGGCTCGCTATTGCTCGGCATAAAAAATCTACACCTAAATGGCACAAAAGGTCTTAAAATCGAAAAACTAATGGGGTGAATGTATTAATATTTCAAAACTAATGGGGTAAACATGAAGGAGGTGTGGGTCCAGAAAATACAAACCTCCACTTAAATGTTATCCTGCCCAACACTAGTCAAATTGAAAGGATATGTAGTCAAACATGATTTTTTCCTGGCGAGCGATAGCAAGCATGTAATTTGAGGAATCGGCCTTCGGCCGGGACATTTTTCTACCGAAAAATGTACAAATATATGTGTGGGATTTTTTTTTTTTTTTTTTTTTTTTTTTTTTTTTTTTTTTTTTAAAGCTTATTGGAGGTCTATGGAGGAAAGAAGACAAATAATATGTATATGAACAAATCATCCAAAAAAATAACCATCTCCCCTTAATTTATTTATTTTTCTATGTGAATGAGGGAGACAAAAGGCATAACTGCCTGCAGCGAGTGCCTCCCCCAGATTTCAAAGAGTGACAGGGCCGAAATCAAGGGACGTTTGAGCTAAAATGCCTGGACACACGGAGTTTGAAGCAATTTAATTCATAGGAAGAGGGAAAGACTAATTCTGGGAGAGAGTTCCAGAGTTCAGCAGTTGAATAGAAGAAAGTCTGAGAATAGCATTTCACTCTTGGGTTGGAGTTGCACAGAGTAGGGGTGGGATTGTGTTGCAAGGCGGGTGCTACGTACCGTATGTAGAGGAGGTGGTATACACTGGGAAAGCTCTGAGGAACACTGATTATTGTAGTAGCGATAGAATAGTGAGAAAGATGCAACATTGCGGCGAAGATAGAGAGATTGCAGAGAATTGGTGAGTGAACGGGAGTTAATGATACGAAAAGCTTTCCTTTCTACTTTATCTAGGAGTGCGGTGTGAGAGGATCCTCCCCACACATGTGAACAATACTCAATACAATATATGTTTGGCATTTATCTTCGTTTATTACAATTTGATTTTCCATGTGTTAGCATATTTAGCATTTATGTTCTCTACATGAGTATCACTGCGTCCATGTGTCTCTTTGTATCTCACTATAATGTAAATTTATATATTATCTATACCTGTTTACATACATTTGCATAACTATAATTCTGTATCATATTCGTTTATCTACCAAGATATATCTCACTCTTTCACACACACACACTCTCTCTCTCTTTCTCTTATACACACACACACACACACTCTCTCTCTCTCAAATCTCCAGTAACAACAGAAGATAGGACTTTCATTCCAGACATTCGTTTACCCTTCCAAATGGAGTTACGAGATAATAAAGTTTTGAATATAGATAATGTTTTGAGTGTTTGTTTAGAGGTATTATTATTTTATGTTTGGCTATACTGAATGGTATTCTTTTCATTGTCGTGTATTCTGGATATATATGTATTTGTTCTACAGTAGGTTCAGGAACACTTTTAATTCTGAATACAGTATTAAGATAATTTCTGATTTTGTTTATCTCAATACTAATAAATATATCTGTAGATGGGAATCTTGAATTTTGAAGATTTGAACGGTGCTGCAAATGAAGGTCACCTGCTTGTTGCCCTATCACAGAAGCTGCGAGGTGTCACAGGGCGCTAGATGCGGGACAGGCGCACCGAGGAGAGGAGGAAGACACAGACGATACGAATCCCCCTCACAGGAAAGATGGTCCCCCACACCGAGCAGAGTAGTGATGGGAGCAGTCCAGGAACACATGTCGCACCGTCTCATCTTGCCCACACCACTGTCATGCAGGGCTATCCGTTATACATATAGAATACAGGTGTGCCGCAATGGAAGAGTGATCAATACGTAATTGAGTCAGGGCAATATCAAAACGTCAGTGCGGTAACTTCCTAGTGTCGTGCCCGGCAGGACCATTCGAAGCTCCATGTCCCATTGCGCTCTGCAAGCCCGTCTTATTTGTTTCGCCACCAGAGAGAGATCCGGGACCAGCCATTACAGTGTCTCTGCCCTGCGCACTAGGGAAGCTGCACCATTCAATATCTCCAATATCTCCAGCCTCCAGGTCTGACACATCGACAGTTCCTCATAATACACACAGAAGTGGACGGACCATCAATGCTGGATTCATCGGTGAATATCTTGAAGTATCCCCAGAATCTGATCGCATTTAACTCCCCAAATTACTATCTGCCCATTGCAGCATCCTGAAATTTCTTGAAATCATAGCTCAATCAAAGGCGGAGGATCCCAGATAGATCAATCCATGGGGGCAGAGGAGATACCGTAGGTGTAGGGGCAAGTGTAGGAGGATCTATGCCGAGCATTCAATATGCACAAAGGCTGCGGACCAAAAATGGTTGACGGCACATCACCGACCAGTCAGGAGCGGTATACAGTACCCCAGATCTGGCATGGAGGGCAGCAAGTGGATGTTCAGACTGATAGTGGGAGATACGTTTGAGCCATTTTCAATCTGACACCAAACCATCCCGGGCCTACCATCAGAGAGGAACAAAATGCAAGTAGGGCTAAGCGCATGGCATTGTTTTGTAACATATCAAGTTTCTTCAAGACAGACGCAGATGCGGATCGATATACTTGACTACCGTACCTGATCTTGCTGTTGATGTAGGCGATATAAAACCTTAGGAGCGCATCCCGGTCAGCACTCCAACGCGTTCCAGCAATGCACTTCATGATGTCTATCTTCTTGAGGCACGGAGTCCGAAGGTAGTCCTCATGGTGAGATCAGGTCAATATAGGCCCATTGAAGTGAAGACCAAGGAAAACATGATGAGTATTGAAGGGGAGGACATCCAATCCCATATTGATTCTCGGAATCCCTGTGAGCTTCTTGTAGGTGAAGCACATGATGGCGCTCTTCAAGGCGTTCAGGCGGATACCCCAATCCATGGCCCAAGCAAGGATGTCATCCACCGCTGTCTGGAGGCGGACCTGCACAAGAGGCAGGGTGTCGGCCGAGCACACACAAGTGTCATGTCATCAGCGTAGAAGAGAAGGGTTGAGTCCGGAGGGGTGGGAAGGCCAAAGAACAGCGCATTGAAAAGGAGAGGACTGAGGACTGATCCGTGAGGTACACCATGTCTAGCCGCTACAGGGGCAGATGTCGATATCCCTACCAAAACAGTAGCTGCAGAACCAGGAGAGGACATGTCCAGTCACCCCCAGCCTTCCCAGTTTGTAGAGAATTGCAGTACGAGACGTGAATTATATGCACCTTCAATGTCGACAAACGCTGCTAGTGGTACTTGCCTACGGCGATAGGCATCTTGAATGAGGAAGTCCATCTGTAGTAAGACATCAACAGTCCCTCTCTCTGGCCGAAAACACTAAAGATCTCTGGTAGATGCCCATCTTGCTCCGGCCACCATGTAAGCCTCGTAGAAACAATCTTTTCAAGCACCTTACCCACACAGGACAGTCAACAGATGCCACAACAACGTGAAGAAGGTTGAGCAGGGTCCCTCCTGGGCTTAGGAACTGGCAAGAGCAGAGCACACTTCCATGGGGTAGGATATATTCCTGTACACCAGCTGTCATTAATTATCTGCAAAAGAAGGCCTCTGGCTTGCAGGGGGAGGTGGGAGAGAAATTTATATGCAACAGTATCTAGTCCAACAGCCTTACCCGTGGGGAGGGATGACAGTGCACGGAAAAGTTTATGGAAGGTAATAGGAGTACACAGATCTTCAGTCGCTGGTAAAAAATTTGACCGTCAACAGACGCCTCAAGAGCAGCTGTACAGGGCAAGGGAGTGGATGTGGTGAACGTCGAGCCGAAGTGAGAAGCCAAACAGTCAGTCTGGTCTTGTGCATCGCTGTTAACATGTTCACCAACTGTGAAAGGGACGGAGATGTTCACATGACGACCCAACATTTTTCGCACCTGAAAATGTGAGGGAGGAGCAATAAGCCATCCATGTCTTCTTGCGAGCCGCCAATAAAGTCCTTGAGCACACTGCATCCAACTTTCGAGAAATAGTCCTGTGAGCACTGCAAGAGCATTTCCTCGCCCGAGGAAATCCGCCACGCCCGACGTCGATCCTTGACTGCCCTCATACACTCCTCCGACCATCACGGCACTGTCGAACGTCTGCAGGCAGTGGAGGGCCGAGACATCTTGATTGCTGTCCGACCTGCCTCCACCACTAGGCCAGTGAAAGAAGTGGCGGCATCATCCAAAGAACCCGCTTGAGGTATGTCAAAGTCGCCGAACCCCATGCAAAAAACATGTCAACCAGTTTCCTGGATACACCACCAAGGACGGGAAATAAGTGTCTCTCGCAGTTCAACAACCTGTAAATGTACCAAGATGGGGAGGTGATCACTCCCTAAGTATGGGTCAGTGGAGAAAACAACTGCATTGCAGTTGGAACAGGTAGGTGCCAGAGAGATAACACATGGTTCGCTGAGCAGAAGTTTCCGAGTACCGGTGGTGAGCGTTGAAATCACCAATGTTCAGGCAAGGAGATGGCAATTGTACAAAATAATGATCAAATTCAGCCTGCAACATTTTTACATGATTTATAGCACACCATAATTGACGACCAACCAGAGGAGATTGCGACGTCTACCGCCAATACCTCTAAGTGTCTACCAGCATACAACTGCAATTTACGCTGCCAGTAGGAGATGGTACACTTAACAAACAGAGCCAATCCACCACCCTTGCCAAGCCTGTCCTCTCTGAATGATGAATACCCTTGGAGCCGGAGGGAAAGAGAAGGCTTGCGCCACATTTTACATAATCCCACCACATCCGGAGAAATATCAGAGATAGTCATCTTCAAATTTTTGGTCTTGCGATAGATGAATCGCGCATTTCAGAAAAGTAATCCTGGAGATGCAATGGAGGCCATCTAAACTTAAACATCACAGACAGCAAACGAGGCAACAACTTCACACAAACCTCCATAAATGGAACCCCCTGAAATAGGAATTCCAATGCAGAGATAATGATCATCAACAAACTTTCAGGTGTATAAGATGTAGAAGACAGTGGAGAAGACTCATCACACGATGCAGGTCGTGGTGGGGAGTGGAGCAGGCAGAAATCAGAGGGCCCAACAGGCCAGGCAGGGGGACAAGGCTGGACAGAAGGCGGGCAGGATAACACTTTCGGAGTTTCGTCAGCAGGCCAATGCTGGGCGGGATGGCAAGTGCGCCGTACAGGGCTAGGGCCACGGCGACGTCTGTCAGCCGGTGAATGGAGGGCATGGATTAATAATGCAGAAGAGGCAGTGGGATGGGTCGACACGTTCACCCCCTGACGAACGATCTCGTCCTTCGGGTCAGCCTCATCTTCACAGTTCGCCGCCGTGATCACCTGATCTTCCACGATGTTGAATCTGTTGGATGTCACCACCGCAGAGGAAACCTCACCACTCACAATCCTTGCTGGGGGACAGACAAAAGGAGGTGTAAGAGTTTGCACCATTGCTGAATCCTCATGCCCACGCTTCACAGAAACTTGGGACACTTCCATACACGAAGTCCCCACCGACCCCTCTGGCGGGCGGTCATCTTCCATCACACCACAACAAAAACACCAGCCTGAAATTGGCTCCCGTTTCTCTTTTCCTTATCGGTAATATATCACTGTGGGAAATACTGTCAGTCGTGCTCACAATACTGGCCAAGCCCAATACACAGATTGCCAGAACTCGGCTGACACAACTCGGCTGACACAAGTACACAACACACCAGTCAGAGCACAAACATACGTCTGCACTGTACTGTTGCCTGGTAGCTTCTTGTGAGATAATATTTTAGAATGCCCTCTTCTTCTTAACGGATTATCTGGATATGGGTTCAGTGCTGGGTCATTTTTCCTTAGTTAAGGTGCGTTATAACAACATTCTTCCGTTTCGTTAAGGAGAGGCATATCAGCCTTCTTGCTTTTTCCTTTCCACATCACTCAGTATTGGGCTACTACGGTTCCTGTGGGGTTTATGTAAAGTAAGTGCTTCTCCCATCTTGTATTATCCATGGTGACCTACTGTAGTTCAGTTTTATAACTTATTGAAATATAACATTATCACTGTGTTTGTTGTATTATTGTAAATGCATGTGTATGCAGTTTGCTATCACTTACAATGATGAATGAAGATAACGATTAGGTCGACCATTTGTGTTGTTGTTGTTGTTGTTGTTCCCCAAGTTGCCTGGCCGAACAGCCCCAAGGCCCCGAACAATTCCAAGGCCTTAACCGAGTGCCCCCACAGAACCCTCCCCGCCGACCACAATAAAGCCTGGGTGACCGAAGCCACTCCATGGCGGGGGGCTGAGGAGGGTGCGGAAACGCCCGGGAAACCAAAGCCCCACCCAGGGCCCTGTGCCCCTCAGCAATTATGAAGAGAAAGTTGAGGGGCAAGGGAAAAATGTGACGCTTTGGCTTCCAATCTTGGTAGATTGGGAGGTCAATCCACGGAAGAGACGCCGTCACTTGAGATCTAGAAAATATATAAGATAAAGGAAAAGTCAGAGTAAGCTATGGGTATGGCAGAGATTGCTCAGCTCTCACTCTGATAGACCAGCCCATCACCATATGACTAGAACCCAATCCTCTCGGCATCAGCTAGGAAATGCCCTAGAAAGCCGCCTTTGGCGGGGGGATAGCTCCCCTATTTCAACCCCTTTAGGGGTTGGGCACCCACCCTCGATCATTTGTATTAGTGTATGCTATCAGTGAATTTCAAGTACTGAAATTTTTAAGGGAGATTGTCACTTATGATTTTTTTGTTCTAGACCCCCTTCTCCCTCATGATTATCTGCATTCGTTATGAGATTATCAGACGTTCGACCCGTGTCCATGTCTCGCTTCCTAACAAGAGTGTTGGGAGCAGCACTCTGATCCTCGGTGACTTGTTTCATTTCTTGACTGACTATTTTTCCTTGCAGAATACAGTAAATTCTCCAATAACGTTTCTTCCTTGCATATATTTATCTTTTATCTCACACTCCATTTTACGATATGTGCACAGTTTAGCTCGCAGGTACTTGACGCTGTCAACGTTTTCCAATTCTTCATTTATCAGTTAAATGTTACAACGTTTTTCATGTTCTCTCTAGATTCTGAATTTTATCTTAAACTATGATTTTGTTCATTTTCATTGCCTTGCATTTCCCTACACTGATCTTTAATCTCGTCTTCTCACACACCCCGTGGAAGTCATGGACCACCCTCTGGAGTTCTACTATATTTTCCGCCAGCGGACTGTATATTCTGCACATAGACATGGTCAAATCTTCCATCTCTTCCCTCTGATTCTAGCCTAGCCGCTTTGTCCATTGATCCTGCCCAACTTTCTCTGACTACTCCATTCATGTATATATTAAACAGCTAAGGTGATATGACATCCCTGCCTTTCTTCTCTGCTGACCTCAAAATTTTCGCTTAGCTTATCACTGACCTTAACATTTGCCAATACATTCCTATAAATGCTTGTTACTGCCTTTAGTAACTTCCCTCCTATACCATAATAACTGTCAACACATCTCATAATCCTTTTCAATCTAATTTGTAGTAAGAGTTCCTTGAGTAACGGAGTACGACAATCATTATCAGTCTTATCCTATAATGAAAAACAAATCAAGAATAGTGTACTGTATAAACCATGTGAGGACAAATGTTGGCCCACTTACATTGAATCTAGTAAAGTAGAGGGCTTATCTAGACCCTACTTTCATTACCATAATGGCCTCATCGAAGGTCAATTGTGCCCTGAAAGGTCTCTAATAGGAAGCATCATGATCGTTTACAAGAGTCTGCCTTACAGGTATACAATAATATAATACACCAATGATTACCTTCACACACTCTCAACATGGCTACACAAGGCTATTGTTCAGCCATTAACCCCTACATTATGTTTGCTTATAATAATAATTGTTATTATTATAATTAACGGTTTATCTACAGAATCAGACCGAATTATGAAAACATGCAAGGAGATTGATATAAGTTATATATGATGAAAACAAAGATATATTATATAGTTTGCGCAGAGAAGCTCACAAATAAATGTAACCTATAGATTGGCAAATTACAAGAGGTGTTGTTCGTAAAGGTTGGATAAGATCATGAAGGAGGAGACCAGAATTACCCTAGCATAATGATAATGGTAGAGGATGAAAGGAATAACCAAAGTGAACAAAGGATAAACAAATAACATACAGTATATCAGTTAGGAAACAAGCTAAACACGGCAATACAGAAAGAAAACAAGACAAAAGAGACATGAGATAAATAAAGTAAAGGAGCATAAGATGAAACGTTTTGTTTGTAGAGATTATAGATCACAAAGAATAATGAGGGAAACAAGGGAATGACTAATAGGACGGTAATTGCAAATGTATTAAAAGACTGAATGTAGAAGAGATAAACAAACACACATATATATATATATATATATATATATATATATATATTTATATATTTATTTATTTATTTATATTTGTTTCTATGAGAGTGAGGAAGACAAAAGGGTAGAACTGTTTGTAGCAAGTGCCTCCCCCATAGTTGAAAGAGTGACAGGGCCAAAATCAAGGGACATTCGAGCCAAAATGCCTGGACACACGGAGTCTGAAGCAATTTAAGTCATGGGAAGAGGGAAGGACTAATTCTAGGAGAGAGTTCCAAAGCTAAGTTGTTGAATAGAAGAAAGATTGAGAATAACGTTTCACTCTAGGGTTGGAGAGTTGCAAAGAGTAGGGGTGGGATTGTGATGCGAGACGGGTGCTACGTGCTCTACGAAGAGGGGGTGGTATAAACTGAGAAAGCTCTCGGGAACACTGATTATTGAAATAGCGGTAGAATATCTATATATCTATATATATATATATATTCTATTTTGTATTAACTTCACCAAACACCTCCAATGAAATTAATGAAAGCACATGTGCGATATATATATATATTGTATTTATTTTTAAATACACTGTTCTACTAGGAATGGAATGATTCGACAGTTGTTTAGAATTTTGCGTTTTTATTTAACATATTCCCATGGTAGCCGTAATTCCCATAGCAATTGATTCTCTGTTCTGGTCAAAATGAGTTCAAACTATCATTTGAATACCTATGACGGCCCACTATAGTTTGCACTTCGGAATTATTACATTCTCATTACAACCTATTTGGACAATCGCTATTCAGAGTCTTGACACATCGACTTCGAGCCAAAAGCACATCACTATCTTTAACATGCATGACAAAACTATATTACTATATTAATACCTCAATATGTCCTTAAATCACCTTAACAATATTAGACACGAATAATAAATCCTTAGACATTTACATCACCATGACTGTACTAATAAACAACTATTTGTTCCGCGTTCTTAAATCCCCTTTTTGCAATATTATACACAGGTATTTACATCACCTTTACAATATCAGAACACAATTACTAAATCAACAGGTAATTACATCACCTTTACAATATCAGAACACAATTACTAAGTCAGCAGGTATTTACGTCACCTTTACAATATCAGAACACAATTACTAAATCAACAGGTAATTACATCACCTTTACGTCACCTTTACAATATCAGAACACAATTACTAAATCAACAGGTAATTACATCACCTTTACTATTATCAGAACACAATTACTAAATCAACAGGTAATTACATCACCTTTACTATATCAGAACACAATTACTAAATAAACAGGTATTTACGTCACCTTTACAATATCAGAACACAATTACTAAATCAACAGGTTTTTTCGTCACCTTTACAATATTAGAATGCTATGTCCTTCAGGTCAATTTAACAAGATTACAAATTATTATTCAATCAATGACCTCTTTAAATCTAGTTGGCTAGATATTTACGCGCAATCAAAAGCATGCTGTCGACGAGGTCATTATCTAATTAATACTGGTTGTTTCCTTATAACAAAAAGAGTATTTCAAGTGTATTGGCTGAAGCCCTTCTCTAACTATTCCTTGAGCTAGGTCTAACCTACACTTCAAATGCTAAACCCCTGAAAGCTGCTCAGGTAAACTCCGTTTTCTCAGTTACCTTGGCGTTATCAATGATTTCCCTTTTAAAACATTATCCCGAAGAACTCTCACTTAATATTTAATATCCTATAAGATCCTGTACTATTTCTAGCTATTTAGCTGAGTGCCGTTACTAACAATACCAGCTATAACTCATAACACTTCATCTCTTTATTTCATCATTTTTCTAATCAGTTTCTCTTTGGTTGTTATATAAGAACACATAGATTTTTTTTTTATGGAACATACGGACAGCTCTAGTAGACAGGAGATTTCTTCTTTCTCTCTTCGCCACTTCAAAGCTGGCCAACACATGCCCGCTCTAGCAGACAGGAGATCTCTTCTTTCTCTCTCCACCACTTCAAAGCTTGCCACCACCTCAGGTCCCTCTCCTCGATACCATCTACCACCAGGTGACAATCTCGAATCGCTTGGCTTATTGTGTGAGGGCTAACGATGTGTCAGCAGGCATCAGGATACTAAAGGTGTATCTGAGCAGAATGTGGGTGATGTACCAGGTCCTGGCTTGTCTGGCGTTCAGTAGTGCAAGGTTGCTGGAGGATAGGAGCAGGCTTAGTAATTTCCCTTTAGGTGCCAAGGTGAGGCCAAGGGTTGTATTTGCTAAGAGCGCCCAAGTGTGGTCCCGGCAGGTATGTCCGGCTGAGTGACTCCTGTGGCCCCACCAACTTCCCTTTATACCCCTCCCTCACGACCAGGGGCCCTGTGATTGGCTGAGCCGCACGCCCGGGAGGAGCTTGCCCAGCTCGCTCGCATTGAAGTTCCAATTTCTTCTCCTCCTGCTTTATTCCATCTTCGTATTATTCTTCTGGAAGATTGTTGGGGAAGTTCTGTAGTGGCTGACGAGAGTGAAAAGGTGGCACCATTATAATAGGAGATCTGCTACCAGGATAGAATATATGTGTGTGAAGTGGGAGTGAATTAAGCGGCGAACGTTTAAAGGGAGATACAGTTGGATCTAGTTGTTGCATCACAGGATGCCGTTGATTGGTCAAGAGCGAGGGTGTGGCATGTTACGCTAGCCAGCTTGCCAGAATGTATTTGTACTCGCTAGCGCTCACCAGGGCAGTGAAATGGGCTATAATTATCGTAGAACGATGTTCTTTCTTTCTTAGTGTTCATGTTGTCACAGACAGATCAGTGGTGGTCTTTATTCTTGTCTGTGACACTTGGAAGTATTTTATATCATTGATAGAGTATAAAATATATAGTGAATTGCAAGGAGAGAGAGCGAGAAGGAGCAGCGAGGTGGTAGTGTGTGCGTGTGTATTCCTCGCTTGGGCTGTGCCACCCGCTCGTGATTGGCCGGCGGGCCTGACGCGTCATATGACGCCTGCTCTTCATGACGTAGTCGTCTGTGATTGGAGGCCGCGGTCTTAGTAAGGTGGTTCGGGCATCCTTCCCACGTGCCTCTTCAGAGCTTGGTATGTTGTGCTTGGTCCTAGACGTCCCTTGCAATCTGTCCCCAATCTTACCCTCTTTACTACTGTTTCTCTCTTTCTGAACTTCTTCTTTTCCATACTTCTTGTCTTTATTCAATTACTTATCCCTTCTGGTTCTGCATACGACTTCCATAGTCGGCCAGTCGAATTACCAGCACCAGTTCTCACATATATGTTTTGCACTAGCTTTAGGGATTATTAGAGTCATAGTCACATGGTATCATAGTATTGGGTGCTTCTAAGTATTGGGTTGTTCTTTCCTACTATTTAATGCTAGACAGTGGAGGGTATCCTTGGTCGTTGTCTGAGTTATGTATATGGCAAGTCAGAGCCTGTACGACTTCGACGGAGCTAGGTAGCCTGTAACCCTTGTGCATATTTTTCCTTTGCGAGCGTAGCAGCATACAAGCGAAGGGCTTTTGCCTACTCTTGCTTGTATGCTTGCTACCTCATTTTGTTGACCTTTGTGAAGCGCCAGGGTAAGACCAGATACTTGAGATCTGGACTTACCAAGAGAGCCTCCTAGTCACTTAGCATAACATAAGGGAAATCTGTTCAAGGGGAGACAGTAGGCTATGAGCATGCTTGCGCTCTGCCTAGGTTCCTTGTACCTTTTACGCCACTGCTAGACTTTATTAGTGAGAAAGACAGCATTGTGTTTATTAACTTTAATTGCGTATGCTTTAGGAATTATTCACGCCTTATTTTAGCCTAGGTTGATGCATAGTGCACAACCCAGTTTGGCTGTTACGTTGGCTAAGAAAGTACTTTTTGAGTGGCTATTATTAGTGCTGTCACAGAGTTGTTGCACTCCCTTGTTTTATATATATGTATCCTACTTATTGGTGTATTTAAGATACACGCTTTGGTGTCCTGCCCCTGCATTATTTCTGTTCTATATTAACGAGCATCTTAGAGCATCAGACGTTTTCAGAAGATTCCATATCTGTTTGCTGTAGGACTAGACTTCCAGTGTTTTCATAGAGCATTGAAGAGTTTAGTGTTGACTACAGACTCACACTAAAGTTAACGTAAGCATATACTCCTTTATTAAATCTTGTTATAGTTTATTTAAGCATTGTTATTACTTGAGAGCATTTTATTAACGTAAAGTACTCCTGTTGTGAGTAGGCTTTGCCGTCACCGGAAAACCTTTGTAGAAGTGCACTAAACCCAGTTAATTGATACCCCGTTATCCAGTAGATTAACTCTGGAGGGTTTAAGTGTTTTGTTCACCGGCTTAATAGTTCGAGGGTTTGGAATTAGCGTACCGTTGTTGCAGATATAGCCTATCTTCTAGTCCAATATTAAGTGCCCTTGTTTATTTCGTAGTGCCGGTCGTAACAGGCAGAAATCTCCCAGTGACAAGATGAAAAGGTTAAACCTTGCCCTCCACCTGAGCTAATCCCGTCCCCTGATTGGCGGACTGAATTACTCCTTTAACATATATATATATATAATATATATATATATATATATATATATATATATCACAAAAATATGTGAGCTACTAATTGTTTATTTACTCTCAACCAGGCTCGAACCACCGGGAGTATAAAGTAAACCACGGCGTGATAAAGGATACTCAACCTTTTCCTATTTATGTTAAGGAGAAGGGAAATCCTACTTAGATAAAGTATTCCATTTCATATGCAGGTCATAGGACCCACATTCTAGGATACCATACAGGAATTTTTACAAACATTCCCCCACAACTCGAGATAATGAAATCAAACTCACTCAGCCCGAGTTGAAACTTGATTAACGCATAGACTCTCGTCCTAACTGATGGTGGTTCGAGGCCAGGCTGAGAGTAAAAACATTTAGTAGCTCACATGTATATGTGAAACATAATATTCTTCTATTGTATTGTATAAAAAGATCTTGTTTTATTGTTGCCAACACAAGTTATTTTTTTTTGCAGCTTAGGAACGACATCTAAAGGTCAAAGATTAATATAATATAATTAATGCATTGTTTCCGACATGTAGTGTTTATGCTTATATAAACGATGTAATGGTACCCATAATTAATTACATATGGCACCATCGCTTTGGTATGGTAACCAATCTCTTTCTGAAACGAGTAATTAATGATGGAGTAATGGATAATTGGATATCTTTCACTCTCACTCACGTTCTCTCTCTCTCTCTATCTCTCTCTCTCTCTCTCTCTCTCTCTCTCTCTCTCTCTTTCAAATCCCCAGTAACAACAGAAGATAGGACTTTCATTACAGACATTCGGGGGTTTTTTCCCAAATGGAGCTAAGAGATATTAAAGTTTTGAATATGAATATTATTTGAGCTGTTTTTGTTTTTGTTGAGGTAATCTTATTACTGAATGGTGTTCATTTCATGGTCGTGTATTCTGGATACTGTTTGTATTCTGGATACTGTTTGTATTCTGGATACTGTTTGTATTTGTTCTACAGTAGATTCAGAAACAGTTTTCATTCCTAATACAATATTAAGATATCTGATATGTTTCTCTCAATACTAAATATTATATTTAGAGATGGGTGCGGTGGTAGGTCATCTTTCCTTAGTTAGGGTGTGTTACAACAACCTAAGGGGAGGTGTGGTGGAGTGGTCTTGCCACTGGACTGGTAATCCAATGGACCCGGGTTCAAATCCCGATATGTCAAGTGGAAGATATTATTAGGAAGGAATTTGTGCTGTACCTAGTATCAGTGCATTACCACATAGCCCGCCGAAACGTCAAATAAATACATACATTGTTCCCTGATTAAATATCATTATGAATATTCCCATATTTAAAATATACTACAGGGGGACATTGCCTAGTGAGTTATTTGCTCAATAGGTGGCATTCTGAGATTGAGGGTCAGAGTCTAGGAGATGGGACAGTGAAGCACTGGAGCGAGGCAGCT
Organism: Paralithodes platypus; assembly: GCA_032716605.1. Lineage (NCBI taxonomy): Eukaryota > Metazoa > Arthropoda > Malacostraca > Decapoda > Lithodidae > Paralithodes > Paralithodes platypus. The sequence goes on from CM064563.1 coordinate 3,786,537, forward strand.
TCAGAGATGGGGCTGCTTCGAGCCATGATTGAGCAACTAAGCCCCATGCATCCTGCGAAAGCAAGATGTCAGGGGCTGGTTGCAGCTAAAAGTGCTTCACATGTCTCACTTCCTAGACTGGAACGAGAACTCACAGGCTTCACCGTTCAGAACGGTTGAATGTACAATCTCTCAGCCTATGCCCAAGAGGGAGTAGTTGGAATATAGAAGAAAAAAAAAAGTCCTTTTCGTCAAGGTGATTTAAAACAGCCCCTTTGCTTTTTCCTTTCCACATCACCCGTCATTGGGCTACTACGGATCCTGTGTTTCTCCCGATTTGTATTATCTATTGGTGACCTAGTAATAATTGATAAATTCATCACAGTGGTTGTTGTATGTATGTGAATGCATATAATTTTGATTGGTGGATGAAGATAACGATTAGGTTGCTTATTTATATTAGTCTGAATAATTAAAGTGACATTTTCAAAAGGGTATCCTATCTAGCTTGTTTTAGTTCCCTTATAGTTTATCCTATTCTATTTCTTTAAATTCAATCTATTTTTTGTTTCTATGTGATTGAGGGAGGCAAAAGGCATAACTGCCTATAGCGAGTGCCTCCCCCATAGTTGAAAGAGTGACAGGGCCAAAATCAAGGGACGTTCGAGCCAAAATGCCTAGACACACGGAGTTTGAAGCACTTTAAGTCATAGGAAGAGGGAAAGACTGATTCTGGGAGAGAGTTCCAGAGCTCAGCTGTTGAGTAGAAGAAAGTTTGAGACTAACATTTCACTCTTGGGTTGGAGAGTTGCACAGAGTAGGGGTGGGATTGAGTTGCAAGACGGGTACCACGTGCCCTACATAAAGGAGGTGGTATGCACTTGGATAGCTCTGAGGAACACTGATTATTATAGTAGCGATAGAATAGCGAGAGAGATGCAACATTGCAGCGGAGAGAGAGAGATCGCAGAGAGTTGGTTAGTAGACGGGAGTTAATAATACGAAAGGCCTTCATTTCAACTTTGTCTAGGAGAGCGGTGTGAGAGGAACCTCCCCACACATGTGAACAATACTCAATACAAGGGCGCACTATGCCCCTGTACAGAGCAAGAAGCTGTGCAGGGGAAAAGAACCCCCTAAGGCGGTTGAGCACACCCAGCTTCTGGGAGGCAGCCTTACACTGGTAATATGGTCCTTCCAAATGAGAGCAGAAGAAAAAGAGACACCAAGAATATTGAGAGAAGATGAAGGGTTGATTTTTGTATTGTTGAAGAATAAGGGATAGTCCGCTGGGAGATCCTGACGGGTAGATAGATGGAGAAATTGGGTTTTGGAAGCATTAAAGTTAACAAGGTTTTCTCTGCCCCAATTGGAAATAGTATTTAGATCAGAATTTAGGAGTACTATGGCATCATTACGTTTGTCGTTGAGGGAATGCTGGCTGGGGCGTTCTGAAAAACTAATGGAGTAGTGTAAGGTTGAGTCGTCTGCGTATGAATGGATGGGAATTAAGGTACAGTTAAGGAGATCATTTATAAAAATTAGAAAGAGAATATGAGATAGAACAGAGCCCTGAGGAACACCGGAGTTTATAGGGTGAGGAAGTGAACAATGGCCGTCCACAACCGCGGCTATGGAACGGCCGGAAAGGAAATTAGAGATAAAGGCACATGTGGAGGGATAGAAACCGAAGGAGGGTAGTTTAGAAATTAAAGATTTATGCCAGACTCTATCGAAGGCTTTCAATATGTCTAGTGCAATAGAAAAAGTCTCACCGAAGTCCCGAAAGGAGGATGACCAAAAGTTAGTAAGATATGAAAGAAGATCACCAGTAGAGCGACCCTTAAGGAAGCCATACTGGCGATCTGAGAGCAGATTATGAAAAGAGAAATGCTTAAGAAATTTGGAAGCAAGAATAGTTTCAAAAACTTTAGAAAGACAAGAGATGAGAGCAATTGGACGATAGTTGGAGGGTTGAGAGCGGTCACCCTTCTTTGGGACAGGTTGAATGTGAGCAAACTTCCAGCATGAAGGGAAGACGTTAGAGGATAGAGAGAGACGAAAGAGTTTGCTTAGGCAGGGAGTTAGCACGGAAACACAGTTTTTGAGAACAACAGGAGGAACACCGTCCGGACCGTACGCCTTATTAGTGTTAAGCCCAGAGAGGGTAGAAAGTACATCTTTAGAAGAGATTAGTTACTCCCCAATGCGGCCCTCTGCCACGGCCATTTCAAAGTCAAGGTATCTCATCCTTGTCCTTTGTAGTGGGAGGACTTTGTACTCCTGAGACACAGGAGTGCAGACCTGAGATGAGAGAAGGAGAGGCGGCGGCTTGCGCTTTTTTCCGATATTTGTTCAGCTAATCTGGCATAGAAGACACTTGCTGAAGGCCACATTCCTCCCGACGAAGAGAAGACTAGCGGAGTAAAGCTACCTTGATCCTTGTTCAAAATTCTTTCTTCATACACTCAATTCTTCTCGCTTTCGTTTCTCAAGTATGCAGCCTTAAGTCCTCGTTCAAGATATGTTTGTGCTCTTGGGTTGAAGATTTTGATGTCGAAAAAACCAAAAACCTTGAGCACTTATGTCTATTCTTGCTTCATTGGAAGTATTTGCAGCATTGTGGGTTATGCGCTGTCCATCCATAGGCAGAAGGTCGGGTTCGATTTTGACATAATGGCACACCTCGTCCAGCATTTGTGCAGTGATATCTTGTACTTCGTCATGCTGGATACAGATGAATCCTCCTCTCTTACAGCTCATACAGTGATCTGAGTTGTATATTTCACCACATAAATATTGCAGAGGCAGGTTCGAAATTGGCCACCCATATCTTAATGCTATGCCATAATTGAATTCTTGTTTATTTAAACTGAAGTCTTTGTCCTGGATTGCTAATGAAGTGAGACAATTTGTAGCACCCATGTCTTGTGCAATGCATAAGTGTGTTGATTTTCGGTGTGAGCGTTCTGGGTTCGAATCTCCGGACTGCCACATGTGTTTGTTAATTTCATTAATCGAGTTTAGGAATAAAGTTGGTTAGTGGAGAGAACATAATAATATTTCAGGCCTTCACTACATTCGGTATTAACCCGTTGAGCCCCGGCTAGTTATAATATTTTGTTCACCCCAGTCCCAAGCCATTTTCACTTCTTTTTTTTGTTTGCTAAAATGGAAGACAAGGATGAGAAATGAAAAAAAAAAAAAAAAAAAAAATCACCTTGGACATTTGGGGGGGGGGGGGGGAGCCTCAAAAAAATGTGTTGAGCCAAAATGGAAGAGAATGGTGAGAAATGAAGACAAAAATAAAAAAAACTCATTTCGGTCATTTGGGGGGCGGGGGGGGCGGTTCGAAAGTTCGTCTCCCCCGCATGACCACCCGCCCGGGAGCACTAGGGTAAAAACTGAGTATGGCATTGTACGGCATACATCCTAAGGAGTGTCTCACATAAATCTCAAGCCTCTAGCTACCATACGACCGGAGTAATGAAGGTTCAAAGTGGCGGTGAACTAAGGGTGTAAACTATCCCCACTAAGCCCACCACCACCAGCCGCCCGGCTGTCTCGGCCAGCTCACACCTACTGGCCCGGCTCCCACACACACTACGGTACCTCCCCCTCCTATTCTCCCGCCATTTCCTACCTTACGAGCCACGTAAGTGTTTTTTATATGTCGGACGCACGTGATGCGTCGCTGGGAGTTGGTGATCAAACACTGCCGACGCAACACGTGCGACGCTGGGTCTCACCGGGTTAATTTGTTGTAAGCTATGTTTTTGTCTCTCTTCTCTGCTTTCCGTAATCTCATGCCTTGCATTTCCTTGTTAACCCCTAAGTGTCGGCGCGCAACATAAGTCGAGTATAATAAATCTGGACAATCTGGCGGCGCGCGACATAGGTCGTGTGGCAATTTCAGCACGTAATGTTGCTGAGAGAGAGAGACAAGTGGTGGCAGGAGAGTAGCGAGCGTATGACTGCTCCAGACCACCGCGGCGAACCTACTGACACGAATCCCACCTCCTCCCTCCCTCTCTCACTCGCTACATACTGAATTGTATGGGGAAAGTACCGAATTACATGCTTTTTGCACTCGCGTTGCGCGGTTGTTGCAAGAAAAGTAGCCGTCATAAAAGGATCTTTATGGTGTCATTGGAAAGCTCTGTTTATGCCCTTTCAGGGATAGATACTTGTTTTACGCTCTGGGTCTTATTTAGGCATGAAAATGATCACGTAAACAGCCCTATTTTGGCTAAAAACACCCCGCTGGGCGGTACATATAAATAAACCGCTAGCCTGCTAATCTAGTGTTAATCTTCGTCTACCTCATAATTTTCTAATTTTGCTTGTGTATTGTAAGTTTAGTGGAATTTTGGTTCTCGTATGGCGTAGCCTCCACTGAGTTCATGATACCCATAACTCCGAACCATGATGGAAGAGCGAATAGATCTCTTAGCACTTGCATGGTGACTTGCCTCTCTGTTAACCCTTTCCCTGCGGGAGACTTTTCGGAACGCCATGGCAATTTACAGCAATTTACAGGCTTTTAAAGCCTCTTAAAGCCTATAAAATCGAGTGAGATGGAACGGGAGCGCGGCAGGCCACACGTCCTTCTTCCAGCCAGGCTGCCGTGGCACTGAAGGCTCTGAGTCAGAGTCTCGCTAGATATACAATGCTGCCACATGCAAATGTAGCTCGACATTAGCAATAATTGCTAATTTTAGAGAATGTCTATGGTAGCGCTGCGGGTGAACCCTGCGAGCTACGAAGCTCGTGTTGATTTAATTTTGAAGCTATTTTCTTCTTGTTTTCGGCTGAATACATTTTATGTCATTCAGACACTTGCCTAATCAAAGATGAGTGCCTGAATGATCCCTAATATGGCGGAAATATGCCCGCAGAGAAAGGGTTAAAGGAGGTATGAATGCTCCTCTGATTAATTTTTCCAGTGGTTGGAGAGCATCGGTGCAATCCCAGGCACTGTTCTCATAAGAAAGGTCATTCTGTGTTTAACACCAAATATGAAAGCAGTATGTGCAGCATGTGGTTCAGATTTTGCAATGCTTGCCAGGGTTCTCACTTCCTTTACCCATGTCTCTACCTTTTTTCGTACATAGACTCTCATGCATTCCTCTGTGCCTATTACCACTCCCAAATGTTGTTGACCCTCCTTTGCATTTTTCACTCCAGTCCCATCAAAAATCCGCACCGCTTCTTCATACTGGTCTTCTTTCACAATTAGTACAGATATACTTGGATTAGGATGGTACTCAATTACTGAGCCAACCGATTGTACTCTCTGCCACCATTCTTTGAGATCTTTGAGTCTGAATTGCCAGTGAAGTTTAAATAATCAAATATTTAGGGCAGATTTTCAGTTTAGAGGCTTTGTTCTTGACCCCTTTCTCCCTCATGCTTAGCCCCATAAGTTTTGATATTTTAAGACGTTCTCCCCATTATGTTGGCGATTTTAAGTCCTTTTGCTCCCTTGCTGTCGAATTTAAGACTTTTCGTGCCATTTAAGTGTGGATGTTTTTCCTAGCGAGCGATAGCGAGCCCTTAATATTGGGCGAACTGGCCTTTAGCCAAAACATTTTTCTACCAAATAATGTATACATTTATATCAAAGGGGGGTCTTGGGGGTATTTATATCAAAGGGGGGTCTTGGGGGTATTTATATCGAGGGGGGTTCTTGGGGGTATTTTTATATCGAGGGGGATTCTTGGGGGTATTTATATCGAGGGGGATTCTTGGGGCTATTTATATAAAAGGAGGGGTCTTGGGGCTATTTATATAAAAGGAGGGGTCTTGGGGCTATTTATATAAAAGGAGGGGTCTTGGGGCTATTTATATAAAAGGGGGCTCTTGGGGGTATTTATATCAAAGTGGAGTCTTGGGGGTATTTATATCATAGGGGGATCTTGGGGGTATTTATATCAAAGGGGGGTCTTGGGGGTATTTATATCAAAGGGGGATCTTGGTGGAATTTATATCAATGGGGGGTGTTGGCGGAATTTGTATCAAAGGGGTATCTTGCGGGTATTTATATCAAAGGGGGGTCTTGGGGGTATTTATATCAAAGGGGGATCTTGGGGGTATTTATATCAAAGGGGGGTCTTGGGGGTATTTATATCAAAGGGGGATCTTGGGGGTATTTATATCAAAGGGGGGTCTTGGGGGTATTTGTATCAAAGGGGGATCTTGGGGGTATTTTATTGAGCTTGATGTAGGTCTAAGGAATAAACTAGAAATCTCTACTTTACCAACTTCAACCGCCGCTCTTCTCTCTTCCTTATATAAACTTCTCCTAGGAATCTTTCTTGAATCCTAACTGAAAATTATTTCATATTTGACCCAACAAAAATAGCAATACGAGCAGAAGAAGAGTGGCTTTCTCTTGCTTATCCACTAGCACTCGACCATTCATATCTTTCACACCCATGCTAATTCTTTTGTCACCCTCCTTAACTTTCTTTATCTCAATCCAAAACAATTTCTTGCATTCCTTCCACTCTCCTATTAAATTCCTCCCAAATTTTGCATCTTCTCTTACTTTCCCTCACTACATTCTTCACCACTCTCCTTTTCTCCATTTACCTTTCCTGTTTCTGTCTTTTCAAATCTTCGGTCCTTCTACCACCCAACCACTCTCTATATGTGTTCTTTTTATCTTCAGGTGCTTGGTATCACCTCCTCAGTCCACCATGCTGTTCCTTTCACTCCTCTCCCACATCTCTTAAACCCACATATCTCCTCACATGCTGCACAAATCTCTTTCTTGGACACTTTATTTACCTATTCCACTTCCTCAATTCTCTCCAACTCCAACATACCTACAGTAGTCGTCTTTCTACTACTCTCCTTAAGTCTTCCCTATATTCCTCTTCCTACAACTTTTCCAACCACTTCACCACACCATCTCCCTCCTGCCCTACTCTAGCTCTCTTCACCATTTCATCCATACATGCATAGTTAATCAGCGCCTTCCGTTCCACCGTCTCTCCTTCCCTCCTTCACTTCACTCTAAATGTGTACCTGTGTAAATAAATAAATAAATAAATAAATAAAGTATTTCCATATACCGGTATATATATATATATATATATATATATATATATATATATATATATATTGAGAATATATCACAAATACACGTGAGCCACTAAATGTTTCTAGTCTCTCAGTGGGGATCGAACCATCGACCATCAGGATGATAGCCGACGCTTTAATCAATTACACCACGGCAGTCTAAAAGACACTCAGCCTTCTATCCTAACATAAATAGGATAGAAGGCTGAGTGTCTTTTAGACTGCCGTGGTGTAATTGATTAAAGCGTCGGCTATCATCCTGATGGTCGATGGTTCGATCCCCACTGAGAGACTAGAAACATATATATATATATATATATATATATATATATTATAAAATATGTGATATAATACCTGTATGCATTCTAAAATATAAATATAATGCAAATAACAAATAAGACAAATGTACCTAATGTAATCCTTTGTGTATCCCGAAAATACAGAACACAATTTTATATACCCGTTATAAATATAAATATATAGATATATATAGTATATTAGCAATCCTATACTATTAAGGTATACCGAAATGTACACATATTCACTTCGAGAGCAGCGTGTTGTCGTCATAAACAAATAGAGTGACGAAATGTATATGTGCGCAATTTCCCATCTATATATTCGGAAAGAAAAACAAATAGAAGGAAACAAATATATTATGTATGTCAAAATATTCCCATATGCCTCTCAATTAATTCCTTGGTTATCATCAAAGTGCTGGCTAATGAACACGTCGATGTTTATTACTGTGAGAATCTACAAATGATGCATATTATGACCTGGTTCTGCTTACTGTCGGAGCGGTGGGGCGGCTGTTACAATTTTAATATTGGTATGCATGGAGAATTGGAGACACCGTTTCCAGTATTTCATAAGTGTATCTTTTATCAACCAGATATGAATGAGATAATGTCTAAGCTAGCCATACTGGCAGTCTGAGAGTAGGTTTTGAGAAGATAAATGCTTAAGAAATGTTGAAGTAAGAATAGTTTCAAAAACTTTAGAGATGCAAGAAATGAGAGCAATTGACGATAGTTGGAGGGTTGAGAGCGGTCACCCTTCTTTGGGACAGGTTGAATGAGAGCAAACTTCCAGCAAGAAGGGAAGACATTAGAGGAGAGACAGAGATGGAAGAGTTTGCTAAGGCAGGGAGTAAGTACAGAAGCAAATTTTTTTAGTACAACAAGAGGAACACTGTCCGGTCTGTACGCCTTCTTAGTATTAAGCCTAGAGAGGGTGGAAACTACATCCTTGGAAGACATTATGATGTTAGGCATAAGTAGGAGAGAGGGGGTGCAGAGGGATGGATAGCACCGGAATTATCCAAGGTGGAGTTTCTAGCGAAAGTTTTAGTAAAAGTTCAGCTTTGTCATAGGAAGAAGTGAGGGTAGTGCCGTCAGAATGGAAATGAGGAGGGAAATATGAGGAGGAGAAGTTGTTGGAGAGGTTTTTGGCTAGATGCTAGGAGGCTTGGGAAGAGCTTGAGTTGCATAGTTCAGTGCATTTATTATTAATGAAAGAATGTTTGGCAGGTCGGAGAACAGATTTGGTTTGATTCTGGGCAGAAACATAGGAAGCATGAGATTCTTGAGGCGACATACCGTTTGAATGCTTCCTCCTTATTGCGGGCAGCAGTAGAACAAGCGTGAGTAAACCAAGATTTTTTTGCATTAGACTCAGAGGAAGAAAATGTAATCTAAGCTTCCATGCTTGAGAGGATTACTTCGGTAATGCGTTCAGCACTCTCCGAGGGTCCCCGGCCACGGAAGCAGAAGTCATTTCATGGAAAATCAAAGAAGTACTGCTGGAGAGCCTCCTAGTCAGCAGTGCCAAAGTGTCACAAGCGCCGCCGGTTGGAAGGATCGGGTGGCCGTACCGGATAGATATGACAGGTGACAGAGATAAGTTTATGGTCGGAGGAGCCCAAAGGAGAGAACAGATTTACGGTATAAGCGGAAGGGTTAGAGGTTAAAATTACGTCAAGAATGTTGGGCCGATCTCTGAAGCGATCCGGGATTCGTGGGGTTGCTGGACTAACTGCTCTAGGTCATTTAGGATCGAAAATATGTAGGCTTGTTCACCAGGTTGGTCAGTGGAAATGGCGGTTCACCACCGCCATTGGCGGTGGTGAATGTTGAAATCTCCTAGGATGGGTATTTCTGCGAAAGGAGATATGGATAGAATGTGTTCCACTTTAGAAGTTAGATAGTCAAAGAATTTTGGATAGTCAGTAGAATTAGGGGAGAAAGAGGGTGTTTCCAGGAACCAACAACATGGTGCCGGAGTGACACCAAAACACGAGGACAAGAGGACCAGCGGGTGCGCTTCATCCGCGCAGATGCCTCCACTTGACCAGACAATTTCCCGGAGTGTCGTTAGAGGGCCCAAAAAACAAACCAATAATCCGCCGTGCCCCTCTAGCCTTCACAGGAAAGGACCTGGACTTAGTAGGAGAGACAATCCCAGCCAAACTGACCAGGATAAGCCAGCTAGTTACGAGACTAGCACATGTAGGTCTACAGACTGGATCCTTTCCAAGTTCTAGACTGGGCTCCTGGTCATACGACATGACAGGCTTCCCATGGTCCAACGACAAGATAGTGTTTAGTGTTTAGGTCAGCCAGCTACGAATAAGACTAGCAATTCTGTTCAGTGTTTTGGTCAATCAGCTAAGTACGAGACTAGCCATTCTAGTCCGAAAACAGAACCGCTGGGTGCGAGACCACAAGTGCTAAAGACAGGAGAAAATTGTGGCTCGAAGTTCATTTTTCTGGTCAATAACATCTGCATGTGGTCCGATACCATGTGTTTCAATATCTTGCCTCCAAGCTGAACACCATCACCACGAGAAAGAAATTACTAGTAGTTTGACACCTAGCCTCAAACCTGCACAACACGCCAAGAAGACAGGAAGCTCCTGCAAGATAAATTTAAAGTCCAGCCAGCAACGAGAGAGGACACCGAGAAAGAAGAGTCTAGTAGAAAAGCCATGATCAAAATCATTAACTTCCCCTCCGATGCCAGGGAGTTCACTAAAATAAAAAAAATACTATTTAATTTGTCTGTAACTGTACAGACCCTTCTTGCCTCCTAGTCATTTTCCCCCTCTGGGAGGCCAAAACACACATCACCTATCCTTGTATTTTTGCTAGTTAATTTTCATATTACAGCCAAGCATTCTGGTTCGACATAAAATGGAAGATTAAATAGGGAGATATATTTTATCATCACTCCAACATCCACTCCCACACACTTTTATATTTAGTGATTTCCAGATAAATACATATTCTTCTGTGATATAGTTAATATAGAAAATATCGTCAAAAGATATAGAGCAAATGTGAACTCGTGAGAAGTAGCAAGCAGACTTAACTTTGCTAAAAATCCAACTCAATGATATAAATATTCTAAACAGCCTTTTGTCATGTCCATGTGTGGGAAACTATTAGATACATTCAACCTTGATTTAACGTTACAGGCCTACAGTAGTTTGCTGAACCTAAGAACTCACAAATTCAAGTAATTGTATATATACATTTGACCATGTGTATCTCAAACTATTGTACTAGCGACTTTCATTTATGATAGGAGTAAAATTCCAGAAGTACTAAAAGATCAGATATACCTTCTCCTACTTAAACATTATTATCTGCGGAGTCTAAGAACCCATAATAAACTATAATCAGCCACATGTAGTACTCACCTTCTGTAATTAGAGAACGTACTAAAAGGAAAACGTGCGACTGTACCTTTTAGCTCTAAATAAAGTATAGTGATGTCAGTAACTTAGTGACTTGTATCTGTTTTATATTCAGCTACTTCAGTAACTTCCCTCCTATACCATAATAACTGTCAACACATCCCACATTCCCTTCGAATCTACTTTGTAGTAAGAGCTCCTTGAGAATTAATGAAGTACGACAATCATTATCAGTTTTATCCTGTAAAGCACAAAATCGAGTTTTTGTGTAGGCTACTGTATACACTAATCAGCTCCACTGTGAGGACAATGTTCCATTTAGCGTAGTAAAGCACCAACGGAGGGGGTGAGGGAAGGGTAGAGGGGCTCTATCTAGGCCATACTTCCATTACCATAATGCCCTCATCGCAAGTCAATGGCGCCCTGAAAGGTCTCTAATAGGAAATATCATGATCGTTTACAAGAGTCTGCCTTACAGGTATACAATATATACACCAACGATTACCTTCACACACTCTCAACATGGCTAAACAAGGCTATTGTTCTCGGTGTTATTATCCCCTTCATTAAGATGTAACACTAATTACCCTGCGCACTGCCGAAGTAATGGGGCTCAAGCTGTTTTCACGTATGTTTGCTTGGAATAATAATAATAATGATAATAATTGTAATATTTCTACTTAAATTCACTGCCCTACTAGGGTAGGAATAATTCGACAGTTGTTTGAGTGTTCGCGTATTTATTTAACAAACTCCCATGGTAATCATAATCCGCATAGCAATTGATTCTCTGTTCGGGTCAAGATGAGTTCAAACTATTAGTTGAATTCCAATGACGGCCCACTATAGATTGCAATTCGGAATGTTTACATTCCCAGCACTACCTATCTGGACAATCGCTATTCAGAGTTTTGACTCACTTCGACTTCGAGCAAAAGGTACATCCCTATATTCACAATGGTTGACAACAATATACTATAACTATATCTCTATATGTCCTTTAATCGCGTTAACAATATTATGACCGAGGATTTTATCAATATGTTCTCACATCACCCTAACAATATCAGAAACACTTATTAGGGTATTAAATCACACGATTAATAAACGCATAGGTATTTACATCACCATTACCATACTAGTAAACAATTACTCGATCCGCGTTCTTAAATCCATTTTACAATATTAAACAATTACTAAATCAACAGGTATTTCATAGGTTCGGGCTGAAGCTTTTCTCTAACTATTTCTCTAGCTAGGTATAACCTATGTTGCAAATACTAAACCACGGAAAACTTGCTCAGGTGTGCTTAGTTATATCAGTTGCATGGGTATATTAATTATTTCTCCGTATAGCTTTATCCCGAAGTACTCCCACTTAATATTATACATATCTTTAATTAATATCCTATAAGATCCTGTACTATTGCTAGCTTACTGGCTGAGTGCCTTTACTAACAATAACAGCTATATCTCTCAACACATCATCTCTTTATTTATCATTTGTCTAATCAGTTTCTCTTTGGTTGTTCTATAAGAACACATAGATTTTATTGTTGAAATACATAGGCTCAGTCTAGCATTTAACTCTTTGATAAGTCTGTCCGGGCCCGTAAGGATCCTTTAAAAATATTCTGGAGGCTCTCTTGTCTCTGCTTCACCACTTCGAAGCAGGCCAATACATCAGGTCTCTCTTCTCGGTACCATCTACCACCAGGTGAGACTCTTGATTCGCGTAGCTTATTGTGTGCAGGCTAGCGATGTGTATGCAGATCTGGAAGCTCTCTTGTCTCTGTTTCACCACTTCAAAGCAGGCAAATACATCAGGTCCATCTTCTCGGTACCATCTACCACCAGGTGACACTCTTGAATCGCTTGGCTTATTGTGTGAAAGCTAGAGATGTGTCTTCAGGCATCAGGATATTGTAGGTGTATCTGTGCCAAGGGTGGGCGGTTTACTGGACCCCGGCTCATCTTGTATTCAGTAGAGCTCGATTGCTGGAGGTCAGGAACTGGCTTATTTATCTCCCCATGGGTGCCAAGGTGAGCAAGGGGTGTGTGTCTGCTAAGAGCGTGCTAATGTGTTCTGGGCAGGTGCCCACGGCTGTCTGACTGCTGTGGCCCCGCCTACCTCTCTTTATACCCCTCCCTCACGTAACGGAGCCCTGTGATGGGCCGAGTCGTGCATTCGGGTGGAGCTATACCAGCCCGCTTGCTTTGAGTTTCAGCATTCCTCTCTTGCTTTACGTCATCCTCGTAATATTTTCCTGGAAGCTTATTAAAGATGTTCTTTAGCGGCTGACGGGAGTAAGAGGGTGGCACCATTGTAATAGAACGTTTGCGACCAGGTTAAAATATACGGGTGTGAACTGAGAGTGAGTTATGAGGCGAGCGTTTAAAGGGGGATGCGAGGTGATCGTTGTGCTGCATCATAGGAGGCTGGTGATTGGTCATGCATGGGGGAGCATCAGGGTGTTCCCTGTGACAAGATTTAAAGGGTAAACCTTGCTTATACACCTAAGCTAATCCCGTCTCCTGATTGGCGTACAGGATTACTCCTTCAATAATAATAATAATTAACCCACTGAGCCCCAGCTAGTTTATAATAAATGTACCACCAGGGGCCGGCTGTTTCTGATTTTTTTTCCAGAAACAATAGCGAATGGGTTAGGAATGAAGGAAAAACCACAAAAAAAACAATCAAAAAGGTAAAAAATTGGTCCTACGGAGACCCCGAAAGTTGATTTTACATGAGTAAAAAATTGAAGGCAATAACACCCAAAATACTGGTTTTTGCATGCTCATGCGCACGTGGTTGGACTTTGAGAGTTTTCAACCATCGGCATGGTTGCGTGGGATACTTACACAGTTGCCATACAAATCTGAGCCCTCTAGGTGCCATAGAACCGGAGTAATTGGGACCTGACCGGTCAGGACGCAACGTATGAGTCGCTGGGGTTTAGTGTTACATACATTGTGCACGCAAACGCTGCATCGCTGGGGCTCAGTGGGTTAACGGTTTATTAACCAAGTCAGCCTACATTCTGAAAATATACAAGGAGATTGGTATAAGAGTTATACCAAACAAAAACAATAATACTTTAAAATTTGCACAGAGAAACTCACGAACAAATGTAGAGATATATAATTTGCATTTTGAATTATGTAATACATTAATAATAGCAGGAATGGCACTGTGCTTGTAACATTCAGTCCATGGAGCTCTGATAGTAACAGTATGGTTTAGTAGGTTTTTTTTAGGAGTTGACTGAATATAAAAATAAGAATATATACTTAAGAAGTCATGAGGCACTTAGTTCCCTCTGGCTAGGTTGCCTCTGAGTACCATAATTATATCTCCCATACATTAACCCTTCTTTAGCGGGGCCCGACTTAAGTCCGTATCTAAAAAGCTGGACAATGTGGCGGGGCCCGACTTACTGTAAGTCTGTGTGCAATTTTGGTACAATATTGGCTCTGAGAGAGAGACGAGCGACGGGAGGAGCGTAGGTTACCTCATGACCGCTCGCCATGGCCGTCGTGGGTCTACTGACATGTACTCCACACTACTCCACCCTCCCTCCCTCGATACACACGTAATTATGTAACGAAATGGCCGTATTTTAGCGATTTTGTCCTTCGGTTGCACGATCGTTGCAAGACAACCAGTGATCGTAAAAGGATGGTTCTGGTGTCATTGGAAAGCTCAATTTACGCCCTTTCAGTGATACATAATTGTATTACGCTCGGGCTCGTTTATGCATTAAAAAGAACACGGAACTACGCCATTTATGTAAAAAAAAAAACGCTGGGCGGCACGGTGAAATATACTCCACCAGCCGCTCTTTGAGTATTAAGAACCTAAACACTAATTGGCAATATTTCACCAAGTAAATATAGTTACCTTCAAGGTATAGTGGGTCAATAAAATAACCACCGAGACAAGCTGGAGTCTGAGTGAGAGGAGCTAAGAGCGGAGCACCTCCGCTCACCACCAAGGCAGACCCCACACTGACTCACTGTCGGCCGACCAGTTCAGAATCGGGCCACGTGGCTGCGCAGCACCCAAAATAATGGTTTTGCGCACACTCGCATACCCATATGTGGACCCATGATACCTTACTAGGGCCCCTTAATAGTGACAAAATTTTCTTGTGTCCAGCTCAGTAGGGTATCCAGGTTGTCTTTGAGAAAGCTGTAGACAGTAGAAGAGTTGTTGATATTTGTCATTATATAATATACCTGATTATGTTATATATTTATTGCCTTGAATATGTTTCTCCTTATGTTATCAAAATATGTCTGGAATCATATAATTTAAATTGATGAAACTTGGATAGTACACTCGGATGCCAAAATCACTAGCCCACTCATAAAAAAATTTGAAATTCATCTATTTCTAATTATGGCAGTATATCTCTGGAACCCAATTTAGGAATATGTTTTCCTATGAATCAAATACAAAACCATATATACTATTTATTGAAAATAAAGTTATATCCAAAAATTAATCCACATACTTATAATTGCATAGAGAAAAAACATAAGAAGTCCACAAATTCTTCTGAGTGGGTTAGAGACTATGGCATCCTAGTGTACCTGAACTACCTCATCGAATAGATCATGGTAACTATTGGTGACCCTTACATTGCAGGCTTATTTCCGCTATAATAGGGTGCATTCGGGCACTCCTGGGACGCACGTTATGCGTCACCTATGTACGTTTACGCACAGTACCAGCGACACAATGGTTGCGTCCGCCTTAATTACTTTTGTCGTATGGCACCTAGAGGGTTCAGATTTGTATGGGAACTACTTTAGGATCCGATGGAACAATACTGATGGTTGGCAGCCCTCTAAGTCCAGCCGCATGCGTGTGGGAGCGCGTAGGTTTGATTTTCCAGTATTAATTGTGACTTTCCTCTCCCCCGCAGGACCCCCAAATGATCTAGGTGAGTGGTTTTATGTTGTTTTTCCTTCATTACTAACCCATCCCATGAGTTTTCAGGAAGAAAAAAGGACAAGTGGCTTGTCCTGGAGTGTACATTTTTATTTAATCAGCTGGTGCTCAGTTGGTTAAGCAAGTGCCTTAATTAAACTATATTTATTCCGCAACAAACTTGAAGAAAATAGCTTCAAGATGACACCAGAATGAGCATCGTAGTGTCCTGGTTCACCTGCAGGGCTACCACAGACATCGGCAATATTCGCAAATTATTAGCAATGTTCCGCTACATTTGCCTTTGGCAGTGCTTCATATATATCTCCCGAGAAATGGGGTGACAGTCTCAGTGCCCGGCAGACGTGCTGGAGCCTACCGAGCTCCTGCTCACTCGCACTCGTCTTCACAGGCTTTAATGGGTTTTAAGTTGCAGTAAATTGTCATGACGTTCCAGAATGAGTCTCACAATGAAAGGGTTAAGATTGGCTGGCAGCCACAAACCCAACTTCTCACCTTCTTGGACCCCTACCTCCTCTCACAACGACCAGGATATTTGATTGGTATTATTTAGTCATTGTTATTTCTGTATTTGTGTTTTTTATTTCATTTTAAGATCATCACAATATACAAGGTAGTAGCAGTCATTCTCTAAGCTGCCTGGCCGAACAACCCCGCGATATACAACGCACTTCTTACTGGTTAGCCAATAGGACTGTGTATATGGTGATAATGAGACTCTCTGGAGACTGTTGAGTGACTGTTATGGAGACAATAAGACTCTTGACACTGTTGTTTTACTGTGTTGTTGTAGACTGTTGATGAAGGGCAGGTGGTAAACATGTCATATATGATTGTTTGTCTCGTCTGCATCTTCACTGATTGTCATCTAGTCACCTCGGTCAAGGATGCGGCATCAATATTTTTAAACAGTATATTCAGAATCATATATAGCCATATCATCAATATTTTAATTTAGGTTTAGATAGTATTTTACAGTAGAACTATTTAATAACAGGCATGTTAGACAGTAACTGTGTAATCTCTTTAGCAGTTTAGAAGGGGAAGGTTATTTAGAGAGCATAGTCACCATCCCTGGCCTAAGACATAATAAGCTCTTCATAAGCAAACACTGACACCGTTTGTTAGGTTACGTTTCAACACTCAAGATATGTTGATACATCATAATATAGCCAGATACAAGTCATACAACGAGCTGTGTTACCAAATCAAAAGTGAACAAATACAGTTATAACCAGTGTTACGTATCTTGATCCTCAAGTGGTTAACTTGATGAATCTAGATAGCACAGAGATATATATTAAGGTATCAGTCAGCTGAAGGCAAAACAAAAGTAAAATCTAATAACATTATTTCCTGTTGTTGCTTCCTTTCCTTTTGGATCTTAGGACTTGGTATCCTTTATTGACTGATGCTCTTTAATTATGGAAAAATACTGAAACTAATTAAAGTCATGTAGTATTTAGAAAGAATTATTATTTAACCGAAGCTTAGTAGGCTATGGTTATGAACCGAATAAGTTATATCTAAAGAAGGACTATTAATTATATATCAAGTCTTGAAAGATAAATATTAAGGTAAGAATATTTCTGTCTCCTACCCTTTTTGAAATGAATAGATAGTTTTCTTATATCATGTCCTTTTATTTATATTTAATGTAGTTATTATTCTTGATTCTTGTCTACGTTAATAGTATATTATTATTATCAGGATTTATATCAAAGTCACATACAAAGTTAGATATATATTTAATAATTAGATAAATGTATTTCTTAACCACGTAACATTGAGGTTTGATTATGAGTAAATTAAGTTACAGGATCGCTTCATAGATTCGATTCAGGTCTCACTCAAATAATATGAAAAGCAAAAATAATATTTTGAAGCTAAAATAATTTTCTTCAGCTTAGGAAATCACTAGAAGTAACATTAAAACAGCCATGTTAGTCTAAGGCGATATTACTAATATGAGACAATAGTATCACCGTACTTGTTCTTACCAGCAATGTAGCTTAATTAAAAGAAAATTAAAGAACTCGCAAGTAAATATAAAACAATAGTATTACTTTTATCATAACCCAATTACTTGAAGAGTTGCTTTGGTCCACTAGTCAGTCAACTAAAATAGTTAAGTACATAATAGTAGCGTTAACGTTAATTCCCAATCACATATCTCACTAACCAACATAACGTAAGTATTTACACCGAACACACTTAACACACACTTATATAATCTGACTGACAGTCACAATCCCATTATAATACTTCACCCCGTCTTCCTCCAGCTGCAAGTTCACCTTCCCAACTCCAAATAAGACTGATTTGAATGCCCACTACTCGGGTCTTATATACTATGCAATGATGGTGTAGGAACGAATCAGGAGGCGGGGGATGGTGCGTGCCCCAATCACAGCTCCTCTAGTTGCGTAACAGGTGCGTGGTCCAATGGTGTCGCTTGGCGTCGATCATCGTCATAGCGTCGGGTCATCGAAGTAGTTTGCAGGGTCCCCATATGACGCACGCAGGTGTGAAGGCTTGTTTGCTGGTATGCAGACGAGCTGGTTTCCCACTCGCTGGTTCGCTCGCTGGTCTGCTTCGCCGCCTGGGTAATTCGGCACTCCTTCAACTCTTAATTCTAACTCTTAAATAAACATACAGGGCTCCGTATGTCAACCAGTATTAACACTTTCATTACTAGTGACTTCTTATTTAATTCATTTCAGCTACATTTAGACGAGTTTATGAAGCTTATGAGGGATATATAGTAGCTAAAACAAATTGATTGAGATAGTCTATAGCCTTTTAATCGGTAGACGTCCTTCCTAAGCTGAAAACATTGTCTAATTATTGCCAGAATATAATGAAAAGGATGTCACCAGTACTGAATGGGTTAACCACCCATTTTGTCACATACCTAAATACTTCCCTCGAGGTAGTCCATTCATTAATGCTTATTCCAGTCCTAAATCTACACTGATTGGTCTTACGTCATAGTAGAAGCGGAAACAGTAGTTGATAAAAGACGAATTCACAGATAAATAAAATGTCTGTTAGCCATACTCTAGGCAGGAGAATGAGAAGTACACCTACACCCACTCCTCAGTGAGCTCCATTCCCACATTCATACTTATGCAACTGGGCTCGACACTGTTATTTTACTTAAGGGGAGGTTTTTTATTTGTTCTCTAGACCTCCATGAAGCTTAAACAAAAAACACACCCTCAAGAACTTCTTCGAGATAAATGTCCAGGCCAAAGGCCGATTCCTCCTAAATTACTCTCATATTATTACAGGGACTCTGACAGCAGAAACAATATTAACTCAAATGTGCATCAAGGGTTATGGCCGCAAATATCTTTCCCAAGTGTATCAGTGAACTTAGGTGTTTTCTTCTCTCTTTCTGTTGTTGAGGGGAACTGGGCTCAACACTTCTTCTTCTTCTTGTGTTTATTCTTATTAGTCTATACAGGATTATCCTTCCATACCTTCACCTGACCTGACCTGACCTGAGGAGGAAAAGGGAGGCTATTATCTTCTGAATGCTCGCAGGGGTCTCCAAACGATTTTATAGCAGAACAGGGAAAACCAAATTCTGACCCAGAGCAAGGATTGCTAAAATCTAAGAGGACCTCGCAAGGGAACCTGAGTAAGGATCCCTTGCCAGGGAACCTGAACGAGTGTGGCCGATCAGGATTTGCTGTTGATGGTCTCTTTTGTATCTTCCAAGGGAAGCTGAGGGAGAGTACCTAAACAGGAAAGCCAGAGTTTAAGTGAGGGCTGAAAAGTTGTTCCTCGCATTCCTTGTTCATTTTCTTGCTAGGGTGGTTTATCAGTAGAAACAACCTTAGTAGTGTGGTTGGGGCAGCTCTTTTGCCCTTGTAGTGCTGGTTTGGTGTCTTCTTCCTTAGGCTCCATCTCATTGGCAGGTGAGGTGGAAGGTGAGCTGCCAATTGTGCAATGCAGGGTGGCGGTTGGCAGCAATCTGACGTCATGCGTCCTGTGATTGATTGTGGTGGCAGATAAAGGAAAAAAACGAGGTGTCTGTGATTGATTGTGATGGCAGATAAGGGAAAAAACGAGGTGATTGGAGACGTGGAAAACCGATTTGTAGGGGCCACTGCGGTATTTTCCCGTACATGTAGCATCACGATTGTGTTGATGGTATTTGAGATTGGTGGTGATATGATGGTGTTGGTGGTTTCTCTTCTTTGCTCTTTCCCTCTCATGGGCATAACAGTTAAATTATCAAGTTTTCTGGTTGAAACACAGTAGGAGGTATGGCCTTTAACATGAAAGTACTCTCACAATCGTACCTGGTATATAGCTGACTCAAATACATGTAAAATGGGACCTGCTGTCTTAGACTTTCAACTTCTAAAACACCTCTTGCTTGGACGCAGAGCCTCTCATAACCAATGCTTGGAGCAGACTGATACTAGTTTGCAAGGATATATTGAAAGCTTATGGAAGCATCTTGCAATAAGCGGAACGACTCTAGGATACCAACTAAGCTGCTAATACCAAAACTTATGGGTATGTCACCCTTGTAAACATATTTTTTACATTGGATGTAACCCGCAGTGAGAGGGTTAAAGCTTCGGTACCATTAACCCTCTCACGCAGAGGTTGCCAGATTAGCAATAAGAAATAGAGTTCTCTCACTCTTATAATTACCTCTCCAAAATTAGTGTTCTGTCCATAGCTAACTCAAAGACAACTTCAGAGGTTGAAGTAACTAAACTAAAGGTTTCTAAATACCCCTGATGGTAACAAAGGCTTTAAAGTATCCCCAATAGGCTCAAAATTGCGTCATATGCGTGAAAGGGTTAAATGAAAGAAATATATATACTGTTCACTAGATAATTTCAACAACGCTGACTATCTTTCAACTTACTTATCATTATATACACAAGATATTGCACTATTCCTTAGGGTATGTCGGAAGGAACAACTAGATTTAATCTGACAGCTGTGCGATTTTGATTTGAATAGTCTGCCGTGGTGCAATAAATCGACCGGTAATCCGACATAATAAAATGTACATGAGCGGTGGTATCACACCCTTGCATGCCACTGCCAATGATTTTTACACACAACAACAACAACAAATGATGTGAGTGTTTTGTGGTTATGGTCGAGAGTTTCACGGTTGGCGCGAATAGCCCACCCGTCATTTGGCTTGCTCGCGAGAGAAGGGTGGTGGAGGAAGGCGAGGAATTACATAATATCCATTATGTCTTACCTAAAATACACCACAAGGCACATGAAGGCCTATGTGAAGACGTAGGAAGCAGAAATCTGGCTTAGAGAAAGAATATAGCACATAAAGTCTCAAGGTAAGGTAAAAGCAAGTTGGGAGTGAGTGTTGCTAGAAGGGAGGGAGGAAATGTTCATCCCTTTCTTCGCTTGTTTATCGATCGTGCTTGCAAGGCATCACTCTCTCTCTCCTGGGCCTCTCCACTCACTCACCCATACAGTATATGTATATAGTTTATGGGATAACTTTGGTTGGGAGATTGTCTCAGAGCCCTGCCACCGCCTTCCCAATAATACAGGTGTGTGCGTCCAAATGTGAGTGCGAGATATACAGTATATGTAATATGATGCTTTGTATTGAAAGTTGTCTTGTAGGCAGATTAATGATCTAATTTTCAGCCGCTTAGGCATGTTGGCGCAATTTTTGAGCACATTTAAAAATTACGCTTTCTGAAGGGAGGTCGCAACAAGCTTACAAAACCTTCCTAAAGGCATTATGTAGCTGCCGGGTTAAATCACCCAGCATCCCTGAGGTGTCTGAAATTTACTGTAAAAAACCTAATTGTATTCTGTGAACTATTATATTATTCCTCTCTGGGATCAACATCTATGTTCTAGTAATGCCTCCATCTCCCTACAAACATTGGCAGCTAGTTTGTACGGAGTGCTACAGTATTTTATATTCTACAGTTAAGTGTCAGGAATTTGGCTGATTGTGTTTGACACTTCTCGCCCAGTTCACCAGAAATGATCTCAGTATCTTATGCCTATTCAGTGTTTACAGCCATTCCAAGATAATTCCTGGACCAGTAGGTGAATGCCAAGCTTGAGACTTAAAAGCTCACTAACACCTATTAACTGACAATGTGGATTACACACTCCTGAAATGTAATGTAGTAAACTATTTACGTCGTATAACTGACTATGCATTATATTTGCTAATATAATAAATGCAAATATTTATGAGTAGTTGAGAGGATATCACCATTATCACGTCACATATGGATCAAGAATGGTAGCACAATCTTAATATTGTTCTCAGCTATACAAGCAGTGGTCATTTAAAATCGGTTATCTACAATTAAAAACTAAAAACATTGGTACCGAATTTTGCTTGAATAACGATTGATTTGGTCAGTAGACCAATATGTATTAATATTAAATGTTGATGTAGCTGGAACAATGAAGCAACTTGGTTGAGCCCGAGAACTTTTAGTTTTCTACTGTACTTCTCACTTCTCCGCTTGTTCTTCCTCTGTCCAATTGCTCTTCTTTCCTACTTTACTCCTGTAGGGAATCTAATAGATAGGTTAATATTCTAACTCACTGGTACGTGAAATAATCCCAACAAATAGTTATATAATAATTACCAAGAATTCAATGGGTGGACTCCAGTCTTCGTAGACACACGGCTAATTCATTTGCAGGACATGTAGAAATGTTCACATAATACAATATCGATACAATGAACTTAGCTTAGAGGACTGGTGATGTAGGACTGTTGATATAGATTAATATTGGTAGCACATGGTGAAATATATGTTGAGTCAGAGCCGGGGGGGGGGGGGAGCTGTTGATCTTATGGTGGCTTTTGAGAGACTAACTGCCGGCGTCTTATCGCTTGGCAAAGTTACATAATGACTGCCGGCTCATAATAATTATAACCTATGATTTGGTTTCCTGATACATCTAGAGCTGATGTAAATATTTATGCATTACAGTTAATATTTAACCTACACTTAATAATAAACTACAGTACATAAAGAACTAGCCGAAATCGTACTTGCTATACAATACCGCCAAATTCAAATACCCAATTGGACTCAAAACTGTCGGGATCATCACACTATTCCCGACATACTGCCCGCCACCAAAAACAATATACAGTAGCTATATAGAAAAAAGGATATCAAAGATTCAAAGATCACCTTGGTTAATCTTAGATCTCCAAAGATCCACGGAACTCACAGCCGCCCTCCTTTTGGAACGCGCGCCACTGGAAGACAGAGAAGGATCATCCTTCTCATTATCAACTGGTCCACCCTGAGGAGCACTGTCATCAGCACTCCCCTGTGGAGGTATATCAGTAGAGTTACCGGTATCATCAGGTAGTTCTACATCCTGCTCCAAGGGGTATAACCTTACGACTGGGCGAGTAGTAATCCCAGTCGAAGTCTGTAATCTAGCAACCCTAATATGACCATCAATGCCCTGGAACAAATTGACAATCCTACCAAGCTTCCAATATAACCTGGGACGCTCATCATGAATCAAAACGACATCCCCGATATGAGGCCACCGTTGATTCGTCCCCTTGATTACATTCGAGTGACGTTCGCGAAGAGACAGCAAATATTCCTGTGTCCACCTTTTCCATAAGTCGTCTGACACCTTGATCATATGCTGGAAGCGACGACGCGTGGCGTCAGCATCCCCGAACGTAGGGTCTTGTATATCCTCGTGGGTTACTGACGACCTAGGAAAGGGATTCAGATTTCGTCCACATGTTAGCATGGAAGGCGTAATGGGTAAAGGATCATCAAGATCTGCCGAGGTATAGGTCAAGGGCCTGTTGTTGACTGACATCTCAATCTCTGTCAAGACTGTTTGCAACTCCCTTTTGTTGAATAGGGCCCTCCCTAATACTTTCTTCATGGCAGACTTGACAGTTCCTATTGTCCTCTCCCAAATCGCCCCGAACCATGGTGCATGTGCTGGTATAAATTTTCCATTGACAACTCTTTCCAGTGAGGGTAGACACAACCTGCGGGTCATCCATTATATCCTTGAGAAATTTGGATGCCCCGACAAAACAAGTCGCATTATCGCTCAGAATCATTTGAGGGAAACCGTTGCGACCTGCAAAGCGCCTTAGAGTATGTAAAAAACCCTCGCTGGATAAGTCGTCAATCAATTCAATGTGAATCGCTCTGGTTACCGCACATGTGAAGAGTACGGCATATACCTTTGCGATATTACCGGGCGATTCCCTAATTTGAATCGCTCCCGTATAGTCTACCCCGGTTATCTGAAATGGTTCAGTCCTTTGTACCCTGAATTCAGGTAAAGGAGGTAGATCAACTGGGTAGTAAGGCTTACCCTGTAATCTTTTACAGATAGTACAGCTATTGTGGATCCCCTTAATCGCTTGTCGCATCTTAGGGATCCACCAACGTTTTCGCATATAAGCCAGAACATAATTTATGCCAAAATGTAGGCAGATCCCATGGCATTTGCGAATCAACAGTTTGGTAATCAAATGAGAGGAGCTAAGGAGAACAGGATAATTCGCAGAATCAATAATGTCCGCCTTCTGGATCCTGCCTCTACACTTAATTATGCCTCCATCCATATATAATCCTAGCTGCCTCATTAAGTTTGAGAGTTTGGCCTTCGACTCCTTGTTCAGTATTTCATGTTCAGTAGGATAAGATTCCTTTTGTACTAAACATATTATTTTCGCTTCTGCTGATCTCAATTCATGGAGTCTTATATGCTTCGAATCTTCACTAAAGCATGCGTCACACCATGCCGATTTGAGCCACGACTGACCACGACCATTAGTCGTGGTCAGGAGTGCCGACCTTCGGCGGAGAGCTTAAGGATTTGGGGGGGTGAGTTTTGGACGGGACACAGTATGGATGGCCACGCCGCCTGATGGCACCTGACGGGGTATAGCGGCGTCCATGCAGGACTGAAGATGAGACCTAGGTTGCCGCTGGAGTGCCGATCTGCGGCGTAGCGCGGTGACAACGACCCGACGAACGGCGTCGATAGGAGGTAGGGCGGCGTCAATATGCATTCCTGTGCCGATGGACGGCGACCCCTTCAGTAATGACGGCGACCCCGGCCCGCATGACCCCGAACGACGGCGAGCGAACTCAAGGTGGGGTATATAATAGCTACACCAAAGGGTGTGCCTCATCAGTAAACCTTCAGCCACCGTCACGGTTGCACGCAACCATGTCCACCACAGTCCCTAGGAACCAGAAACGGCATCTACGCTTACTCCAGGTTCAGTTAAATCTGGAAAATGACCACCTACTGACAAATATAGCAATCTGCAAGCTGCTGTTGAGGAAAAGAAGGATGCAGAATAGAACCCCTCGCGTGTGGGTCCGGAACTGGCTTCTCCGTAGGAAAACCTTTGGTATTTATGAGCAGCTACTGAAGGAACTCGCCGAGGAGGATGGGCTAGCCTACAGAAACTACCTGCGGATGGATGTTGCAGTCTTCCGGGAGGTACTAGGACGTGTGGCGCACCGCATTGAAAAGAACGATACCTTTTAACGGAAGGCACTCGAACCTGACCTCCGACTAGCCATAACACTGCGGTTCCTGGCAACCGGTGACAGCTATATGAGCCTCATGTACAGCTTCAGAGTGGCACACACCACCATATCAAACGTTGTGTATGAGACATATGAGGCACTCATAGCTGAGTATATGGACGAGATGATGCCCTGCCCCAAGACACCGGAGGAATGGAGGGGAGTGGCAAACAAGTTTTCCCAACGATGAAATTTCCACCACACCATTGGTGCACTTGATGGCAAGCACATTGCAATGCGGTGTCCCACCAACGGTGGTTCCATGTGGTACAACTATAAGGGGTTCCACTCTGTTGTGTTGCTGGCACTCGTCGAAGCTGACTACCGCTTCTTGTACGTCGATGTTGGGGCATCAGGGGGTGGCTCAGATGCAGGGATATTTGGCAGGACACCGCTTCGTGCTGCCCTTGAACAGAAAACTTTTGGCCTACCAGACCCTGAACCCATCCCCGGCACTGGCGTGCCACTGCCCTACTTGAATCAGAATCAGAAACAGAATCTTGGCTCAATACAGAAGATAGAGACTTTTTAGCAGAGTATTCACTTCCCGGTTATGTAATGTTTGAGAAAAGCCGAATAAATCGAAATGGAGGTGGCGTTTTACTTTATATCAAAGAAAGTCTTAACCCTACCCTCTTGTCAAAACCTCAAATTGTGAACGTCGACGCATCTTTTGTGCTAATAAAGAATAATAAAGGTACCAAAATAATACTTGCATTAATATACAGACCTCCAGCTCAATCAGTGCAAACTGACCGAGAAATTTACGAACAAATTGCAGATGTAAGTAACTCACAAGATACCGTAATTTTTGGTGACTTTAATTTACCTGTGACCAAGTGGGGCGATACTCTTACTTCACACTCCGGACATGACTTGTATACGAACTTGCAAGAGAGTTCGCTTTATCAATTTGTTGGAACGCCGACCCGTGGTAATAACGTTCTTGACATTGTACTTGCAACAAAAGAAGAATTAATAGAGAATTTGAATGTTGGTGATGAATTCAGTAACAGCGACCATCGTACGATAACTTTCACTTTAAAGTTTACTAGTAACGAACCAAATAGTAGCATCGAAAAAGTCCCTAATTTCAAGAAAGCAAACTTCCATAAACTTAGAGCTATGTTTAAAGAAACTGACTGGAGCTTTTTAATTCACAATAACGACATAAATACATCTTGGAAGTTATTCGAAGCCACTTACCTAAAAGCAGTGCAAGACTGCATACCATCGAAAACTCGGCGTCCAGGCCATAATAATAAGCCCAAATGGTGGAATAAAGATATTTCAAACTGCCTGCTTGCTAAAAAATTTGCTAATGATAGATTAAAATCCTCACAAAATGACGAAGAACGGCTGAAATTTGTAGAGCTACGACGCAAAGCCAAAAAGTTAATTAAGCAAAGTAAAAAGACCTTAGAGTTACATATTGCGAATCAAAGTAAAACAAACCCGAAAGAATTCTATAGTTATATCAGAAAGAAAAAAGTAGTTACTTCAACTGTTGGACCGTTAGTCGATGAAAATGGAGAATACACCAAAGACGAAGAACAAATGAGTAATGCCCTCAATACCTTCTTTGCATCAGTTTTTACAACAGAAGACCTCAGTGATATCCCTACACCATCGCCGATTCAGATTGATAATTCAGATGTTCTAAGCAATATCACCGTTACAGAGAGAGAAGTATTGAATTGTTTAGATAAACTCAAGGTAAATAAAACGCCTGGACCTGATACAATCTCGCCTAGAGTTCTAAAGGAAGCTAAGGATGAGCTCTCTAAACCACTGACATTACTATTCAATAAATCCTTGCAGTCTGGAACTATGCCCGATCAGTGGAAGCTAGCCAACGTAACACCGATATTCAAAAAAGGCAGCAAATCCCTACCCAGTAACTATCGTCCAATTAGCTTAACCTCAGTTGTATGTAAAATGCTAGAAACGGTCATACGAGACAGACTCGTAAATCACTTAGAGGAAAATAACATACTTAAAGATACTCAACACGGCTTTCGTAAAAAACGTTCCTGTTTAACAAACCTCTTAGACTTCTTCCACGATATCCTCAACCTCTACGATGAGAGTAAAGCTGTAGATTATATACCTTGATTTTCAAAAGGCCTTTGACAAAGTTCCCCACAAACGTTTACTGCTAAAACTAAAAGCGCATGGAATACAAGACGGTGTGTTGAAATGGATAGAAAATTGGCTCAGCGACAGAAAGCAAAGAGTAGTCATAAACGGTAAGGCATCAAAATGGACCAATGTAAGTAGCGGGGTACCCCAGGGATCGGTACTAGGACCAATTCTCTTTCTAATTTACATCAACGACATAGATGAGGGTCTCACCTGTACAATCTCAAAATTTGCTGACGATACAAAAATTGCAAATAGCGTACTCTCAAAAGAACAAGTTGACGATATGCAACACAATCTAGATAAATTGTCATGTTGGGCCCAAATTTGGCAAATGAGTTTCAATGCGGATAAATGTAAAGTACTACATATCGGATACCTAAATGAGAAAGCAAACTATTCGATGAATGGCACTCAGCTTAAGAATGTAAACAGAGAAACCGATCTGGGAGTAACAATATCGAGTAACCTAAAACCGAGTCAACAATGTTCAGAAGTTGTTAAGAAGGCAAACAAAATAATTGGCTTTATAGGCAGGTCATTTGAGCATAAATCCAAAGAAGTTATCCTAACCCTTTACAATTCATTAGTCCGCCCTCTTCTGGAATACTGCGTTCAATCCTGGTGCCCTTATTACCAAAAAGATATAAACAAGCTAGAACGAGTTCAACGTAGAGTTACCAAAATGATACCTAGCCTAAAGAACAAACCATACGAAGAGCGTCTTAGAGAATTAAATCTATTTCCTTTAACCCAGCGCAGATTAAGAGGTGACTTAATTCAAGTGTTCAAAATCATCAAAGGCATCGACAATATGAACTGTAGTAAGTACTTCACTATCGACCAATCTAATTACACGCGGGGAAACGGTTGCAAAATTATTGGTAAATCTTTTAACTCACACGAATCTAAGAATTTCTTCTTCAATCGAGTTGTCAACTTGTGGAATGGGCTTCCCCGAAACGTTATAGACTGCATCACCGTTGATTCATTTAAACTCCGCCTAGACAAATATCTCGCATCAAACCCGCGACTGACTGCGTTTGTAAATGAATAACTTTATTTTATCCCCCCCTCAGTTACTAACCCATCTGTCCCCTACTAACTTCCTAATCCTGCCACGGACATTAGTTCCAGGGCAGTAATTCCCTTTCCAATGTTCCCTTACCCACTCTAAACCACTGTTTGGACATTTGATCCTCAGTGTTTTGGAGGACAAGCAACCTAGAAGGGTCACTAGATCTGTTGTTGCTTGATTTCCTTTGTACTCCTTTGTACTTCATCGTCGGGGATGATGCATTCCCCCTTCGGAGCTGGATGATGAAGCCCTATCCACAAAGGAACCTCTCCCGGGACAACCGCCTCTTCAACTACCGTCTATCAAGGGCTCGTCGGATTGTGGAGAACGCCTTTGGGATCCTAGCAACCAGATAAGAGTGGTTCATATTTATGTATATATTTATTGATTGATTTATTTAAATGAGTTAAGATTAATTTGTTAAGCAAATATTAATTGTGTAATAATATATCGTTTAATTAATTTGTTATTTATGTATGTATTCATTTCGTTAGTTAATTATTTTATTATTGAATTTCTGTTATTAGTGATTATCTTTGGTATATATAATGTAATTCATTTCTTTATGTATTTATATATTTACTGCTGTATTGATTTATATCAATGTATATCAATGACTTAAACATTATTTATTATTTATTTATTTATTGATGTACTTATTTGTTATCTCTTTATTTCAGTTATTTTTGATTCATTTATTTCATCAATCATTTTATTTATGTATTTTATTCATTTACTTGGTATTTGTTTGTTTTATTAATATAACTCATATTATATTTTTATATGTATTGATAATATATTTATTATTTATTTCTCTAATTCATTATACAATTTGTATCACTTTATTTCAGTTAATTTTGTTATTTTATTATTATTATTAATTTAATTATGTATTGAATGTAGTTATTATTCTGAATTTTTCTGTCATCAATATACCTAATCTTATATTTTAATGGTTATTGATACTATATTTATTATTAAGTTTTCATTTATGTCGTTTATTTATATTTTGACAGATTCAGGTGTCTATTGACCACCATGGCCATACAACCCAAGAGGGTGGAGAGTGTTGTGTTGGTCTGCTGTTGCCTGCACAACCTTCTTCGCCAACGTACACCTGCAATTT
Source organism: Paralithodes platypus (assembly GCA_032716605.1). Classification (NCBI taxonomy): domain Eukaryota; kingdom Metazoa; phylum Arthropoda; class Malacostraca; order Decapoda; family Lithodidae; genus Paralithodes; species Paralithodes platypus. The sequence goes on from CM064563.1 coordinate 3,816,195, forward strand.
CCTCCAGCCTCATTGATACTGAGGACCCAGTGACACACCTGGTCACAGGTGGTTCGTGGAGGGACGGTGAGCAGATGGGAGATATCCAGTGTCTCGCTGGAAACCAAACCACAAGGCTCGCCAAGGAACAGAGGGACTTCCTCAGGGGGTACTATACTTCACCAGCTGGTATGGTATCATGGCAAAACGACATGGTATAGAAGGTAAGATATATACACAGTTCTACAAAACATATTTTATTAATCACATGTTACATGTTAGTTGGGTTGAGGATGCTCTCCAGGAATTGGGTGGTGCCAGGTGAGGTGCCTGAGAATGGTAGCGGTGCTGAGGGGCTGGGGAGGTTGAGGAGGTGGCCACCTGGTGGAGCATGCCCGGGTGTGCCTGGGATGGGTTGGTTGCAGCCCAAGCTGGGGCCAGGTGTGGTCCACATGGACTCTTGCTGGTGGCCATAGTTAGTCCTACCCACCTGATACCCCTGGTCATGCTGGCTGGAGTGGGCTTTCTGGGGGGTGCACTCCCGGGCCGGGCGGGGTACCAGGTGGTGTGGTTGGGGGGGAGGAAGGCACAACAAATCCTGCTCCTCCTGGCGGTGGATCTTGCGGGTCTCAGCTTTGAAGTGCCGTGTGACCTTGATGAGGGCGGTATCCAACTCTTCATGGAGGGAGGGGTGCACATCAGATCCGAGACTGGTGAGATAATCAAACAACGATTGGACCTGGGCCTCAAGCTTTGTCTGAGTACGCAGCCGGGTCTTGATCAAGGCCTGCAGTTCTTCATTGCCTCTGGACCTGTCCTGAAGCTGAAAAGTGGTTACGAATAATTAGTATGTTACATGACATGTTGTATATTATTTATGTTGTTTGACAGGCACTCGGTAATGTATTGTATGATTTATATACCCACGATGCTGCATCACGAATACAGTTATGTAATAATATTGAATGATTTTCTACAATCTTAAATATGTAAAATATAACTAACAACATTACCTAATAAACATATTATAAACAACACATAATGACAACAAATGACATTAACAAGATTATAAAGCACACACTACAAAAATTTGGATTGGGCATGACTATATAATAATAATATTAATAATTCATAATATGAATGATTAGTTACCTTTCGCAGTAGTGAGTCAACCTCGTCGACTTCAGGGCTCGTGCGACGTTTGCGTTTGGCGGCTGCTGCATGCTTCGGGGGACCTTTGGCACTCCTGTCGAACACTACCACCTCATCATCCTCTTCCTCCTCCTGTTCCTCCTCAACGCTGGGAGGACGAGGGGCGATACCACACTGAAATAGTCAATTATTAGTATTGATATGTAATATTATATATATATATATTAAAATGCCCCAGAACGAGAAGCCCACCACAGAAGCCATGAACGAACACCACACAGAAACACCAAAGGAAAGGTCCACAGAACGAAAGGACCAGCTGACCGAGCCCGCCATTCCAGACAGGCCCAAGCCCGCAGGGCTAGACAGCTCCAGGACACACCCATTTACCTTTTCTAAAACTGACCATTTTCCACACCTCACGTACACTAACCCCCTCGTGTCCTACACTCCTAACTACAAAGATGATGAACAGGAATATACATTCATATTAAAAACACCCATGCCTGTCCCGACGTTGAGCCAATGCCAACACATCAGACAGCCATAATTATATCTATGTATGTTCTTGCATCCGAGAAGTAGATGTTATATATCTTAGAAGTTAAAACACCCACGCTTGTCCCTAGACCTCGTATATCATATTCCATGACGAGTATAGATATATGTAACCCGTGCTCAGTCGCCCCTTGCATTGCTCCTCTAGTAACTAAGTATTAATATTAACATTCCCTAACATCTTGTCTTGCCAGACTAAGCTTCTGAAGACCCATCGCCCCATAAATCTATGTATGCAATCCTTAGGTTAAGTATTTTTATCCGCCATTGTGTTCACCTTTTTCCATTTACTTTCCACAATTGTCATACGTCTTCCCCTTGCCTCCTTCGTATCCACAGCCCACACTACGCCAATTTATTTCGTGTCTTACACCTCTTACCCCAACCAGAGATTGTATAAGATAACCTGGTTACCAGTATCTGTCATAAGTACCCCGAAACAATAACTAAGTACCCCTACGAACTGCCGCTGTGGGTGGTATTTTATATTTAATAGAAAACGCAGTTCCCAGGGCCAACTAATAGTATCCATAACCCTCTGACTGATCACATAACTCTATCTTTTCCAGACTCATATACCACCCCATAGTTGCATTCCCCGGTAGCATTTGGCTAACGTATTCTACTGCCTTTTCAAACTTCCATATCAATTGTAGCCTAATGCCACCCCCACGCCCAGGGACCTTAGGGGCAAAATTTCCCTGTAGCCCTTGAACTCTCCCCCCCCTCTCATTAAGACACCCGCGCTTCTCGACTCTTGTCCGACCTAGCCTCTCTCTCATACCTCTTGAAGATCCTTGAATTGTCCGTTACTAACGCTCTCCAACCTTTTATATATATACTCCTATCCAGCCTACCTTCACTTAGTAGGCCAGAACAACATTAGAACTTTACTAGCCCCTTGCATGCCATCTATTCTCTTACAACACATTCACAACCCTGCACCCAATGGTCGTCGGTGCGAGGCTAGCCGCCCCGCCAGTAACTAACTTCTATTGTCATACTTCCAGATAAATGTGGCAGAGTTAGCAACCCAGTCTCCACCATATCCAGCAAACCCTACAATTAACAACCAGCCGAGTAAAACCAGCTAGCTAAGGCACCTTCGGTTTTGGTATTAAAGACACTCACATCTGTCTCATACACAGAGGGTTATTACAAACACTGGTGATATGGCAAGCCCCTAGCCACAGCCGCCGGACGACTAGATCAGAGAGGGCGCCCAGCTCCCCCTTTTTGCCCACCCGAGGAGGGAGACCCCCACCCCCGCGGAGGTATACCTGGCCCCTGTTTTGACTCTCGAGTCATTGCCAGGTAGCACAGGAATTCTTCCTATCAATGAACTAACCATGAATGACTAACACCTTTACTAACCTCTATTACCTCACAATAAACCATTTACCTTTCTTGCATGCTCTGATCACTAAATTAGCACCTCAGCTATACCATAGAATGAAGATTGAACAATCTAGAGAGACGCTCCTATCACAGCTGTCCCCATCCTCCTCGCAAAGTAGATCCAGTCTCTCTCCCCTAAATACGTCCAGTATAGCCAAAATAGTACCTCTTACTAAGGCTCAGTTATATGAAAATATAAAGGCTTCCTATTGCCCTGTGCCACAACAGTAAATACCATCTTACCTAGTCTCCATATCTATTGAGAGCTCAATTAAGTCCATAAGACTCGAGATCCCTACTGTCTGCAGAGTCCAGAACCGAGCCTATAAATCTAACTCCCGCCCCCAGTCAAATCAGTTGAAAGCTAGACACCAACCAGGGGTCACTACCCTGCAGTTAATTTCTAGCTCTGCCCTTGTGTTGTTCCGGAGTGAGATCCCAGAACCGGCAGACTCCGTGGCAGATTTGGATAGAAGGACCTGCCCACGTATTGAAGAACTTCACACATATGGCCCCCCTGGACGGCCGCGGAACCAGTCGTTAGCCCCCAACATCATGGACGCAAGATAACCAGGACCAGACCCATCAGATACTACCCAAGATTCCCTTTAGCAGTACTACATATTACTGTGCTGTTTTAGATTCACTAATTAATATTTCTACGAAGTGGCTAAGACCTGGCCCAGTGTAATTCATACTTAACCATTTCATTTGGGACGTACTAAGCGATCAGTGCTCTTTAATTAACAGGCGACCTTGACTCTCGTAATTACTTTATTCAGATATTAAAACTCTAGTGATATCTAACGTTCGCCCACTGATTTGCGTTCTATGTATTTCTGAGACAAGGATATAAAACTTAGATCAGTACCCCCTGAGGTAACTAGAATTCCCGTGCTCTAAAAATACGTGTGTCTAATCTAGTCTGTGAACTACTACTTGTGCACCAGAGCTACCAGTAATAAATCTAACAGTGAATATGAATCTATAAGTAACATTGATGGTCTTCGGTATATAAACCTGCGAAATCAAAGCCAGTGATCAGAAGATTAATACCTGAACGTTGGAAGTGGGAGACTAGGCTCCATCCAGATCCACTTATGCTAGTGTTGTTCAATTCTATTATATTGTCTTACACAAGTATTCTGCAGTGGTATATCAATAAACGTGATCATGTAACTTGCTACCATGTGTTTCTTTGTGTTCTCTATTCCTCATATCTTGTATTGTGCATGCAGCCTTATATACCCAGTCAATTTAGAACTCACATTACCCAAGATAAACCTGTAGAAAAACAGGGCATAACATATATATATATATATATATATATATATATATATATATATATATATATATATGTATATGTATTATATGGCTTGTTTCATTCATCCACTGCCTGAATAAGGTATCCATAAATAAACGATGTACGTGGTATATATATATATATATATATGTATAACATATTCAATAACTAAATACACTAATAAAATAATGAAATAAAGAAGGGAATCATTCAAAAAATACCTACATACATAATGTATAAATAATGACTAAATAGCTTATATAACGCAATAAAGCAATATTAATCTTAATACATGAATACTTTAATTACAATATATATAAACAATATATTTCATAAATAACTAAATCAATACAATAATAATATAACGAAAGGAATAACAAACGGCAGATACCACAACCAGGTCAGGTCAGAAACCTGTACTATGCACAACGAGTCTGCACAAACATAATGTGTCCACACGTGGCTGGTCAGTGTCAAACACTTTTAAATAATCGAGACATGCAAAACAGTAATTAAACAAACATTTACCTGGGTATTCTGACGACCACTCTGGCGCACGATGTGGTCCTTCAGGAAGGCAAACGTGGCGATAATCCACTTATCCCGCTCCGTGTGTCGGGGTGGGGCCTGTCCACTCTTGGTCTCTGTAATGCGGCCATAACGAGTCCGCATTCCCACTAGGAAGCCCTTCACTTGCATCCCTGTGAGGTGGAGAGATATATACATTAATAATATATACACATATATATACCATGATAGGGTACCGTACATCACATATTAACGACATTATATAGTGATATTTTATGTCTCGGTGAACACACTATTCATTGCACCACGAACAATTGTACCAAATAACAACAATATAATAATATTAGGCTTATTATGATTATTGTTCTAATACTATAATATTGATATAATATAATAATATTATGCTTATTATGATTATTGTTCTAATACTATAATAATGATATAATATAATAATATCATAATACAAATTATCATATTTCAACTTAACACACATATCCACGTGGCATTCATAGGTATATGGTGTAAGAGATAAATGATTAATCGTTCACTTTCACTTTCAGCATCATTGGCGTTACATTTATGTGCACATGTCCCTAATTTCAAGAAAGCAAACTTTCATAAACTTAGAGCTATGTTTAAAGAAACTGACTGGAGCTTTTTAATTAGCAATAACGACATAAATACATCTTGGAAGTTATTCGAAACCACTTACCTAAAAGCAGTGCAAGACTGCATACCATCGAAAATACGGCGTCCAGGTCATAATAATAAGCCCAAATGGTGGAGTAAAGATATTTCAGACTGTCTGCTTGCTAAAAAATTTGCTAATGATAGATTAAAATCCTCACAAAATGACGAAGAACGGGTGAAATTTGTAGAGCTACGACGCAAAGCCAAAAAGTTAATTAAGTAAAGTAAAAAGACCCTAGAGTTACATATTGCGAATCAAAGTAAAACAAACCCGAAAGAATTCTATAGTTATATCAGAAAGAAAAAAGTAGTTACTTCAACTGTTGGACCGTTAGTCGATGAAAATGGAGAATACACCAAAGACGAAGTACAAATGAGTAATGCCCTCAATACCTTCTTTGCATCAGTTTTTACAACAGAAGACCTCAGTGATATCCCTACACCATCGCCGATTCAGATTGATAATTCAGATGTTCTAAGCAATATCACCGTTACAGAGAGAGAAGTATTGAATTGTTTAGATAAACTCAAGGTAAATAAAACGCCAGGACCTGATACAATCTCGCCTAGAGTTCTAAAGGAAGCTAAGGATGAGCTCTCCAAACCACTGACATTACTATTCAATAAATCCTTGCAGTCTGGAACTATGCCTGATCAGTGGAAGATAGCCAACGTAACACCGATATTAAAAAAAGGCAGCAAATCCCTACCCAGTAACTATCGTCCAATTAGCTTAACCTCAGTTGTATGTAAAATGCTAGAAACGGTCATAAGAGACAGACTCGTAAATCACTTAGAGGAAAATAACATACTTAAAGATACTCAACACGGCTTTCGTAAAAAACGTTCCTGTTTAACAAACCTCTTAGACTTCTTCCACGATATCCTCAACCTCTACGATGAGAGTAAAGCTGTAGATATTATATACCTTGATTTTCAAAAGGCCTTTGACAAAGTTCCCCACAAACGTTTACTGCTAAAACTAAAAGCGCATGGAATACAAGACGGTGTGTTGAAATGGATAGAAAATTGGCTCAGCGACAGAAAGCAAAGAGTAGTCATAAACGATAAGGCATCTAAAGGGACCAATGTAAGTAGCGGGGTACCCCAGGGATCGGTACTAGGACCAATTATCTTTCTAATTTACATCAACGACATAGATGAGGGTCTCACCTGTACAATCTCAAAATTTGCTGACGATACAAAAATTGCAAATAGCGTACTCTCAAAAGATCAAGTTGACGATATGCAACACAATCTAGATAAATTGTCACATTGGGCCCAAATTTGGCAAATGAGTTTCAATGAGGATAAATGTAAAGTACTACATATCGGATACCTAAATGAGAAAGCAAACTATTCGATGAATGGCACTCAGCTTAAGAATGTAAACAGAGAAACCGATCTGGGAGTAACAATATCGAGTAACCTAAAACCGAGTCAACAATGTTCAGAAGTTGTTAAGAAGGCAAACAAAATAATTGGCTTTATAGGCAGATAATTTGAGCATAAATCCAAAGACGTAATCCTAACCCTTTACAATTCCTTAGTCCGCCCTCTTCTGGAATACTGCGTTCAATGCTGGTGCCCTTATTACCAAAAAGACATAAACAAGCTAGAACGAGTTCAACATAGAGTTACCAAAATGATACCTAGCCTAAAAACAAACCATACGAAGAGCGTCTTAGAGAATTAAATCTATTTCCTTTAACCCATCGCAGATTAAGAGGTGACTTAATTCAAGTGTTCAAAATCATCAAAGGCATCGACAATATGAACTGTAGTAAGTACTTCACTATCGACCAATCTAATTGCACGCGGGGAAACGGTTGCAAAATTATTGGTAAATCTTTTAACTCACACGAATCTAAGAATTTCTTCTTCAATCGAGTTGTCAACTTGTGGAATGGGCTTCCCCGAGACGTTATAGACTGCAGCACCGTTTATTCATTTAAATTCCGCATAGACAAATATCTCGCATCAAACCCGCGACGGACTGCGTTTGTAAATGAATAACTTTATTTTATCCTCCCCTCAGTTACTAACCCATATGTCCCCTACTAACTTCCTAGTCCTGCCACGTTAGTGGCAGGGCAGTAGCTCCCTTTCCAATGTTCCCTTACCCACTCTAAACCACTGTTTGGACACTTGATCCTCAGTGTTTTGGAGGACAAGCAGCCTAGAAGGGTCACTAGATCTGTTGTTGCTTGATTTCCTTTGTACTCCTCCTTTATGTTCTCAAAAAATGCACTCGCATGCATTTAATTTATTTGCTTGTAATACTCGAATCATCATCACTCTCCTCAACCATTATTAAGTAACACATTATGGGCAGTAAACTCACCTATAACAGGGGGTTCCATGGACTTGCCCTTTGGTCTCGAAGAGTGCAGCTTTGAGGGCGGTGTCCTTGAAATCCCTACGCCCCTTGGCGTATAAAACGGGGTGACGCTCGTACTAGTCGGCCAAGTCAAGCTCCTGCTCGTCACTATACACCACTTTAATGATGTGTCGACGGCGGCCGGGCTTCGAGGATTCCTGTTCCACATCAATCTCATCGTCAGCGGCATCATTGGAGGGTGAGTAGGTGGCAGGCAGGGCAGGGGCGACAGGTTGTGGCTCCTCGTGTTCACCACGTACACCAGGTTCAACCGCCGTTTCTTCCTCAATCGTGTTTCCCTGGTTGCTCTCATCCTCGCTGCTGGATGAGCTCGACTGGTGCATGGGCTTGTTGATTGTCTTCTTATTTTTCGGACGTGGCATGGTGGCGAGGAACGAGTTGGTGGTCGGAGCGATGTAAATCAGGAGACTGGGTTGGCGCGCGCGGTCGTGTTGGTGGTGAGTGGGAAACATAGGGCGGTGAATGGCGGCGCGTTGTTTTTATAGGGGTTGGCGGCCACGTTACATGGTCTGCGGTGGTGCCACGTGCGACGTTGCCACATCGCCGCGTTACAGGAGGGGGTCCCCGCATGGCTGCGCATACCGGGGACCCCGGTATTATTTTTACGCCGCTTGGAGGCAATGGCCGCCAACCATCGTCGCCGTTTCACGGCGATCCCCCTCCGGATTAAAAAATCCAGGACCGTTAGGGTATCGTTGGGACGCCGCAAGCCGCCGCTGATCCCCGCAGGTTGTTATGGTGATGCCGCCTGACGCAGACCTCATTTCTGGTGCCGTGTGCTGCCGTGTGATGCCGTACTGACGCCTACCCTTTCCCGTCAAGCGCCGTCAAGCGCCGTGACACGCCTTCAGCCTCCCGTCCCCTTCACGTCCCCATTTTTTACCTCACTCCAAGCCGAATTGATTTTGAAAATTCGACATGTTGACCTTTTGAGGGGGTATGTGAAGACCCATCCCGACCTCTTTGTTATGTTGGCGACGGCCCATGATGCGCGGCGACGTAGACCAAGACTGTCCAGGACCCTTTGGTCGCGGACAGTCTTGGCCTCAAATCGGCTAGGTGTGACGCATGCTTAAGGAAAGACCCGTGAGCCCGACTTCTCATGTTGTTAATGAAACGGTATATCCATGCAAATACCCGTATTACTTGATCATAGCTGCTGTAACGTTCCCACTCTACCAACTTGTTATCCTGATGTGTAGTACTCACAGTCAAACTACTTAACACATCATCTTGGGGCCGACTTGAAGGATCAGATTATGCATTCCCTGAAAACTTGAGGCCATTCAGTTGGAGATATAAGCCATGTAGGTCCTTGCCACCAAATAGAGGATGACATAAACTGTTGCGCCGAGATCCCCCGGGAAATTATGTCACTGGGGTTATCCTTGGTGCTCACATAGCAAAATTTAGCTGTAGGAACTAAGTTATGTATCTCATCAGTGCGATTGGAAACATAAACAGGTAACACTTTCTGGCTGTGTACCCATAAAAGCGCTATTTGACTGTCGCTCCAGACATAGACGTTATTAATTTGTAGTATGTCTGTATAAGCATCCAGTGTAAACTTTAGTAGACGAGCAGACAGAAGCAATGCAGTAAGTTCTAATTTAGGAACTGTAATTTTCTTTATAGGGGCTACTTTGGCCTTTGCTATAGCCAGTTTCACTTCACTACCATTGCATATGTATATGGCAGTACCGTACACACTATTACTGGCATCAGCAAAGGCATGTAGATCCACCTGTTGACCACTGATAACCTGACGATCAAGTTGAACCTTGCAACATGTGGAAAGGTCCGACCGAATTAACCGCCAAGTATCTTGTAGCTGGGAGTGGTGTGTCCCAATCTAGTTTTAGCCGCCACAGTTGCTGTAAAAACATACGAGCACGAATAGTTACAGGCAGCAAATAGCCTAGGGGATCAAACAACCTCGCAGACAAGCTAAGCAGTTGAGCTTGGTCATAATCTCACTGTCGCATGGTGTGTGACAGAAGGAAATACAATCTGTGGTAGTGTCCCATTTGTGGCCTATAAACTTCACCTCACTATTCCCAGTAGCTACACCGTCAGAAGAAAATTGACCTTTCAAAAGATCACTATTAGTGGCCCATTCTCTCAAGTATAAATGAGCCTTGGCAAATATATCGCGGATCTCACAGCATCTTTTGAGCAATAAATCTTCATCGTCTCCAGTGCCTTGAAGATTGTCCACATAGATCCCCCGCTTTATCTCATTCTTGAAGTCAGGAGCTAGTCCAGCCTCCTCAAGATGTCGCAAGATAGTAGCGTTGAGCAGGAACTGGGAACAGGTCGCTCCGAATAAGACGACTCTGAATCTGTAGACCAGATACTCTGAATCTAGATCCATTGGGTCCCTTGGCCATAAAAATCTTGTCGAGTCCCTGTCTTCACGATGGAGTTGAAGCATCAGGAAGGCCTTCTCAATATCGGCGACCCATGCAAATTTATGACATCTGAAGTGTAACATAATTTGCGCGAGATCAGAGACCAGGGATGGACCCGTGTACAGACAATCATTCAGGCTATAGGAGCGATCACAGGATTTAGTTGAGCAGTCATAATTATACGATACGAACAAGAGTGGTGGAACTGTCCTTTTTTATCCCATGATGAGCAAGGTAATGAATGTTATCCCCATACTCACTGGGATCTACTCTTTCACCAAATCCACGTTGTACCTGCTCGTTTAGTACTGCCGCATAAGTCTCGCAATAATTTGGATCCTTGACAAACTGCTTCTGAAGGCCACATAATCTACCAAGTGCTAGATGGAAATTTGTAGGTAATTTACTCTTATTGTCATTCCAAGGGAGCCTTACCATATACCGACTCCTGCCAGAGTCATACGTTACAGTTTCTTCGTATGAGCTCAACGCTAGCTTGGACTCCCGATCAAGTTCATATGGGTCAACTCCAATATTGTCTAAGTCCCATAGCTTGTCTATATCATTGCATGGATTATCAGGTACAGTAGACCTAATGTATTTGTCTATGGGGCTTACTGCTACCTTAAGGACCTTAACTACCTCCACCTTTGTGTCTTGAGATGAAGTTGCATAGGATCCAGAAATGGCATACCCTTGTATCATGGGGAGCAATAATTATCAGCTTATCTACCTGCCGATATCCAGGGTGCACCAGGTCGTAGTAATAATCAGCTCCGACCAGTAGCATAATTCCATTGTTAGCAGAAAGTTGATCATCAGCCAGTTTAAAACCCTTGCTTCTGAGATATTTAATTTGTGGTTGAATCTCTGATGCCACATAGAAACTAGGAAGTTTGTCGACTACAACAGCATTGATGGGACATACCTTCCTTCTATATACATATGAAATATCAACTATATCATAGTCACTGGAATCTACTTCACCAGTGAAACCATGGAGACTGAAATTCTCTTGACCCTTGCTGGTACACTTGAGCTGTGGCAATGATGACCGCAGAACGAATGACCTCTGTGAGCACTGATCGAGTAAGGTTCACATCATTATATGTTTATGATTACTTCCCACCACTGGCAACATGATAGTAGGAAGCATTTGACACTCTCTAGAAGCAATGGACATGTGACTCTTTAGTGGTTTTCTCTTTTTCTTTGCCGTCGTGCCGATCAGACTGGCTACAAAGGGAAAATCAATGTTTCCCCTTGCAATACTTACAGGGTTTGATGTAGGAATTGGTGCAAGTACTATTGAAGTGGTCTCTTGCCAGACAACTGGTGCATAAATGAAGTGATTTAGCCTTGCCAATTTTCTGTGTAGCCTTAGGATACTTAGGACATTGGTAATATGGATGACCGCATACACTACACAACTTGCAACCTGATGTGATCGTCCTCTTCTGTTTAGGAGATGTCTGTACCGGGAAAATCCGCAGTGGATGGCGACATCTCCACTTGTCGGTAGTGTCCAGTACTCTCCATATTGAAGACTTCGGTCTGGAATTTCTGCACCAACACTTTTATGCCCAGTGGAGTGTCGCTTAATTGCCGTCTAATTATTTCCTTAAGGGGAGAGGGTACCTTGCTCAAGATGTTTACACTGTAGATTTCCTCCTTCGTGATGGCCATCGTCTCCATTGACCGGAGGAGGCTCTCAAAAGAGGCATAGTACTCCTTTAACTTGGTCACATCATACGATGGAGGATCTAGAGCGAAGAATTTTGTTATTAATGCTGTCTTTATTACTTCCTCTCGCCCATAAGTTCTTTTCAAGAGCTCCACTGCAGACTCCTAGCTTGTAGCTTCTAGCTTGTACCCCTCTATCAGCTTCAATGCCTCCCCTTTCAACTGTCCACGGAGATAAGTAAACCTTTGGATGGATGTAAGGGTCTTATTCCGATGAACGGAACACTCAAATATATCCCAAAATCCAGTCCAGGTAGTTGGAACCCCGGAAAAGGTAGGCAAAGTAAGCTTAGGAAGGTTAAAACCAGTTGCCTTTGGAGTACCGGTATCCTTAACAGGGTGTGATTCTTGAGTTGAAGCTAATCTGACTAAGGCTGTATTAACATCTTCAATATACTCCCGATCTGCTGACATTTCTTCTTCCACTTCTTCAGGACCTGACAACAAACTATATACCTGCTGAGCATAACTATCAAAGGTGGCTAGCGGTTTAGTTACAGTAGCATTCTTGCCCTTTATCTGATCAGCCGAGGCACTCACTAGAAATTCATCAAGATCTCTTAAGCAGTTATTCAAACTTCCCTTCATCCCTCCCTTTAAAATCTTAAGTTTCTTTAAATCTGCCATCGTTAAGGTCTTAATCTAGGCTATCAACTCTCTAAACTACAAAGCAAACTAGTTACACAAATTAATTTAAATTATGTGGCAATAGCATTCCCACTCCCAATTTGGAAACTGTCATTACTAGCTGCAGTAGGATGAATTAATTGACCCCTGATAGACAAAGAGCAGAAACAAAACTAGGGCTAGAGAAAGACGGGTAAATGACAAGAACTGACTAGTAGAATATATTAGGCCTAGCCCAGCTGCCCATGCTACAATCATGAGGTCTGACTACTGGCTGTCAATCGCTGAGGAATCAACAGAGACCGAACCTCATGACCGTAACTAGGCTATAATTTAATTAAATGAGTCACAGGAGAACCCTCCCCTCCAGCAAAATAAATAAAGAGTCTCATAAGGCCTAAAGGCTAAACATAAAGTCACCAAGTAGACTACCACTAACAGTGTTATAAATAAAACAACCACTAACACTTGTAGAACTAGCGAATGGGAATCAAACCGAGGCACAATTACACATAAAACTAGCCTAGCAAACCCCACAAAAAAGCCAAGGAGCGCCACGCCAAAAAAAAAAAAAACACGGGAAACAAGGCCCCCAAAATACCAGCGACGGTGCACCTCTGAAAAAACACGAGGAGAAAGCCAAGCAAAACAAAAGGAATGTACGGGCAGTCGGCCCAACTCCCAGTCCGGCAGCAATTTGTAACACCAAGTGAAGCGGAAGGAAACAAAACACGAAGACGGTACTATAACAATAACTAGAGATCGAAGGACCATATATTTGTAGGGAATCTAATTGATAGGTTAATATTCTAACTCACTGGTACGTGAAATAATCCCAACAAATAGTTATATAATAATTACCAAGAATTCAATGGGTGGACTCCAGTCTTCGTAGACACGTAGACACACGGCTAATTCATTTGCATGACATGTAGAAATGTTCACATAATACAATATCGATACAATGAACTTAGCTTAGAAGACTAGTGATGTAAGACTGTTGATATAGATTAATATTGGTAGCACATGGTGAAATATATGTTGAGTTAGAGCCGGGGGGGGGGGGGGGGGGGAGCTGTTGATCTTATGGTGGCTTTTGAGAGACTAACTGCCGGCGTCTTATCGCTTGGCGAAGTTACATAATGACTGCCGGCTCATAATAATTATAACCTATGATTTTGTTTCATGATACATCTAGAGCTGATGCAAATATTTATGCATTACAGTTATTATTTAACCTACACTTAATAATAAACTACAGTACATAAAGAACTAGCCGAAATCGTACTTGCTATACAATACCGCTAAATTCAAATACCCAATTGGACTCAAAACTGTCGGGATCATCACACTATTCCCGACAACTCCAGCCATTTGGTAGTTGGTTGCTCTTACCTTCGATTAATCAGTAGTTAATTGTAAATCGGTTTTACTAAGGTAAGTGTATATATAGACTACAGGATATCTGGACTAGACACAAAAATGGAGCTCTGCAGTAAGGGACCCATAATCGGAGAACAAACTCCCAAGTTCGAACCTCGAAACCGCGAAAATGTGATATTTTCGCGGTTTCGAGGTTCGAACTTGGGGGTTCGTTCTCCAATTTTGGGTCCCTTACTGCAGAGTTCCATTTGCGTGTCCAGTCCAGATCTACTGTAGTCTATGGTATATAATATGTGTGTCTGCTATTTAACCCTTTCAAGATCCAATATGCGTTTATTTTGTGCTATCAGACTGTTATTAGACAATATTATTCAGCTTCATCATTTCACTAACAAATGCTGGTACATAGGAGGCCTTAAATATCCGTCCAGACAGGTGGCGGGGGAGGAGAGGGAGGTGGGGGTTGGGAGGGAGGAAGGAGGCAGGACACAGAAGGGGCAGAAGCATGGGGGGAGGGGAGGCGGACTGCTTCTGCCCCCTCCCTGTCCTGCCTCCTTCCTCCCTCCCAACCCCCACCTCCCTCTCCTCCCCCGCCACCTGTCTGGACGGATATTTAAGGCCTCCTATGTACCAGCATTTGTTAGTGACCTGATGAAGCTGTCTGCGAAACGTTGTCAATAAAGTGCTCTTCCTCAGATGGTGTTTTTTATCCATTCTGTCTACTTTTCAAGTACCACTCAACAATATTATTCAGATTAGGGAGGGTATATGGAAGTCAGAGGGTTAATTGAGATAGTCTTTATCCTTATAATGCCTACAGATCCTCCTTAAACTGTATTCAATCTTCATCTAATGATAGCAAAAATATACTGTCAAAATGCGTCACAATCTTTAAAGGGTATATGCTTTTAATAGTGTACCAAATCGTTTTGTGAAATAAATAAAGGATGAAGCTTGATTTGGATGGGCCTTTATATAGTATATATCTCATACACAATTCCTGTTAAAAATCATGCAATAAAACATGCATTCCGTGTCTCACAAACATAGAAGGCAACTCCAACTTTACCCTCCAAAACATCTTCTCTCCCTATCATTACACGATACTAGTAACACATTATTTACTACACTATTTTCTTAAAGTTAAAAGCGAGATATTTATCTATACGATATTTTAAAGTTTGAACAGTACTACACTCAATGACACTACTAGGTATCCAATTCCATAAGTTTGCCACTCGATTAAAAAAATAAATACTTTGCCTCATGTTAGTGAAAAGGCTTTCCAATTATCTTACAACCATTTCCTCTACTGTAATTTGAGTGATCAATTGTGAAGTCGTTGTTGACATCCATATTGTTAATACCTTAAATAATTTTAAACACTTGAAAAAGGTCACCTCTTAGCCTGCGCTTTGTTAAACTTAAGAAATATAACTTTATTAGACGTTATTCATATGACTAGTTCTGAAGGCTGGGATAATTTTTGTTACTCTCAACTGTATTCTCTCCAGTTTAATTATGTCCTTTGAGAATAATATGTTAGGCATAAGTAGGGGGTGGTAGATAATAAGGAATAGCACCGGAATCATCCAAGGTTGAGCTTTTAGCGAAAGCTTGAGTAGAGTTCAGCTTTGTCAGAGGAAGAAGTGAATGTGGTGCCATCTGAACGGAAAAGAGTAGGAGAGAGATATGTGTTACGATTGGGGTTTAAATATATCAGGGCTCTTATTCATTGGACTAGTAATGGCATAAATGTTACAACGGAAAGCGCTAGCTCCAACCTCTGATGTATATTCCCAGTGAACAAAGAACACAAATACTCTACAGAGTTCTATATGCAATAATAGGCTATCAAACTCTCAATAAATATGCGTCTGCTCTAGGCTTAATGTTATGTGAAAACAGCCTATTACTACCTATAACCGAAGGTGCTTGGTTATGGTATGCAAAGTAAGGTGGTAAGAGAAGTTACAGCTTACGTTACTTTAATCAATAAATGTCAGGCACTCCTGCATGAAAGAAAGTGCACTAAAGTCCTTCAACACTAACAAGGAATCTTCTTTAAATGTTAGATGCTATAAAGATGCTCGTATCGGAAATGGAACCCAAAAAGGCAGGCAGCGGAACAATGCTCGTGCAGGCTATGCACACAAAAAGGCAGGATATATAATGCGGTCGGGGCCAAGAATATCCTAAACGCTACAACAATAATAATCGCCACGACAATTCCTATCAACAAAAAGAGCCTAAGTCGTTTGTGTCTCCATACATCAAACTAGGCTGCGAAATGCTTGTGTAATCATAAATGGGTATGCATAAAAAGAGTAATTAGGTTAATATACTTAATGTCTACTGTGACTGATAAAGTCTAGCTAGAGTCAATGATACGAGATACTGGTGCGCATGGCA
Source organism: Paralithodes platypus (assembly GCA_032716605.1). Classification (NCBI taxonomy): domain Eukaryota; kingdom Metazoa; phylum Arthropoda; class Malacostraca; order Decapoda; family Lithodidae; genus Paralithodes; species Paralithodes platypus. The sequence continues at coordinate 3,832,780 of CM064563.1, forward strand.
TGCTGCATAGCCTAGTGCAAATCTCAAGTCTGTGCATCAAATATTACGTTATAGGGAAGGGTAGCTCTCTTGAGAAACCTTAATACCGAAGTATTAAGCGTTCTCCTGGCGTACCTCAAAGACAAACAATCGAGACTAGAACAGTGCAGAATGGTATAGGCAAAAAGCCCTCATTCGTGCATGCTCTACTCCCAATGGCACACAGACTAGAATTTAGTCAATCAACTCCAGTTCTCAGGTATGTCGTGCAGCTTTTAACTAAAGCCAGCACTCATAGGAAACAATACCTTATTATAGCAACCCTTAAGGAAACCATACTGGCGATCTGAGAGCAGGTTATGAGAAGAGAAATGCTTAAGAAATTTGGAGCAAAAACTTAAGAGATGAGAGCAATTGGACGATAGTTGGAGGGTTGAGAGCGGTCACCTTTCTTTGGGACAAGTTGAATGAGAGCAAACTTCCAGCATGAAGGGAAGACGTTCGAGGAGAGACAGAGATGAAAAAGTTTGCCTAGGCAGGGAGTCAGCATGGAAGCACAGTTTTTTAGTACAACAGGAGGGACATCGTCCGGACCGTACGCCTTCTTAGTATTAAGCCCAGAGAGGGTAGAAAGTACATCTTTAGAAGAGATTGGGATATTAGGCATAAGTAGGAGAGAGGGGGTGGAGAAGGAGGAATAGCAATTATAAATTAGATCAGCCATCAACAAAACGTATCATAAATGGTTTGCAACAAGTAGGAACCCACTACTCATATGTGAAAAGTGTATCTTGTGATTATTTGATGCACGCTGTAAACAGAAAGTGTGATGTTACTGTAGGCAGATATGAAGCCTGTCGGTATATACTGTGATGCAAGCCTTCTCTCGGCAAAAATAGTTCTATTTCCTCTCGAAAAGACCTTTTTTTTACCAAATTTATCAATATAATGGAAAGAATATCAACTGCTAGTGTATCTTTATGGCGAGCAGATCATAAGTAAGATTAAACTGAGAAATGAAAGCAGCCACCCAGGAGAGATGCCTGCCTCCCAAAAGGGGGAGAGGGGGATCTCAGATTGACGTACAGCACCTGCCGGATCACAGCCTCTAAAAAGGCATGTACCCCTCACTTACCCAATGCGTATTAGAGTGAAATGAATAGATGGGTTTCGAACCACCATAAAGTCAACGTCTTCAATTAACTGTCGAATTATTACAACAATCTAAATATAAACATATCATTTTGTACTACAACTATTATAATTATTGTATTAATCATTGTGTTTTATAATTACATATATTGTGTAACATTTCTGTTTTGAATTTCACGGCCAAATGTTCGAACTGGTGTACTTAGCTGTGTTTGCAATATTCATGTTTGGTTTGATCAACTCGATAGTAAAGAATTCATGCTTAGGTTTATATAAAGTCTCCTAATTATAGCCAAGTCTTATAATATGATTTTAATTCACGGACCAAATATCCTGGCGGTCCATTTAGCCTTGTCAGTAATTAGAAGCTTAGACCCAACGATAATAGCCGGCTGAGCTGTCATTGCCGTAAACTGCTCGCTAAAACCAGGCGGAATTTTGGAGGCAAGAGTTATGTAAATACCCGTTAATTCTGAGCTATGTGTGGGGTCACGGTGTAGCATGCTGTCAAGTTTCTTCGTTATTTTCTTTTATATAAATGTGATTTCCCTGTAAAACTTGTGTGTATAGAATTGAACACATACTATTGAATGCAACTAATCTGGTAATGTTCTTTAATAATTGGGATAGTACTATCAAACTTTTGAAACATTCATGATTTTGTCCATGATTGTGTTCTGAAAGAATGCAAAGTTAGTAATTTTCTCTATTATGTGTTGTTACGAAGCTTGAAGTGGAGAGAGAGACACAACATATGTTGCTAATATATTAATAGGCTGATGTCTACAATCAACGAATAACCAGCTTCAAGAAAACTAGTATGTACTATCATGTGGGGAGATTGTAGGCACCAATCGATCAGGGCTAGACCCAGGTGAAGTTATAGGCATGTGATAAAGAGTAGCTGGAACTCCTGTTTCATTTGCTTGGCCACTCTTACTGATTTTCTTTGTGCCTCATTTACACTGAGAGCAATCCAGCTAGCTCTCACAAATACCTTCTCCTCCTATCCACTTCACTACACTTAACATGCACACCACACTTCATTCCTCCACACCAAAATTTAAAAAAACAAAATAATGAATTCTAGCCCAGCCTCGGAGTCCCCGGGGGGGGGGGACCATATATGACCCCACACCCGACCGACCATCCCCTGACGACCCCACACAATTAGCTGGACCTCAGCCTGTTACTCTTTCTATTAATGTCTGCAACATTCGCGGACTTTCCTCTAACTTTCACTCTGTTGAGCACCATCTCTCCTCCTACAAACCTGATCTTCTCTTCCTCACCGAAACTCAGGTGTCTGTAGCAACATCCAGCAGCCCCTTCTCTGTATCCTCCTACTTTCTCTATCCTAGTTTCAAAGCCAAAGGCGGATGTTGTGCATATGTGCACAACAAACTCACTTGCTCTCGTGTTCCCGAGATTTCGAATCCTCTGAATTCTCAACTTTATGGCTCAAACTTTCCTGCCATTCTCTTACTAAATATTTCTGTGCTGTCTATCTTTCCCCTAACTCTACCAACTTTCCCAAATTCTTTGACTATCTAAACTCTACAGTGGAACACATTCTATCCATTTCTCCTTTCTCAGAAATCTCCATCTTAGGAGATTTCAACGTCACTACCGCCAATGGCTCTCCTCTCACACTACTGATCCACCTGGTGAACAAGCCTACGTCTTTTCTATCCTAAATGACCTAGAGCAGTTAGTTCAGCAACCCACCCGTATCCCGGATCGCATCGGAGATCGGCCCAACATTCTTGACCTGTTTCTAACTTCTAACCCTTCTTATACTGTCGATCTTTTCTCTCCTTTGGGCTCCTCCGACCATAAACTTATCTCTGTCACCTGTCCTATCTCTCCAGTACGGCCACCCGATCCTCCTAGCCGGCGGCGCTTGTGGCACTTTGGCGCTGCCGACTGGGAGGCAATCCGACAGTACTTCTTTGATTTACCATGGAATGATTTCTGCTTCCGTGGCCGAGGACCCTCGGAGAGTGCTGAACGCATTACCGAGGTAATCCTATCGGGCATGGAAGCATGCATTCCATTCTCTTTCTCTCAGACTAATGCTAACAAATCTTGGTTTACTCACGCCTGTTCTACTGCTGTCTGCAATAAGGGGGAAGCATTCAAACGGTTCCGACGCCTTAAAACTCAAGACTCTCATTCTTCAAATGTTTCTGCCCGGAATCAAGCCAAATCTGTTCTTCGACTTGCCAAACACCCTTTCATCAATAATAAATGCACTGAACTATCCAACTCTAGCTCTTCCCGAGCTTTCTGGCATTTAGCCAAAAACCTCTCCAACAATTTCTCTTCCTCGTCTTTCCCTCCCCTTTCCCACTCTGATGGCACAACCATCACTTCTTCCTCTGACAAAGCTAAACTCTTCGCTCAAACTTTTGCTAGAAACTCCACCTTGGATGATTCCGGTGCTATACCTCCCTCTCCGCCCTCCTCTCTCTTACTTATGCCTAATATCCTAATCTCTTCTAAAGATGTACTTTCTACCCTCTCTGGGCTTAACACTAATAAGGCGTACAGTCCGGACGGTGTTCCTCCTATTGTTCTCAAAAACTGTGCTTCCGTGCTGACTCCCTGCCTAGGCAAACTCTTTCGTCTCTGTCTATCCTCTAACGTCTTCCCTTCATGCTGGAAGTTTGCTCACATTCAAACTGTCCCAAAGAAGGGTGACCGCTCTCAATCCTCCAACTATCGTCCAATTGCTTTCATCTCTTGTCTTTCTAAAGTTTTTGAAACTATTCTTGCTTCCAAATTTCTTAAGCATTTCTCTTTTCATAATCTGCTCTCAGATCGCCAGTATGGCTTCCTTAAGGGTCGCTCTACTGGTGATCTTCTTTCATATCTTACTAACTCTTGGTCATCCTCCTTTCGGGACTTCGGTGAGACTTTTTTTATTGCACTAGACATATCGAAAGCCTTCGATAGAGTCTGGCATAAATCTGTAATTTCTAAACTACCCTCCTTCGGTTTCTATCCCTCCATCTGTGCCTTTGTCTCCAATTTCCTTTCCGGCCGTTCCATAGCCGCGGATGTGGACGGCCATTGTTCACTTCCTCACCCTATAAACTCCGGTGTTCCTCCGGGCTCTGTCCTATCTCCTGTTTTCTTTCTAATTTTTATAAATGATCTCCTTAACTGTACCTTAAATTCCCATTCATTCATACGCAGACGACTCAACCTTACACTACTCCATTAGTTTTTCAGAATGCCCCAGCCAGCAATCCCTCAACGATAAACTTAATGAAGCCATAGAACTCTTAAATTCTGATCTAAATACTATTTCCAATTGGGGCAGAGAAAACCTTGTTAACTTTAATGCTTCCAAAACCCAATTTCTCCATCTATCTACCCGTCAGGATCTCCCAGCGGACTATCCCTTATTCTTCAACAATACAAAAATCAACCCGTCATCTACTCTCAATATTCTTGGTGTCTCTTTTTCTTCTGCTCTCATTTGGAAGGACCATATTACCAGTCTTGCTAAGGCAGCCTCCCAGAAGCTGGGTGTGCTCAACCGCCTTAGGGGGTTCTTTTCCCCTGCACAGCTTCTTGCTCTGTACAGGGGCATAGTGCGCCCTTGTATTGAGTATTGTTCACATGTGTGGGGAGGTTCCTCTCACACCGCTCTCCTAGACAAAGTTGAAAGGAAGGCCTTTCGTATCATTAACTCCCGTCCACTCACCAACTCTCTGCAATCTCTCTCTCTCCACCTCAATGTTGCATCTATCTCGCTATTCTATCGCTACTATAATAATCAGTGTTCCTCAGAGCTATCCCAGTGCATACCACCTCCTTTACGTAGGGCACGTGGTACCCGTCTTGCAACTCAATCCCACCCCTACTCTGTGCAACTCTCCAACCCAAGAGTGAAACGTTGCTCTCAAACTTTCTTCTACTCAACAGCTGATCTCTGGAACTCTCTCCCAGAATCAGTCTTTCCCTCTTCCTATGACTTAAATAGCTTCAAACTCCGTGTGTCCAGGCATTTTGGCTCGAACGACCCTTGATTTTAGCCCTGTCACTCTTTCAACTATGGGGGAGGCACTCGCTATAGGCAGTTATGCCTTTTGCCTCCCTCAATCACATAGAAAAAAAATAAAAATAAATAAATAATTAAATAGAGAAAACAAATAACAGGAACTTCAGGGCACATAAGAACACTTGATTGAATCTATGTATGACGAAATATTACCAATATGCATAAGAGTGTACACATATTTAAATATAGACTGTTACTGACGCAATGCACACAACTGTAGCTTAAATATACCTAAATGACTATTTCATTACAAGCACATACATTATCATAATAAACCTGTTAAATCATAAACACGCAAGCACTATTTGTAAAAATGCTCAACTTATTGTATACTGGATTGTTGAGAAGAAAATCCACAGGCCACTAATCGATTGACAAACTTTTAAGGGTTAACTCAAGCAAATTAATTTAATATTAAGTCCATGACAACACTCTGAGAATGACAAAAAAATACTTCTAAAAAGGACAAATAACGATAAGTACAATGAAATAAACATGAATGCACTAAACTAAATAACACTTGGTTACAATAATTGATCACTACTTATTATGACTAACATTTACATAATTATATTGCACACACATCACATACAATATTTATCCACAATTGTATATATGTAGCAATAGACTATATTCATCAAAGATGCATCTTGCCAACTGCTATTCTATATGAGAGGCTTCGATGGAGTATCACAAATCAAAAGTAACTATTTACAAGAAGAGAGGAGAGAAAAGTGTGGTAGCTGAATGAGGCCCGTGAATCAAGTGTCAACAGTAGGCGCTCAGTAGGCCTATACAGTATATGAAGGAACACCCGTTTTTGTCAATGAAGCAACTTGGTTGAGCCCGAGAACTTTCAGTCTTTTACTGTACTTCTCACTTCTCAGCTTGTTCTTCCTCTGTCCAATTGCTCTTCTTTCCTATTTACTCCAGCCATCTGGTCTGGTCGACTATGAAGCAACTTGGTTGAGCCCGAAAACTTTCAGTCTTCTACAGTACTTCTCTCTTTTTATCTTGTTCTTCGTCTGTCCAATTACTCTTCTTTCCTATTTTACTCCAGCCATCTGGTCTGGTCTGGAACATTAATAATTTATTACAAACCCCAATGTACTTGAATAAACTAATGTACCCAGAGATAGAGAGAGAGAGAGTTTGGACAACTCATGTCACCTCACATTTGAGTTAGTGTTCCCGTGATTGGTCGAGTGATATCTATGGAGACAGTGTGCAACTTTTTCGCGCTGCCTCACTACCCAGTCAGCCATAAGGGAGTACATACGAACAGGGAAACTTTCTACTTTTTCGGTTATTCTGTCATGAATATGTTTAGAATTTGGCCTGGAGATGCAGTCTGGGGTTGTTATAATTATTCAGGAATGACTTAAATTCTTAATATATATATACAGTATGGCTTCAAGGCTATAAGAAAAAGAAAGAATATTCAACAGAAGGAATTAAAGAGTAAGAACTATTTTTAATTTTCAGTGAGTTTTGTGTTGTGTACATCCAGGTTAAGAGCACCCTAATATATAAATGATAGATCTGTTTATGCATTTTGTAATATAATATATTAAATACCATAGGCAAACTTTCACTACTGTATAATATGCAGTATGTAAGATACAGTGAGAAAGCCAGTGGAGGAGAAGATACAGTGAATTGAGAGGGTTTTACAGGATGGAAGTGTTGAGGTATGGGAGGGGTACAAGGAGAAAAGGAGGGAGGTGAAACGTAATATGTTCTGTTAGGAGGGAAATAGAGTAAGAAAAAGAGGGAAGAGTAGGTGAAAGATGCAAATGAAGAGTTATTAGTGGAAGGTGGGCAAGTGAGGAAAAGATATGTTGAGTATTGTATATCTTTGCTGAATGTAACAGAGAAAGTGATTGAAGCAGTGGTTGATGGAAGTAGGTTACCCAGGGTACCCAGGTAGGAATGAATGAATGCAAGCATTGAGAAGAATGAAGAGAAAGAAGCAATGAGCCAAATGAGAGCGGGTGAAGCAGAAGGTACAAAGGAGTACAAAGGAAATCAAGCAACAACAGGTCTAGTGACCCTTCTAGGCTGCTTGTCCTCCAAAACACTGAGGATCAAGTGTCCAAACAGTGGTTTAGAGTGGGTAAGGGAACATTGGAAAGGGAACTACTGCCCTGGAACTAATGTCCGTGGCAGGATTAGAAAGTGAGTAGGGGACAGATGGGTTAGTAACTGAGGGGGGGATAAAATAAAGTTATTCATTTACAAACTCAGTCAGTCGCGGGTTTGATGCGAGATATTTGTCTAGGCGAAGTTTAAATGAATCAACGGTGCTGCAGTCTATAACGTCTCGGGGGAAGCCCATTCCACAAGTTAACAACTCGATTGAGGAAGAAATTCTTAGATTCGTGTGAGTTAAAAGATTTACCAATAATTTTGCAACCGTTTCCCTGTGTGTAATTAGATTGGTTGATAGTGAAGTACTTACTACAGTTCATATTGTCGATGCCTTTGATGATTTTGAACACTTGAATTAAGTCGCCTCCTAATCTGCGCTGGGTTAAAAGAAATAGATTTAATTATCCAAGACGCTCCTCTTATGGTTTGTTCTTTAGGCTAGGTATCATTTTGGTAACTCTACGTTGAACTCGTTCTAGCTTGTCTATATCTTTTTGGTAACAAGGGCACCAGGATTGAACGCAGTATTCCAGAAGAGGGCGGAATAAGGAATTTTAAAGGGTTAGAATAACTTCTTTGGTTTTATGCTCAAATGACCTGCCTATAAAGCCAATTATTTTGTTTGCCTTCTTAACAACTTCTGAACATTGTTGACTCGGTTTTAGGTTACTCGATATTGTTACTCCCAGATCGGTTTCTCTGTTTACATTCTTAAGCTGAGTGCCATTCATCGAATAGTTTGCTTTCTCATTTAGGTATCCGATATGTAGTACTTTACATTTATCCGCATTGAAACTCATTTGCCAAATTTGGGCCCAACATGACAATTTATCTAGATTGTGTTGCATATCGTCAACTTGTTCTTTTGAGAGTATGCTATTTGCAATTTTTGTATCGTCAGCAAATTTTGAGATTGTACAGGTGAGACCCTCATCTATGTCGTTGATGTAAATTAGAAAGAGAATTGGTCCTAGTACCGATCCCTGGGGTACCCCGCTACTTACATTGGTCCATTTAGATGCCTTACCGTTTATGACTACTCTTTGCTTAATGTCGCTGAGCCAATTTTCTATCCATTTCAACACACCGTCTTGTATTCCATGCGCTTTAAGTTTTAGCAGTAAACGTTTGTGGGGAACTTTGTCAAAGGCCTTTTGAAAATCAAGGTATATAATATCTACAGCTTTACTCTCATTGTAGAGGTTGAGGATATCGTGGAAGAAGTCTAAGAGGTTTGTTAAACAGGAACGTTTTTTACGAAAGCCGTGTTGAGTATCTTTAAGAATATTATTTTCCTCTAAAAAGTGGGACAACAGGAACCCCTATTGGGCAGAGTGGAAACAAGGGTGCTATGCTGGTATGGATATGTTGAACGAATTAGGGATGAAAGAGTTACAAAGAGAATAAACAATTTAGAAAGTTGAAATAGATTGAGAGGAAGACCTCGGAGGAGATGGAGAGATGGTGTGATAAAAGCGTTGGAAAATAGAGAGATCATTGAAGAACAGCCAAGAGAAGTGTTGATGAATATGAATGAATGGAGAATGATTGTGAATAGATGAGTCATAACGCAGTTGTAGGAAGTGGGGGTCGGGTGCCTGTTGGACTAGATAATAGGCTGTCAGGTACCCGGCCCGGGGAGCCGGTGTATATTTTAAAGGGCCATGCCTGGAAGTGATGTGGGCGGGCATTGTGGTGTACCCTGCTGCGTCTCTGCCTGCTGAGACTGGAACCTCTCTGGGAGGTTTGGGATCTAGGGACCCCAGATGGGCCTTGGTCTCTGGGTCTTCTCCTGGATGACTTAGATGTGTGTGAACTTGTATATTATATTTTATGTTAATGCTTCTGTCTCGGGTTGGCCACCCCCAGCTATGGGGTACGTGCCTGAGTATATACATGCATCATACATACATACTTCATAATAAACAACTTGTCATGCTTAGAGAAGCCGGATTTTTATTAAAAGACTATCTCCCACCCGAGTTGAGGTTGGGAAGGAATACTGGTAGAAGTATCAGAATTCTCCTTTTAACCACCGTGGTGGTAAAGGTGACTGTACTTCCTGCCTGTATGGTTCAAATCCTAGTTATATATATATATATACAGGGTGTTGAAGAAAGGTCATAACATTGGGAAATTATAAAAAAAGGTATTCTAAGCCTAACATGTGTTATAAGACATATTCAGAATCTCAACGAATATTCAGATATTGCATGTTGAAAACTATATTTTCCTAAATATTTCCCCATAAGGATGGCCTAGCTGGCCTAGTGCCTACCATACCTCCATCTAACTGCAATTATTTTACCTTGTCATTATAAAGATATAATAATTCGGTAGGTTACAAAATTAATAAAGACATATTAGCTCACTTTGGACCAGTTGGAAACTATTTGATATGGAAGAGTCCATTACAGTGATGCGGGTGAGGACACTACATAAAACCTTCAAAATCTTTATAACGGTTGAGATTTGGACTTTTTCTTACGAACATGTTACGCTTAGAACACCTTGTTTTATCATATCTCAAAGTTATGACTTTTCCTCCTGGGACACCCTGAAAATATATATATATATATTGCAACATCCGTATCGACCGGATGTTATGTGACCAGATCAACCTGTTGAACGTGACTTTACAACTACTACCTCGTGGAAACAACTCAACCCGCTTACGGGACCGGAGAGAGAGAGAGAGGGGGGGGGGAGCGGCCCGATTACTTCCTGCATTCGTCGCTTTCCCGCCAAAACTTGCGTGAGAGGGGCGGGGCACCTGTGACCTGGTGAGCTTCTAACACCTGGATTGGCTACACTACACCTGCTTCTCACCTGTAATTGGTCGACGTGTTTCCTTACTTCTGACTGGTTCCGGCACCTGTTTCCTGCCTGCTGATTGGATTAACTTGGTCCTGGTAATCACATATAAGCCGGAGATTTGATAATTCAAACTAGTACATTCATAGCTGGGAGGTGGAAAGAGCTGCATGGAGAGAACAGGCTTGTATAGATAGGTTGCTAGTTTAATTCAGTGAGTTGCAGAACCGCTTGGGCGGGTGCCCAACCCCGAAAGGAGTTGAAATAGGGGAGCTATCCCCCCGCCAAAGGCGGCTTTCTAGGGCCTTTCCTAGCTGATGCTGAGAGGATTGGGTTCTAGTCATGTGGTGATGGGCTGGTCTATCCGAGTGAGAACTGAGCGATCTCTGCCATACCCATAGCTTACTCTGACTGTTCCTTTTACTTATATATCTTCTAGATCTCAAGTGGCGGCGTCTTTTCCGTGGATTGACCTCCCTACTGCCAACCTAGAAGTTGGCAGATTGGGAGCCAAAGCGTCACATTTTTCCCTTGCTCCTCAACTTTCCCTTCATAATTGCTGAGGGGCACAGGGCCTTGGGTGGGGCTTTGGTTTCCCGGGCGTTTCCGCACCTTCCTCAGCTCCCTGCCTTGGAGTGGCTTCGGTCACCCGGGCTGTGTTAGTGGTAAGCAGTGAGGATTTTGTGGGGTCGCTCGTTTATGGCCATGGCCTTGCTCGAGACCTTGGGGCTATTCGGCCAGACAGCCTGGGGAACAACAACAACAACAACCGCTTGTTATCTCGTGATCATTAATTAACCAGAGGTATGTCGAAAACATACACTCCTTTGATTTAAGATTTTGTAATTGGAGAATCATAGATGTTAACTGAAGAATCATATATGTTTAATTGGAGAGATATATATTTTGAATTATTGTTTAATTTTGGTGATTAGAATTAATGTTTGATTCAGAGATGATTTGTGATTGAATATTCTACCTTACATATTAACAATTAACTAACTTGATGTAAAGCTATTGTCATTCATAATTAATGATTAAGCCTTGTATAAGTTAAATACTTACCCGACTATTATTCGGAATAGGCATTGTAAAAGTCCTAAGCCTACTAAACTTTAATTTGTACTTTAGTGAAATCAGAACGTATGCAAAACGATCCTGAACTCTATCATAACTTTCATTGCTTATTATTTTGATTACATGTAAAATACCTTTAGTACGTTTATAAATACAATTCCATTTTATATGTGACTTTATAATATTTCCTTACCATTTTTATTTAGTCAAATGTCTTTCAGTAATTAGAAGAAATAAGATAAAATACTAAAGGAGAATAATAATAAGAAACTAAGAATAACGAGATAACATAGAAACAATAAAACAACCTTTAAAGGGTTAACAAACTTAAATTAATTATATAAAAATATCTTAATACTTTGCTGATAATCAAGATTAATTTAGATATTCTAGTGTCTTAAAACTTTGCTTACATACTGATTTTTTGTATTCGTAATTAATAGCCTCTTTCATATTAAAACATTCAATGTAACTTTAAATAATTTACTGATTAAATATAATTGAAGTGTATCAGAGTATAACGGATAACTGTCCCAACAACTGAGGGAGAGCAAGTAACAACAGAACTTACTTAAATATTTTACGTTCTTTTGGCCTTCAGCTGTTTTGCTACACTTTCACATTAACTGTTCTGTCTTTATTTATTTAGTTAACCCCTTCTAAGTCAAGATACGTAACAATATATATATATATATATATAGATATATATATACAGTATATATATATATATAGATATATATATACAGTATATATATATATATATATTGATAAGCTATCAGGAAAGATAGGAATTTAACCCTTTCTTTCTGATGGCTTCTATAGGTAAGTATATTGCCTGGTGGCTACTTTTCTGCTAATTCCTCTCTACATATGTTGCCCTTGCGCCATATTCGTAGCTCATACTGATTTCTAACAAGTTTCAATGAAAAGATTGGGTTGAAACTTCCTATTAATTTGTTCAGTCTTTTATACCTCCCACACTGACCTTCGATATAATGACCAAGAGTGTTCTCCTTGTCTCACCTGCAAGCGGCCACTCATCAAACATATTATTGCTGTCTGTCTCCATCTCTCGTATCCTTACTCTTTTGACAGCTCGATGACATTACTAGTCATAGCAAATAATGTGTTTGTTAGACAGTACGAGTGATGTTTTGTAACATGACATGAATCTAACATTTGTATCTGGTATATAGCTGTAAGAAATACATGTAATATAAGCACTGTTTTGGCTGTTTTTCAGCTTCCAAAACACCTCTTGTTTAGAACCCCCCCCCCCTCCTCCCCCCAAAGAATGCATGGAGCACACTTATTTTACTATGGGTGGCAAGCTGAGAACCTCCTTGAAGCATTTGGCAAATATAAAAGCGTGTTGGTGCAACCGACTCAGTTGGTACTACCAATACGTAAATGTACATCGGCCACAGTGATTGTGTTAATGAAATCAGTATATATATCCTTAATTGATGTGTGTACAGGAAATCGTAGTCTTATAATGAAGGTGATGTTACGATCCAGGTTCTCAAAGACACAGGGCTCTTCAACATTGGACTAGATAATGGCAAAATGCAACAACGGTAACACTAGATCCAACCCCTGCCTTAAACACTGGAAAACAAAACACCATTACCGCCCTGAGTCGTGCCTGGACAACGAGGTATCCTATGACTCGGTAACTGGTGCACACACACTAGGCTGACGCTCGATGAAACAGCCTATTCTCAAACAGTAAAAGATTACTCGATTAGGTTACACAAAGAAAAGATAGTTAACGTGATTAATTAACGTTACGGTAGATACTCAAATAACTGGCACTCCTGTATTAAAGAAAGTGCAATGCTAGTCCTGCAACATCAACTGGAAACTTCTGAAATAAGTCTGATGCTGGGAAGATGTTCGTAAAGAATCTTGAACAATTATAATGCAGAATACGGGTCACAATAAATACTAGGACATATAGTAATAATAGGCAGGCGAATAATAAAGACTGCGCAAAGGTAGTAATGCTCGACAACTAAAGAAATTCTTCGTGACACAACGCAACAGCCTACTAGGGTTGTGCAACTCAACAACAACCTCGGCTCAAAAGTGCAGTGAATAATAATGCTGCATACATATGATAATGGGGCTTATCTCTAACTAGTGTCTACTCAGTTAATAAAGTCTAGCTGGGGTATCAAGGCAGGGCAACAATGGGCGAGCATGCGGCTCGTAGCCTAAAGTTGTCCGAAGGTGGTATAATGACGATTACGTTATATGACGGGGATGCTCTCTTGATAAATCTAGGTCTCTAATACCTAGTTCTATCCTGGCGATCCCTCAGAAGTCAACACAAAGAGGCAGCACTATGTTGTGAGGGATAGGCTATGGCCCTCTCACACCACAGCGCTGTGCTCGCAAAGTAAACCCACCCGAAGACAACTTAGGCTCCCACAGTACCTGTCGATGTCGTGCAGGGCTTAGCTAACACTGCACACATCGGAGACAACGACACCGTAACCTTACCCCTAGTCTAGCTTTAGATAACCAAGCAGAATCACTCAACACCTTGCCAGGGAGACATATACCGGTCTACAACCTTCCCGAGAGAGGACACATACGGAAAAGTCCGTCTCTCCAAACCTCAATAAAGCCTAATACCTCCTTAACCTAATACATGGAAATCTCTGAGAGCTTCGCGTACAATATGACTGGTCGACGGTGAACGTCTATGCTGAAACCAGAAGGGATGTTGAGTTTAATAAAGATTAGAGAATGAGAAAGGAGAAGTCGAGAGAGAGAAATAGTATGCAAAGTGGCGAGTATGGGGGACAGAATTGCAAAGGATGTTGGCGATACGCGTGTCAGGCAAGCTCTGAGCTGGTAAAGAACACGAGGCCGCGATGGGAAGGGACTAGTTGACCACCCGGCCGCCAACGCCGTCAGCGCCCAAGCGAGCCGCGTCATAGCTCACCCCGCTGCCAGGTGTACTCCCTCACCCTCTCTCGCTCGCCTCCCACACAAGCAACATTTATATTATAGCGAATATAAAATATAAGGCGCGGTCACAGACCAAAACAAAGACCATTTCTAGACTGTCTGTGGCAACACGACACTAATGAAATAAAGCAGATCATTCTAGGACAACTGTAGCCCATCCCCCCATCCTGGCGAGCGCTAGCGAGCTGCAATGCCCCACACAACCATTCTGCTAACGCCGGGAGGCGTCACAGTGAAGATCAGAGAAAGCGTAAACATCTTTATTATTTTCTATGAATGCAAGCTTTCGGCAACTGCTACTGCCATGATCACGCCTAAACAAAGAACAAGATAAAACACATAGTAGAAACATTGAATTATGTAAAAGAATAATTCTAATATTTAAGTAATAATCTACCGCCACATTGATCCTTATTATAAGTTGAGGTTTATACTTAATAGAATATACGAATAGTGGAAAATACGAGTAAAGCCATAACAATCTGTTTCATGAAGAGTGATGAAATATGAAAAAATGCGAACAATAATTATATAGTTATAGAATCCTAACATATTGAGAATGAAATTAATATTAGCGAAACAATGTGCTAGTCTGAATATGCCTGTGTAATTAAGGAAGAAATGTATGACACGCATAAAGCTAGGATAGCAAAATGAAAGACTTGAGAGAGAAGTAAAGAAAAGAGCAAGAAAAGAGTATGTATATATATATATATATATTATGAAACCATTTTAACACCTGTATTTCTCATGCATTCTTCAAATGCGTGTTCATATTATGTTACTATATTACTTAGTATACATATTATGTTTTAGTATGTGTATGCAAACAACATTCCCATGTTAATTCATATTAGTTTCAAATTAGTCTTCCTTTCTTTTTCAGAATATCATCCCATGTTCTCTCCTGTTCCTTGGCCTCTTCTTATTTTTCCCTCTCTTCCGCATCCGTTTTCTTCGCCCCTTCCTCTCTAGTTAACTGCTTCTCCCTCTTTATATATCCTCGCCATTTATTATGTATTCCTCTGTCTCCTCACCGCCGATTTGCGTAGTATCATTCTTCATCTTTCCATCCTCCTCTTCCTTTTACTACCTTTCAATTATCTTTTTTATAATTTATCTTGTTTCAAATTAGATTCTTCCTCCTTCTCCTCAACTTCTCCTTTTCTTTCTACCACCTATTCTACCTTCTTTGTCACTTCATACTCTTCCTTCTACCACTTAGTCCTCCTAATTTTGCTCGACCCTCTCTTTATAATGTTAGCTTGGTCTCTTTCGCCTTTTCTCTCCTACCATCCTTCTTATCACCCCTTTCATTGTCACTTCACTCTCTCCTCTCCTCCTTTTCCTCCTACCACCTGTTTCTCCTCCTACACTCGCACCAAATACCACTAGCAGCTGTTGAAGAATATTGAGAGAAAGCGAGAGCGAGAGATACATAGTTACATAGATACACAGACTGCACAGACCACACGGTCCTTACTAGGCAGTTAAGACTTAATTCTAACATAGAACTTGCTACAAAGTGGAAGGTAAAGACAGCAAAGCAGAAGACCTCTCTCCCAACCCACCACACCTTACGACTTTGGGTATGCATGACTTTTAGTGGGGAAAACAAGGCTCCCAGCAGAATGAGAACATTTCCACTGGGAAATTCATAGTACTGAATGAAGTTGAGAAATATTATATACTTGTGATACTTACCCTAGCTCAACATATTTAATTTATTTATTTATGTATTTATGTTTTACCTTTATTACTCCAAGCTCCTAGAAATGTATGTCAAGCCTCCTTTTTAATGTGTTAATTGTATTACATTGTACAGCTTTCTCTGACAATTTGTTCCTCCAATTGACCGTAATGTAAGTGAAGAATTTCTTTGTGATATAAAGATTCGTCCTCTTGTTTTGTTTTAAATTTAATCACATTTCTACCAGTTGATGAAATAGTATTGATTTTGAACAGTGAATCCACATCAATATTGTCAATGCCTAAAACTATCTTGAAACCCTCAATTAATTGACCGCGCATTCTTCTTTTCTTTAGTGAACAACATTGTTTAAGCTTTCGGGAAATGGTATATTTCTAACTGAGGGTTTCAACTTCGTCGCTCTTTGCTGCACTAACTCGAGTTTCTAAATGTCCTTCTATAGATAAGGAGACCACAATTGCATGTCATATTGACAATAGGGCCTCACTATGCTTTTTAATAATGGTACTATAATATTCTCATTTGTATATGTAAAATTTCTTTTGATAAATCCCAATGCTCTGCTGGCCTTGTTCGCAGCTGCTGCACATTGATCTGAGGTTTATAAGTTTTCATATAATATAAGAACATAAGAAAATGGGAGTCTGCAGAAAGCCAATTGGCCTAAGCAAGGCAGATCCCTGTCCCAAACAACCCCAAATCAATTACAAAGCCCAATTATAGGCTCAACACTCTAATACCCTGAGGATCATCTTACCAAAACGGTTAGAGATTAACGCAGGATTATGGGGGTCTGCAGAGCGCTGATTGGCCCAACCCGGCTGATCCCCCTTCACACCCAACCCTTTTCGTCCATATGCTTATCCAATTTTATCTTAAAGCTCCCTACAGTTTTAGATCCCACTATAGCACTTGGTAGTCCATTCCACCCATCTACAACTCTGTTACCAAACCAATATTTGCCTATATCTTTTCTGAAACGAAATTTATCTAATTTGAAACCATTGGTACGAGTTCTTTCGCTATCACTGAGCTTTAGTACATTTGTCATGTCCCCTTTGTTAATCCCACTAACCCACTTGAACACCTCTATCATATCCCCTCTAACTCTGCGTCTCTCTAACGAATGTAAACCTAATTTCTTCAACCTTTCTTCATACGGAAGATTTCTAATATTATGGATAATTGTTGTCATTCTACGCTGTACTCTCTCCAATGAATCTATGTCCATTCTGTAATAAGGACACCAAAATTGGACAGCATAATCTATATGGGGTCTCACTAATGACAAGTAAAGTTTTAAGATAACATCAGCAGTTCTGTTACTCACACTCCTAGAGATGAACCCGAGAATCCTGTTTGCCTTATTACGAACGCCTATACACTGTTTTCTAGGCTTCAAATCATTGCTAACAAACACACCTAGATCTTTCTCGCAGTCTGAATTTTCTAATTCTAAATTAGCTAGTTTATATTTAACATTTGTTTGCATCTTCCCTATCTTTAATACCTTGCATTTGTCAATGTTAAACTTCATCTGCCAATTTACTGACCATTCATGTAAGGTATCTAGATCCCTTTGGAGGCACTCTATATCGCTATCTGAATCAATTGATCTCCCCATTTTAGTATCGTCTGCGAATTTACTTATCCTACTAGTTATACCTAAATCTAGGTCATTTATGTATATAAGAAACAACAGGGGACCTAATACCGATCCCTGGGGGACACCACTTTTGACTGCTCCCCACTCTGACTTGGTACCATTTATGCTGACTCTCTGTTTCCTACCAGATCTAAACTAAAGCAGTTGTATTTTTGTTGGCTTGCCTTTCATCTTTTATTCATATTTTTTGTATCTATCCCCTATTTGTAAAACCTGACATTTGTCAACATTGAATGGTATCTTCCATTTTTGTGACCACTAAGCTAGTTTATTTAAATCTGATTGCCGCATATTTCTGTCTTCGTCGGTTAAATTAATACTGAATTGCCTACCTTTCTGTCATCATCGAACTTTGAAATAGTGTTATTTATTCCTTTATCTATGTAATGTTTATAGATACAAAAAAGCTGGCCCAAGGACCATCTCTGAGACACTCCACTACAAACAGGCTTCTATGCAGGTACTAAAAGGCAAGTAAATCCTGTTGTGAAAGACCAAATGGAAAATGTTATGTTTTCTGTTTCTTCAAATTATAGTCCAGTGATGCAATCTTCTATTTTATTGAAGCTCGTTCATTTTCATATTTTAGATTACCTAGAGACAAAACTACACTTCAATAGTGGCTAGTTTGGAATTAAGAGGGGCACGTCTATGGCAGATGCGATATTTCTTCTAAAGGCAATTATAGAGAGAAATGCCCTAAAACAAGGCAATATTATCGGAACTTTTATAAATTTATCTAAAGTTTTTGATAAGGCTAATCATTTTCTATTGGGTAAATTTATCTTAAAAAGATCA
This sequence comes from Paralithodes platypus, assembly GCA_032716605.1. Taxonomy (NCBI): domain Eukaryota; kingdom Metazoa; phylum Arthropoda; class Malacostraca; order Decapoda; family Lithodidae; genus Paralithodes; species Paralithodes platypus. Next base: position 3,851,179 of record CM064563.1, read on the forward strand.
GTAGCTCCTGACATTGCCCTAATTATTATGCATTATTTAAGAAATCAATCTGTTGTACTTTAAGGGAAGGGGAATCCGGTGAATTCTTCAGCATCTGGAAAGGAGTCAGACAGGGGGGATTATGTCACCGATTTTATTTAAATCATACATAGATGATATGCTCAGTGACCGTTCCAATTTAGATGTTGGCACCACTCTACGTATGTGCAAAATCAATGTGTTGACATACGCTGACGATATAGTGATTTTTGCTAATAGGCCTACACAGTCCCAATTAAATAATCTTTACAGTGAAATGAAGAAATGGATAGATGAATTACAATTGAGTATTAATACACGTAAATCAAAATGTACAAGGTTTGACAATATTGAGAATAATTCTTCAAACACCATTACCATAGGTGGTGACAACATTGAGATTGTTAATGAATACAAATATTTTGGGCATGTTATTCAGAATAATCTTAAAGACTTAGACTTTCACTTTGTTTTTATACATTTATTATGTTCCTTCCAACAACCAACTATACTCCTAAAATCGATTAATGAAATTTACAAACACATGTGGCAGTCCGTGGATTCGAATCCAGGATGCTCACACCGAAAATCAACACCTTATGCATCGCACCACGAAGACAGTTAAAGAATGGTGGACACTGCCTACGATTTATTATGCAACTTCGAATCCTGCATATCAATCTAAGCATGTACACACATCCCAACTGCAACTCACGTAGGCTATGCATATGTGAATGGAAAGAGCAATTAATGGGGCCTTAACCACTAGGGAAGTCCTCTCGATAAATTACCCCTGAACCAATATCAATTATTATGTTCCTTCCAACAACCAACTATAGAGAAGTGTTAAGAGAAGTGTCTACAGACACATTTATGTATTTCTGTATTGCTTAATGTAGGCCAGAATATGGATTGGCTATGGAACACTGCTTCTGTTAGCAAATCAAAGGTTTGAAATAGCATATCACAAATAATTTAAGATAATCTATTTATTTGGAGTAATCATGATGTAGCTTAATTGTGCGGCCAACTGATATTAAAAATAGTATAGCTCTTGTAAAAGCCAGATTTCTAAAACAAAGGTCTAAATTCGAATAATTCATTGATAAGAATAAGTAAGCCTTGGATACTGGATGGATATTAAACAACTAGTGTCATTCAAATGTTTAACAGTCGATTTCATATCAATTAATACATAATCCTGTTGATGTTATATTGGCAATACATTTTTGGGTACAGAATCATGAACCAAACCGGTAGTAGGGTGTACAATAATTGGTATACACAATATTAATCTGTTATCCAAATAGAACTGTTACATTAGGTAAGAAACGTGTTCAAATTAAACTAGTGCCGAACCTCTTCAACTCTACCTTCCAGCCATGTATGTGTATTATATTCATAGTGGGGCTAATTGAGTTGCAGTCCACATTGTCAATCCTGTTAATAATTTCAAAACATTTATTGACTCCACCTCATAGTTTACGCATAGTCCACCCAGGAGTTCTCAGCCATATCTCATAGCTTAGTAATATTATTGATGAAAAAAACAAAATTTGTATCCCAAGTAATTGCATTGCGTCCTCCTTAAGTGCCAGCATCGAACAATACATTCCAGAATAGGCGGTAGTGGATCATAATAGAGGGCAAGGATTAATACTTTATTCCAGCTTTGAAACGGTCTTTTAATAATGATTATAGCCATATTGTATTTGCATAATCTCAGACCATTCGCCCAACCTATTAGGTTCAGACTTAGTAGTGCATTATCTTTAGAACTGTTCACATTTACTTCATATTCATTGACATTTGCAAACTTGGAGATTACACTAAACAGGACAACAATTATGTTTTCGGCATAAATTATAAAATGCAGTGGGCTACAAACAGATCCCTGTGAGACTACAGAGCACGTTCTGAGGAAGCATTATTTATCACATCTCTTTACTGCCTTTCGGTCACTTTAGTTTCTATTCAATTAGGTACTTTTACGCTAATGATGCCCAATAAAATATCCCTTTTTCATTTGACATTAACCTAAAGAAAGGCACGTCATCAAAAATAAGTTCTTAATGCATGATCGGTGTCGCATGAATCCATGTTGGGAATCTATAACTTAGCTATGGATAAGAGAGAGAGAGAGAGAGAGAGAGAGAGAGAGAGAGAGAGAGAGAGAGAGAGAGAGAGAGAGAGAGAGAGAGAGAGAGAGGAAAGCCTACAATTCGAGTGGTGGTGAGAAGGGAAGAGGAGTAAAAAATAAAGACGAGGGAGGGGAAGGCTGAATGGGGAAGAGCGGGAAAGATAGGAGGGAACACAAGAGGGAGACGTAAAAGTGAATGTAAGGAGAGGTCCAGATATACAGTATACTGTAAATAGAGGGATAGACAGATTGAAGGATTTAGAGTGCGAGCGTGTATGGAAATAAGAACGAGAAAGCATACACAATGGAAACACTAATGCAAAACTCAACTACAAATAAGTAAACAGACATCACATTAATACAACAAGTGAAGGAGGACGAAGAAGGGTGAACGAAATGGTGTACAGTAAAGAAAAGAGACAAAACAAGTATACTTGTTTTTCTGTAAATAAACACAGTCAAACTAATTCTCTGATACACTGTTAAGGCCATCAATATGATGGTGTTATTTCATTATCACTGTGGTTAACATTAGACGATGTTACTAAGTATAGGAAGGACAATTAGATATCAATTAGATATCACATTATATCAATTAAATGTCTGAGTTGCATAGGTTCGTAGCGAAGTGAATGCATTCGTTTAATGATACCCAGACTAAAATTCAATTGTTCATGTTACTGAAAGAGAAAAGCCCCAAGGGATCGAGTTGTTCCGACAATTGTTTTTGTTGACAAATTCATTTTAACACAGGGGATCAAAAAGGTATATCCTGCCTCAAGTAATCCTCTAATAGGCACTTCCTAAGCTGATTTCGTCTAATGACAGCAGAGTATATTTAAGAAAATTATAGTCGTACTATAGTGGATAAGGTTCATTTGTTATTGTGTGTAAATGATCGCGAATATAAGACCATTTTTGCACTCATGTCTTTCATTTTAATAATTACAAACACCATATTTGAACTGTTTATGCTCTAGTTTGGTTTGTGTATATACAGAGTTATGTTTTATAATTCGTTACTACCGGCAATTCCAATTGAACAAGAATAAAGTAATACAATGGGAAAGATATTGTGGGTGACATCAGAATGTGTTTAGTAGAAATTAAGCCAAAACTACAGGTCTGAAAAAATTACGAACTTAACCGCACAAAATCGTTTAAATATATCTAGAATAAATTTTAAAAGAAGTCGGTTATATAGAAAGGGTTAACCAGTAGCTCATTCCTACCGGTAGATCTGAATCAGTACCAATACAGCCGGGGAAAACATAGTCAATATCAATTAGAGTATCTACTTAACATGGCATAAGTTACCCTGACAGTATGTATGTATAGATGTATGTATGTATGTATGTATACAGGCACATTTCCCGTAACTGGTGGTGGCCGACTCGAGACAGAGCCCGAACAGGGACAACAAAACACAACACAAAACATATAACATTAATAAATCACCCGCATTATCGACAAGGCTATTAATACCTGTATATGCTTGACATCGTTTGTAATACTTAATAGACTCTGTATATCTTTGTCGTGAGAGAGAGAGAGAGAGAGAGAGAGAGAGAGAGAGAGAGAGAGAGAGAGAGAGAGAGAGAGAGAAGGCATTTACACTGATTAAAACACTGACGAGGTAAAACAATAATTATATTTAATAGTATGTTTAGCTGGTGTATTATGCGCTAGCTATTTCAGACGAATTCACAAACGCATGGAACAGTTTACCCCAGTTTGTTTACCCTGTATAGGAACTCACAATCATATATTTGGTACTTACAGCTTCCTATTCACTGTTATGTGAAAATACTAGTAGGTATTGGATGCGAAGTGACTGCTAAAACATATGTGGTCCTGCCAAGTACTCCACAGACCAAATATTTAAAATATATTAAATGTTACAATGAATATAGGTAATACAGTCCGTCCATTAAGAGTGTAGATGTAAATCACAATATTTAAACCTAATCAATATTCAGTGATATCTTGCATACCGGTTTATGCATATTATGAAATACTAACAATGTTCATATGAGTCGGCACAGAGAGAGAGAGAGAGAGAGAGAGAGAGAGAGAGAGAGAGAGAGAGAGAGAGCGAGAGCCAGGTTAGTTACAGATCCGAGTCGGACCGTGTTCTCTCTTACAACTACTATTATTGGACCCCCTACATCTCGCTCACTCTCACTCTCTCTCTCTCTCTCTGAAATTGCATGCATGTGAGTGTGTGTATAATGTATGTATGTGTGTGTGTGTATGTGTACAATGGCGAATGACAATTTGCAAGCCTATTTGTAAATGTATGTGAATATGTATGTATGAGTGAGGATGTGCATGCGTATGAGTGTGTATGAGTGAGGATGTGCATGCGTATGAGTGTGTATTTGTGCAGTTGTGCATGAATGTGAAGAAGAATGTATGTGAGAACATGACTATCTATATGCATGTAAGTATGTATACCTGTGCATGAGTAAGTGTAGGTGTGATAGTCCATGTGTGTTAATGTCTATTGCATGTGTATATTTCTGTGATCATATACTGTATGTGTGTGAGAGGGTAGTTTTGTATAAGTGTGTAGGCGTGTACTGCATGTATGACCGTGTGCATTTGTGTAAGTGTGTAATGTTCGTGTATGAGCATTTATGAAGCAGGTCCATGTAAAAGTGTGTGTGAGTGTTGGTTCTATCAACGGGTGTGTGTGTTCTACCTTCTGGACGTACAGTAAGTATATCATGTCCATCCATCTGTCTGTGTCTCTGCAGTTCACTTTATTTGTATGTTGGTGTTTCTCTCTCTCTCTCTCTCTCTCTCTCTCTCTCTCTCTCTCTCTCTCTCTCTCTCTCTCTCTCTCTCTCTCTCTCTCTCTCAAACACACACACTGACGAGCACACGATTGCACATGAAATACGCCTTGTACTCCTATGTGTATCTATTGCATGCATATTACATCTCAAGATTATACTATTTATTATGAAATCTTTATATCCAACTATCATATAATTTTAAGAAGTTTTAGTTACAGTGTCCATATATTTAGGTGGGAGACTGTACAATCTCGATGTTATCCATTGTATCAGAATGCCATGAGTCAATCTCTGTTTACAGCCTATAAAGCTTACCTCAACATTCCCTGTACCTTCCCCAACGCCATCTTGTAACCACGGGTAGCCATCTTGTAACCGGAAGGTGAAATATAGGTGTGGTTGAGAGGGGGTGAGAAGGTCTGAGAGCTAATTAGGGGGCAGATAGACATTAGCCACGAGCGAGAGAACATAGCTCAGAGATTCCTCTCAATATAGGGAATTCTCTATTTACTTATAAGTAGTACTCTGTATATTACTTCAGTTTGTACTTGAATATATATCAAAGTGGTTTTGGACCAGAGATCTTTATTTTCCCCCTTTACCTATATATAATCTATGTATAAGGTATAAGTGGGATGGTGGCAGCATTACTATTACTATATATCTATCATCATCTATCAATCAACGAACAGAGAACTGACACCTGAGATCAACCGACTATCAATATACAACCTACAGTAACCTACTGCTCATAGGGGACACCTTAAGTCTACCTACATCGAGTAAGAGGTTAAACCTTATGGCAAATATACAGGTCGTATCTCAAAACGTCCTAATACTCCTACCTGGAGTTAACCCTATGAATACATTTGACTACCTATAAAAGTTCTTATGTAACATGCATGCACACCCGTACATAAATGCACATTGAAGACTACATACGTACAGTTGGCCAACTTAGTCCTGCAACAAAATGTTGTGGTGTGTGGAGGTGTGTGGCATTTCATCCGTAGTAAACAACGTAGTTTTATGAATGAATCTCTCAAATCCTATGGCGTGTGAAAGAAGGGACATGATTGGATGATACGAAAAATATCGAGAAACTCTATTTTCTCCTCTATATGCATTACTGGAGGAGTAGTAGATTTTCCAGAATTATACTATATAATATAGGGATATGAAATTAAGAAGCTAATAGTTATTTTTAATACATAACTTATCCTTACTCAAATTATTAGGCATGGCAAACAATGTGAGAGTATCGGTGGTAGGAGGGTTAGTTAGTTAAAATAGGACTTCAGAGGCTATCAACCCTATTGGATTATTAAGCCAGCACACTGTAAGTCAAGAAGAACGTCAGGACTGAAGCCTCTCTGCGAGAACTACAGTCCCTTGGAGGGTGGTGCTTCGTTTCAGTTTAATCGAGGCGGCACGGCGGATTTAATGACTCACAGGTGAATGGTTGTGTTTAAGATGGCTGCATATTGATTGTTTGGCTTATAACTTCTATGAACAGTTATATTTAAAATCTGCTATAAAATGAAATGTAACATGAAGTTTGTCGTGTAAATGTCTGAACTTGCTTTTGTATGAACATTATTCTTTTAAGAGTTATGTGGTAGCTATTTATTACCGAGTTCTTATTCTCTTGTAAAGCAAGACTCAACAAGCGCCCTGCCAATTAATGGCTTTCTCCTCAGAATGTGAGAAATCATTCTTAATCTGTTCAAATAGAGCACGTAAATATTTGTGTATATCCTAGCAATCTTCAGATGATTTTATTAAACTAGATAAGGACCAGTCAGTTAAATGAATAACTGGAATTATAATTACCCCTTGATCCTTATAGGTCTTTTCTAGTGTTAGCATTAACCCTTAACTGGCGGCGCGCAACATATGTCGAGTGAAATAAATTTGGACTATGTGGCGGTGTACGACAGCTGTCGAGTGCCATTTTCAGCACGTAATGTTGCTGAGAGAGAGAGAGCGGAGCGGTGGGACGAGCGTAATAACCTTATGACCGCTCCCCACGACCACCGTGGATGTACTTAACTGTATTCCACCCTTCTTCCCCCTCTCTCACTCGCTACACAGGGAATTATGTACGGAAATTACCTTTTTTTAGGGTTTTTGCACTCGTGTTGCACGATCGTTGCAAGAGAACCAGCGGTCGTACAAGGATGGTTCGGGTGTCATTGGAAAGCTCTATTTATGCCCTTTCAGGGATAGATACTTGTTTTACGCTCTGGGTCTTGTTTATGCATGAAAATGAGCATGGAAACAACCCTATTTAGGGTTAAAAAAAAACGCTGGGCGGTACGGTGTAAAATACCCTACCACCCGCTCTTAAGGTGTTAATAACAAACAAATGTCGTTTTCTGATTGAAGGTGGATAGAATATATTGGTTGCAGCTGGAATTACAAAGTGATCATCGGTTTCAAAAGGGTTGACTTATTATGATTAAACTTCTATAAGAGGTGTTTCCAAATCTGACGAAAATAACCTAATGTTGCCATACTAAAATAATAATATACAGAGCGTCAATATATTAATAATTAAGAACAAATACATTCAGACAAAAATTATTAATATGCCATCGGTTAAAGGCTCGATTTGTTTGCGTTTTGTTTTTTTAGGTCATGTGCTTTTTTTTAGAGAAATAACACCTCTAGCTGCTAGTGAAACATTTTTGCATAATGCTAAAGTGTATACGATGGCCTATAGTAAATATATCACGCGAATCATATATTTGATTAATTGACACACTTCCTAACTCGAAATCTGTTACATATTCGATGTATTGCTTATAGCACTTCCCACATTTCCATATTTTGCAATAGCAATTAAATGGGCTTCACCAAGACCAAAAAGCACCCTGCCCGTCCTTCCACACAGCCATGGATGTGGTAGTGGAGCTGGTAGTGGTAGTGTGGGGAGGGCAAACGAGCAAATAGTCCAGTAAAGGGTTGCCATATTTGAATAACTGGAGCCAGTTCATTACACAATATGTTTATAGGATTATGATATATAGAAGAGCAGGGCTTGCTCATCAATAAATTAGCTAGTGCATACCGTAACACATTTCAACATTAGTTGATAGAGACCAACAGAGGCATATTGAACAACAGCATTACTTTTTAGTTCGGGCATTGGCGAATATTTCTAGTGTAACGTGATGTGCCTGGCTTTTTGCGGAAAGGATGAGGATAGGACTGCAATATTATGTTGTACCACAGCAAATTCTGAAGAACCCCACCGCCCTTAAAATAATAAAAATAAACACACACACACACACACTAGGGAAATTCGATGTCATTCGCTCCATTATAATATTTATAGCCTACCCTTCAGTCACTACATAAATGTTACAAATAGTACTAGCAGGGGTACGCGGCGTTGCCCGGGTTTAAATTCTACTACCATAATCACCATCATCAATCACTACTACCACAATCATCACACTACTACTACTACTACCTTAATCACCGGCCTCGACCTCCCTGTGCCTCATTAAACGGCGACCTCGATTTCGGCCGCTAAATGACCTACGATTTTGGATCTGACCTCATCCGTACCCCCATTTTTGGGGGCTGCGAACAACTTTCGTTCCATACACCTTTTCGATCGGAGGCCTCCTTCTGCCCCAAACGGCAATTGTTTTCATTTTGTTTTCATTTCGGCCTTGAAACGACTTCCAATCATGGCCTCGCCCCCTCTATGACCTGACCCAGGTCAATTGACACCTACATGCAAAAAGTTTCAGCTCCCCAGGTCCAAAACTGCGGCCGCCTATTAAGAACACAGACAAACTGACACACGAACTGATTTAATAATATAGATGGTATATCCTACAATGCCGCCACGACATTGTTTGTCCTTGCAACCAATAGAAATTTACTGTCAGTCCACATTTTGAATTAGTTATATTGTTAACAGATAAATTGGAAACATGGGTATATTCGTTCAATGTGTATGAGGGAGACAAAAGGCAAAGCTGCCTATAACAAGTATTTCCCTTGAAGTTAAAAGATATAACAGAGCCAAATTAAGGGCGGTTAGTGGCCATTTTTTTTTTTTTTTTTTTTTTTTTTCTTTTGTTGAAAGAAGTGTGGTGTGCTTGTTTAGTGTTGTGAAATTAATAGGAGGAAGAAGTAATATGTTGGCGGAAACTTAAAATATATATATATAGACTGGCTGTAAAAGAGAAATTTTGTATTTATGCATTTCAATAAATAATTACGAAGTGTGTTTTAGTCGAGTGATTATTGTTAAGTTTTGTTTTTTGTAAGGTGATATTGAACAAAAGATAACTTATGATACCGGTATTAATTTGTTTTACGCTTTCCATGTTGCGTCTCTCTCTCTCTCTCTCTCATATAAATATATATTTACAAAGGAATGTGAACAACAACAGAAAAGCTGCACATTTAAAATAACGGAGAGGTAGAAGTAACTCATTTGATTTTACTTCAAATATTGAGCAATTAAGTTATATTGATTCGGGTATGATTGCGTGAATTTTTCCAAACGAATATTGAAAGACGATAGTGTTTTGCAATAATAGGACTGGCCAACCAGTTAAAAGGTTAACAAGTATTGGTATAAATCCTTTGATTCCTAGGTTTTTTTCGGAAGCCGAGTATGAATATTTTGTAGTTTCATTAACAAAATAAAATAATTGTCGTCTGATTAGTCCTATAAGAGTTAAACTTTATAAGTTCGACTTTATAAGTTGTCCTTTTGTTCGGATGCAACCAAGACACCATTTAATATTTAATGTGTTGGATAATTATGCTTTATATAATATGTGTAACATATTACAGAACATTCATATAGACTTCGAAGATGTCTTTTATATATGAAACTCAAATAATACAAGCACAAACAAACTATATTATCATGATCATTATAATACTGCGCTAGTTGCATCCCTACACTGGCTGATGTTTATGAAGGATATAATTATATAATTAATTATAATTAAGAATTATTATTGGAGAGGGAGGGTGAAGAACTGCGGGATATCGTCATTTAAAGGGCCCAGGTCGCTTACTGTACAAAACAACGTGTCAGGCGCGGCAACTCCAAAAATTTCTGGTAGGGAGAATTGGTATACAATATTCCAAATACAGACGAACCAATGAATTATGTAAAGTGCGTATAACGTTTTCGTACATAATTGTATTCAAAGGACCTTCCAATGAAGCCATTTTGTATTTATTATTTATTAGGGGTTCGACCCCTACGGGGAAACCCCTATTGTAATCATTAAACCCGGTTTTTCATCCAAATTCTTCTTACGCGCCGGTTTCGACGCAATAACTCCAGAACTGCTTTTTGGATCGGGATCAAACTTTCACAGGAGGTGCGTTTTTGTATTGGGCAACTTTTGATGTGCTAAACATCCGGCATGGTGGTCAAACAGGTCCGTGGCAGCCGATTTCCCGAAAAACTTTACGCCTAAATACCGTCTCTCCCTCTCATAGGAAACGACTGGGTTTTGGCATACGGACTCCACTACTAATGCTCCGCAAATGTTATAGAGCAGGTTTTGCTTTTGCACGTGGGTTTTTTTCCGGCAATCTTGAAAAAAACTCTAATTCCACTTAATATTCCACATCTTAAAAACTGCGCCGATAATCACAGCCATGCTTGCGTAGTTGGGTGAGGCTCGCGATTCCGAACGTTTTGATACCAAAAGAATATAAATGGGTGGAATAGTTTGGCCGCAGCATTGAAAACTGTCTATTCTTAAATGACTTTAAAACCGCATTCGCTACCCACACAAAGTTTACCGTCTACAGTCTATAGGCTTCCACCCATCCCCCAGTTTTGCTTAATAACATAATCACTTTATTATTCAGATCTATAATTTATTTAACTCTCTCAAAACAGTTCGAGTCCCTACGAATTCCACCAATTATTTAGCCAACCTACCTATACATACCTACCCTACCAAATAATAATGATAATTCAAATTTATTTTTGGTGAATAACAGAGTATTGGCTAAGGTTTTTAACAATTCCTACCTTTGCCAAATGCTTAGTTTAATAACAATGATATGGACATTTAAAGTTTTGGCAATTGCCCGTGTGAGACTCGTATTTTAACCCTCCTAAAAGTTACCACAAAATACCGCTAGATCCATTTTCAAAAGTCGCTAGCATGTTGCTACATAGTCAAACAATGTTAGAATAATGTTGCAATTTCTAAAGAGTTTTGGATTGTTTGTTTTGCAAATTTTACAATGTAATATGACTAGAATGTCTGAAATTTTCAAATTATCCCTAGTAAATCTCTCTAGATATGAAAAAATGGCTGCTAAATTGAAGTAAATAGCTCTACATCTAGCGGTAATATGTAGCGATACAACTGGCAACACTGCCTAAGTGTTACCCCAAAATACCGCTAGATCCTTACTCAAAAGTCGCTAGCATGTTGCTACATAGTCAAACAATGGTAGAATAATGCTGCAATTCCTAAAGAGTTTTGATTTGTTTGTTTTGCAAATTTTACAATGTAATATAACTAGAATGTCTGAAATTTTCAAATTATCCCGAGTAAATGTCTCTAGATATGAAAAAATGGCTGCTAAACTGAAGTAAATATAACTCTACATCTAGCGGTACAACTGGCAACACTGCCTACAACCACCCTCTGATCGCCAATGATTATGCTCTGAGGTTTGTATTTGCTTATCTTATCCTGTGTATAAATGTAACCCTTACACATGTTTCTATTAAATAATGACATTAAACAGGATTCATGATTTAAATACAAGGCTAGATATTTATCGGAAGTACGTATTTACCTTCGGAAAGCTAAAATATAATGTTTACACATATGGGATACGGAGGAGGGAGGGAGGTATAAGAGGTGGACCGATGGAAGGGAAGAGAACCCCGATATACGCGATACATTCATATGCGCGTATTGATCACTTTCATGCTATTATGTATGCATACAGAAGTAGCAGGACACATGTCAAGAGTGAACACCAATAACTTAATCTATACACAGTAAAAAAGACGGAAATAATATCGTACATACGAAGTGATGGAATGGGTATGGGAGTGTGTATGATAATTATGTAAACAGGACAGTTCGTCGCTAGATAGGTGTGTGTGTGTGTGCTTGTGTGATGGTCTTGTGTAGCTATGTGTGTGCTTGTTTGAGTGTTGCTATAGGCTACGCATTAGTTCTCTCTCTCTTATTTATCGCTGTCTTCCTTACGATTACGACATACTGTACTAGTGCATGAGAACAGGAAATAGGGAGCCTCGCTCTCTCTCACACAAATGAGAACATAAGTAAACAGGAGTCTGCAGAGAGCCGATTGGCTATATGACTCGGTAGCCTATTCCACATATCTACAACTCTGTTACTAAACGAATAGAGGCAGATCCCTTACACACCCAGTCTCTCTCCGTCGCTCGTTTGTTTGCACACCGAGGCAGATCCCTTACAAGATGAACATGGGAATCTGCAGAGAGACAAGTGGCCCACAAAAAGCAGATCCCTTTCACATCCAACCCATTTCGTCCATATGACTATCTGATTTTATCTTGAAATTCTCTATTGTTCTTGATCCCACTATAGCACTAAGTAGCCTATTTCACATATCTACGACTCTGTTACGAGAGAGGCAGATCCCTTACACAGCCAATCTCTCTCTTATTTGCACACTGGTACAAAGGAGGCAGATCCTTACACATGCTACCAAGATGAAAATGGGAGTCTGCAGAGAGCCGATTGGCCCACACACGGCAGATCCCTTTCACACCCAATTTATCTCGTCTTATCAAATTTTATGATGAAGTTCTATTTTTATTGATCCCACTATAGCACTTGGTAGCCTATTCCACATATCTACAACTCTTTTACCAAGCGAATAGAGGCAGATCCCTTACACAGCCAATCTCTTTCTCTCTCGCTCTTGTTTGTTTGCACACCGGTACAAATGAGGCAGATCCCTTACACATGCAACCAAGATGAAAATGGGAGTCTGCAGAGAGCCGAGTGGCCCACATAAGGCAGGTCCCTTTCACACTCAACCCATCTCATAAACTTTACCTGTTTACACTACTTACTATACACCCATGTTATCATATACCTGCAACCAAAACACAATTGTAAGAAATAGGAACATAAGAAAATGGGAGTCTGTAGAGAGCCAATTGGCCCACACAAGACAGATCCTTTTCACACCCAACCCATCTCATAAAAACTCTCTCTCATTTATCTCTGTCTTCCTTACATTTATGACATCCTAGTCTCTCTCTCTCTCTCTCACAAATGAGAACATAAGAAAACCGGAGTCTGCAGAGAGCCGATTGGCCCACATATGTCAGATCCCTTTCACACCCAACCCATCCCGTGCTCTCTCTCTCTCTCTCATATTTATCGCTATCTTCCTTACGTTTACGACATCCTATTCTCTCGCCAAACTCCCTCTCTCTCCTTCACAAATGAGAAAATAAAAAAAATAAAAAAACGGGAGTCTCCAGAGCCGATTGACCTACACATGGCAGATCCCTTTCACACCCAACCCATCTCGTTCTATCTAATTTCAAGTTGAAGCTCTATTGTTCTTGATCCCATTATAGCACTCGGTAGCCTATTCCACATATCTACAACTCTGTTACTAAACGGATAGAGGCAGATCCCTTTTACAGCCAATCTCTCCCTCTCTCGCTCTTGTTTGTTTGCACAATCTGCTCCTTCTGTAGTTTTTCCATGCCCGATAAGTTAAATGATCTTTTGATATCTGTGACACAGCATTTGTATCCAATACAAATACCCTGCTTGCAAAACCGTCGAACCCCGGACAACGTTGCTTGCAACTTTAATTATTATTATTATTATTATTTTATTTTATTTATTTTTTTCTTAGCCCAGTTTAATAGTTTGTCTAGATCATTCTGAATCTCTTGTATGTGTGATGGCGAGTTAACTTTATTTGCAATGTTTGTGTCATCAGCGAACTAGGAGATTCTGCATGATGAAGATAGCCCATCATTATCATTAATATAAACAAGAAATAGAATTGGCCCGAGAACCGAGCCTTGTGGTACAATGCTTGTAATATTTGTCCAATTTGAGGCTTTGACGTTAATTACTATTCGTTGCTTTCGCTCGCTTAGCCAATCCTGAATCCAATGAAGAACAAACCTGTGAGAACAGTAAGCTTTAAGTTTCACTATCAGTCTGTTGTGAGGAAATTTAACAAATGTTTTTTGTTTTATTAAATAGAGGTAGACGATGTCAACTGGTATATCTTCGTCATATTCATTTAAGATATCGTTGGAATTGTCAAGAAGGTTTGTCAGACATGAGCGCTTACTTCGGAAAACAATTGTCAAGAAGGTTTGTCAGACATGAGCGCTTACTTCGGATTTTTTTTTGCCAGTCCTTTATTAGGTTGTTGATTTCTAAATGGCATACAATTTGCGATAGTTGCCAGGCAAACCTGTATTTCCTTTTGTTAAGATGGGGGTTACGTTAGCTAATTTCTATTCTTTGGGGACTTTGTTTGTATATTGAATTGTTAAATAGAAGGGTTAGTGGCTTTGAGATTTCACAATCTTCTTTAATGACTGTTGGTGAAAATATTGGGTCCATGAGATTTATTGGATTTTAGTTTTATATTGTATTGCATCGGAGATGTCTGCGTTTGTCATTTCAATGGTGCGTAGGGCATAACAGTTGCTAATTTGAACTGGCGGCATATGACGAACAGAGTTAGTCTTCCTCAGTAAATACAGCAGTTATTGAGTGTTGCTCATTTGAGTTACAATATAATTTTGTTCCCCTTTTTCGTCAACTAGCGGGCCTAAATTTCGAGGTAACTACTTTTTTACATTTGATATAGCTATAACACTCTTTTGAATTTGACTTGCTTAAATTCGCAATATGTTGTTGACACCTTTTTTTTTGCTCTGTTTATATAATGTATTTGCTTTAAGACGAAGATTGGTGAAATCTCCATGACATTTGGTCCGGTATAATGCTCTATGGGCGAGTTTTTATTCTGATAGACAATATTTGATTTCCTTGTTCCATCATTTAGGTTTATTATTTCGATGTGAACGTCGGTTTTGGACTTGTATGCAAGATTTTACAGTATCATTATACATGTTTGAGAATTTTTCCCAAATGTTCTCTATACCTGTTAAATGGTTCATGAAATTCCAATTGGTAGACTTGAGGATGTTAGCTTGTGAAACTTGGCTTTTCTGAAATGTACTACTTTCTCCTGGTTTTCATTTGGTTTGATGTTATTGATGTTAATGTTGAAGGTTACTGAGCGGTGATCCCTTGCACTAAATTAATCGCCTAACATGACAGGGTTTACTAAATCATTTTTTGTTGTGAGGATGAGATCAAGAATATTGTTGGCACACGCGGGGGAGTTGACAAAGTGAAAAAGTGAACTTTGTTGTTTTTATTAAAACTGATTTAAGCAGTAGGCTAAATATGTGAACAATTGGATAATCTAGAACGTGAGAATAACTTTTCCTTTGACACTTAAAGAGTATTGTTATGCTATAACATGTTATTAAATTCTATGTACAGTCGCGCTAATATAAGTCATATCCAATCTGTCATTACGTTTGGCTTGCTCTGTGCTGTATTAATATCTGTCAGATGTTGAATAGGGTGGATAAGTGTAGGAACATGTTTGTATATTTCACTCGATATGCAAATATGAAGCAAATATATTGCTGACACCAATTATTGATGAAAATATACTTGGTGACGAGATATCACTTATTAGCACGACTGTACATACTAATTTTTTAGACCTACAAACCACGTCCTCCCCCCCCCCCCCCCCCCCCTTCCCCCCGCCCCCAAATCCCTACCCCTTTATCTTTCCTACAATATCCTCTCTAGTGTCCTCTTCATCATCTCTGTCTTGCTTTTCTATATTGTGTGTTAGCCCCAGTAATGCCCCTACCCCTCTATCTTCTCTCTGCTATATTTCCTCCCACCTTAGTTCCCCAACTCTATTTCTCATATATCTCTCCAAATCGTTTCTCTCCTCTTGATAAATGTAATTATATATATATATATATATATATATACTCCCTGGCGGACATGAATCACCAACAGTAAGGACAAGTGTCCATGCTTTAATCCACTGCACACAAGTATCCTTTATTTATTATTGATGAAAGAGTGTTTGGTAAGTCAAAGAACAGATTTGGTTTGATTCCGGCAGAAACATAGGAAAAAATGAAATTCTTGTATAAAGCAAGATTTTATGCATTAGACTGAGAGAAAGAAGATGGAATGTATGCTTCCATGCCCGAGAGTATTACCTCGGTAATGCATTCAGCACCCCACGAGGGTCCCCGGCCATGGAAGCAAAAGTCACTCCATGGGAAATCAAAGAAGTACTGCAGGAGAGCCTCCCAGTCGGCAGTGCCAAAGTGGCACAAGCGCCGGCAGTTGGGAGGATCCGGTGGCCGTACTGGAGAGATAGGACAGGTGACAGATATTAGTTTATGGTTTGAGGATCCCAAAGGAGAGAAGATTTACAGTATAAGCAGAAGGGTTAGAGGTTAGAAATAAGTCAAGAATGTTGGGCCGAAGCGATCCTGGATACGGGTGGGTTGCTGGACTAACTGCTCTAGGTCGTTTAGGATAGACAAGATGTAGGCTTGTTCACCAGGTTGGTCAGTGGAATCAGAAGAGAGAGCCATTGGGGGGGGGGGGGGGGGGGGGGTGAACATTGAAATCTCCCAAGATGGAGACTTCTGCGAAAGGAGAGATGGATAGAATGTGTGCATAGGTGTGTGACTAGTGCCTTAGAGCCCAATAAACCCTGCCAGTTATCTGTTGTGTGTCTCTTCCTAAAGGCTGACAGTGCCTTAGAGCACTATAAACCCTGACAATGCCTTAGAGCACTATGAACCCAGCCAGTAATCTCTTGTGTGTCTCTTTCTAAAGGTTGACAGTGCCTTAGAGCACTATAAACCTTGCTAGTTATCTCTTGTGTGTCTCTTCCTAAAGGCTGACAGTGCCTTAAAGCACTATAAACCCTGCTAGTTATCTCTTGGGTGTCTCTTACTAAGGCTGACAGTGCCTTTGAGCACTATAAACCCTGCTAGTTATCTCTTGGGTGTCTCTTACTAAAGGCTGACAGTGCCTTAGAGCACTATCAACCCTGCTAGTTATCTCTTGGGTGTCTCTTCCTAAAGGCTGACAGTGCCTTAGAGCACTATCAACCCTGCTAGTTATCTCTTGGGTATCTCTTACTGAAGGCTGACAGTGTCTTAGAGCACTATAAACCCTGATAGTTATCTCTTGGGTGTCTCTAAAGGTTGACAGTGCCTTAGCACTTATGGGGGTAGGGGAAATTTTGCGGTTGATTTATTTTTCAATTATTATTTGTTTTTATTTTCCTACCTAGACCTCCATCAAGGTTAAAAAAACATCTCCCCTTCTAGATAAAGTAATACATTTTTCGGTAGACAAACTTTCCTGCCAAAGGCAGGTTCCTCTTAAAGTACAGGTTCGCTACTTAATGGGGGTGACCTGCTTTTGTTCACTCCTTTTCTCTGGCTTGTAGTCTTTCGGCCACATTCAGCCTACTGTTTTAAGACGTTTATCCCTATTCAGGTGTCGATTTCTTCCTGGCGAGCGATAGCGAGCCAGCAATATATGGAGAAATCCGGCTTCGCCGGAGAAATTTTTCTATCGAAAAAATACAAATTTAGCCTGCTGTCAAAAACATTTTAACAAATATGCTGCTGGCTCGCTACCGCTCGCCAGGAAAAAATCGACACCTGGATGAGGATAAATGTCTTAAAACAGTAGGCTGAATGGGGCCGAATGGATACAAGCCAGAGAAAGAGAGAAAAGTAGACAAAAAAGCAGGTCACCCCCCTTAACCCTTCCTCCCCGGGCTGTCTTACCCAATGACGGTCGCCCGTACCCGGGCGAAATGGCTGAAAAACGTCTAGGCCTAGGCTACCGTATTTATGTTTATTTTCACTGCTAGAACTTTCCCACTCATCTATAATCGTAGTGCGGTTTTCAATCTGTATTTTGGCGTTGAGTAGAGCTCTGTAAGTCAACTGGTTCAGTTGTGATGACGATTTCAGTGGAGCAAATATTGCAGAGATGTTGCCAATATGGGGGCTTTTCAGACACTAATTTCGTCTGACGTCACAAGAATAACATTGAAGAGTCTTCTCCTTCTTGTTTTCGGAGGTGCGGTGACGCAACGCTTGGGTTTGTTGACATACGTCGTACGCACGGCGTTCAGACCAAGCTTAATTAGGCTATTAAGCTGCTGCCTTAGGTAAGGCATACCGGGTAGCGGCCCTTCTGCCGAGCTGTCCTTACCTAAGGCAGCCCGGGTAGGAAGGGTTAAATGGCACGAAAAGTCTTTATTTTGAAAAAGAAATTGGACGAAATGTATTGTAATCGCCAGTTATGTGCCGATATCTTACAACCTGAAAACCTGAAAACTAATGGGGCTAAACATGAGGGAGAAGGAGTCGAGAAAAACTAAACCTCCAATTAAAACCATGCCAGTTATCTTCCCGCCCCCCCCCCCCCCACACCACACCACCACCACTACTACCACACACACACACACACACACACACACACACACACAGAGTTTGTGTCACCTCAGACAGCTTTCACAATGAATCTTGGACACCTACAACAATAATACGTATAGCCAAAAATTTATCGTAATGGCGGGTCTGCGGGGCAGTTTTTAAGCATGATGGAGGTCTTTGGAGGAAACTAAAGAAAATAATAATTACAGAAATTAACAAACTATACAAATATACCCATTATAAACTTAGCAATTTCTTGCAGTGTGCAGTACCAATTCTTTAACCTTTTCTGTGCAGTGGGGGTCTGCCATGCTCATGATCACTCATGCATAGAGCTCTGAGCCAATAATTCTAGGATATTTCCAGAATGTTCCAGTATGAGTCCTGCAGCGTAAGGGTTAATATTGTGACATAGTTCTTCCATATCAGAGCTTGTGTTTTGTTTTTTGTTTTTTTTATGTGAATGAGGGAGACAAAAGGCATAACTGCCTGCAGTGAGTGCCTCCCCCAGATTTCAAAGAGTGACAGGGCCGAAATCAAAGGACGTTCGAGCTAAAATGCCTGGACACACAGAGTTTGAAGCAATTTTAAGTCATAGGAAGAGGGAAAGACTGATTCTGGGAGAGAGTTCCAGAGCTCAGCAGTTGAATAGAAGAAAGTCTGAGAATAGCGTTTCACTCTTGGGTTGGAGAGTTGCACAGAGTTGGGGTGAGATTGTGTTGCAAGGCGGGTACTACGTACCCTACGTAGAGGAGGTGGTATACACTGGGAAAGCTCTGAGGAACACTGATTATTGTAGTAGCGATAAAATAGTGAGAGACATGCAACATTGCGGCGAAGAGAAAGAGATTGCAGAGAATTGGCGAGTGGACGGGAGTTAATGATACGAAAAGCTTTCCTTTCTACTTTATCTAGGAGTGTCGTGTGAGAGGATCCTCCCCACACTTTTTTTTTTTTTTTTTTTTTTTTTTTTTTTAAAGAGACAATGAACGGAGGAAGGAAAAACACAGATAAAACAAAAAGGTCCATGTGCCTAAAGGCATCCTCCATTCATAAAATGTTTGTAACAACTGGATTTAAACATTTGCAGATTGTAAGTTTGTGGAAAGCAATTCGAGGGAAGTGAATTCCAAAGAGTAGTAGCTCTGGGGATAAATGAATTCTGATAAGCAGAAGTTCTGCATTGTGGATGAGAAAGTGTAAATTCATGGGCGCTCTCAGCTGCCCTAGTTCTACGCGGAAAGATGTGGAGAGGCGGCACAATTGAAGCAAGTTCCTCGGAACAATTGCTGTGAAAATATCTGTAGAATAATGCAAGGGATGCAACGTTTCTTCGTATGGATAATGTAGGAAGGTCCTGTGTGATTGCAGGGTTATTGATTAATCTAATAGCTTTATTTTGAATTTTGTCCAACTGCCTCAATGCAACCACTCCACTTCCACCCCACAGAGGGTGAACAGTAATCCATCTGAGAACGCACATGAATTTTATATATCACGGCCAACTGCTCGTCAGTGAAGAATTCTCGAACTCTGTACAGGAGTCCCAGTTTTTTAGAGGCATTCTTAGCAATGCTTCTAACATAATGTGTCCAGCTCAAGTTAGTAGTTAATGTTACACCGAGAATGTCAATACTAGGGGAAGTGGGAATATTTACATCATTAAAAAATATATGGGCGTCAGTGAGATTCTGTCGGTTAGAAAATTGAATGTATTTGGTTTTCTGTGCATTAAAGGAAAACTAGATTCTTTTGTCCCCATCCATTAATTCTAGAAAGGTCCTGGTTCAGAGAAATTGCAGTGTTTATTTTTGAATTTATAAGATCGAGTTGGGTGAAAGAATTGGTAAATGTGAAGGAACTGTGGAGTGTTGAGTCATCTGCGTAGGAATGTATTGGATTACGAGTGGTAGATATGAGATCATTGATATGAATGAGGAACAGAATTGGGGCCAGAACTGATCCCTGGGGAACACCAGCATTTATTGAGTGAAATTGAGAATAAAGGCCATCTACCATTACACATTTTTATCTGTTATGAAAGATAAGAAGAAATTAGTGGAACTAATGATGCAAGGCCGTAGTGTGACATCTTCGACAATAAGGATTGATGCCAGACTCTATCAAATGCCTTTGATATATCCAGTGCTATTGTATGTGTTTCACCATGTTGGTCTGTAGCTTGGTTGATTTGATGCGTAAGAAGGCAAAGCATGTCTGCAGTTGATCGACATCGTCTAAAACCATATTGCCTATCACTGATTAATTTATTATTCTCAAGATGCTTAATTATGTGATTATTTAATATAATTTCAAAGACTTTACCAAGAGTGGAAGTTATAGCTATTGGTCTGTAGTTTGATGGATCTGAAGCGGCACCTTTTTTAGGAACTGGATGGATGTTTGCTTCTTTCCAGGGTACTGGGAAGCATGAGGTATGAGTACACAGACGGAAATTTTTTGCCAATACAGGAGCGAGCACCAAGGAGCAATTCTTAAGTACTATTGGAGGAATTTCATCTGGACCAGGAGCCTTATCTACTGAGAGATTCTGCAAAATAGTTTTGACATGTCTGGTGTGGATCTTAAGTGAGGGAATTTCAGGCGAATTAAAATTAAGTACAGGGACATCTTGATTTATTTCATGTAAGGTTGAGTTGGTGGAGAAAATATCCGCAAGAAGGTTAGCTTTACCTCGTGGGTCACTTACAAGATTGCCAGTCGGAGATTTTAATGGTGGAATGGATGAAGCAGTAGTGAAGTTGGATTTAAATGAGTTAAGAGTAGACCAAAATATTTTATTATCATTTGGATTATTTAGAAGTTTATTTGCCTGCTTGTGGAGAAAGTTTGATTTAGTTAGGTTTAATACAGTTTTGGCATGATTTCTGATGTTTCTAAAGTAATTAAAGGCTTCATGAGTTTTTGATCTTGTGTATGCATTGTAGGCTATGCTTTTTGTTCAGTTATTCTAGCACAATTATGGTCAAACCATTTAGGTGAATTAGATCTTTACTGTACTTTTGATGAGGAATAAAAGTTTCCATTCCAATTTTTACAAAATCTTGTATGTGGCTCAAGGTGGAGTGTGCATCATTAGAAAAGAAAGAGGTCCAGGGAATATCAATGAAGAAACCCTGGAGACCCTCCCAGTCTGCCCTATCGTAATGCCATTTAGTCACCAAAACAGGTTCAGAGTGGGAAGGTGTGGTAGGTGATAGACAGGTGGCCTGTATCAGACAGTGATCAGAAGTTCCAAGCGGGGACCTCACTGTAACATCATAATTTTCTGAATTGGTTGTTAAAAATAAGTCCAGTAGGTGGGAAATATGATTAG
This sequence comes from Paralithodes platypus, assembly GCA_032716605.1. Taxonomy (NCBI): domain Eukaryota; kingdom Metazoa; phylum Arthropoda; class Malacostraca; order Decapoda; family Lithodidae; genus Paralithodes; species Paralithodes platypus. The sequence goes on from CM064563.1 coordinate 3,873,057, forward strand.
GATTATCTGGTACACGGGTGGGTTGAATAATATTCCATACAAGGATCACTGTGCCCCTGTACAGAGCAAGTAGCTGAGCAGGGGTAAAGAACCCCTTGAGGCAGTTGAGCACATCCAGCTTCTCGGAGGCTGCCTTAGCGAGACTGGTAATATGGTCTTTCCAAGAGAGCGAGCAGAAGAAAAAGAGACACCTAAAACATTGAGGGAAGATGAAGGGTTGATTTTTGTATTGTTGAAGAATAAGGGATAGTCCTCTAGAGGTTCTTGACGGGTAATAAGGTGGATAAATTGAGTTTTGGAAGCATTAAATGTAACAAGGTCTTCTCTACCCCAATTGGAAATAGTAGCTAGATCAGAAGATACGCATTGTATGGCTTCATTACGTTTACTTTTGAGGGACTGCTGGCTGGGGCGTTCTGGAAAACTAATTGAGTGGTGTAAAGTAGAGTCGTCTGAATATGAATGGATGGGACTAGATGTACAGTTGAGAAGATCATTTATGAAAATTAGAAAGAGAATAGGAGATAGAACAGAACCCTGAGGAACATCGGAGTTGATAGTTTATGGAGTGAGCGATGGCCGGCCACAACCACAGCTATGGAACGGCCAGAAAGGAAATTAGAGACACTGACACAGATGGACAGAAACCGAAGGAGGGCAGTTTGGAAATTAAAGATTTGTGCCAGACTCTATCGAAGGCCTTCGATATGTCTAGTGCAACAGAAAAAATCTCACCGAAGTCCCGAACAGTTGGATAACCAAGAGTTAGTAAGATATGTGTAATGCCCTCGAAAAAATCCCGCAACCCCAGATAATGTACTACCCGAGTTGACGTCAGTATAGTGTAAAATAGTCGTTGATGGCAAGTCCAATAAACTCATCACGTGATAACACCACGAGACTATCACCTGGTTCTTACAAAATCGGACTAAGGTACTAAATTGTACGTCGTGGTAGTACAGTGGGTTAGCGCGCGGGCCTGGTTGACCTATGGAGGATATGGTTACTAACCAGGGTTCAAACCCCACCCAAGGCATCTCAAAACTTGTGGGTTTTTAGGAGGGTTAAACTTCAGAGGTTCGAGCCCCCGCGCCAGGCACCAGGAAAAAGGTTGACCATAAGTGGGCCTGGGGAGTTTTCAGGACAGAAATATTCCCTTCACACCCGGCATTTCAATATGAAAGAAGATCACCAGTAGAGCGACTCTTAAGGAAGCCATATTGGCGATCTGAGACCAGATTATGAGAAGAGAAATGCTTTAGAAATTTGGAAGCAAGAATAGTCTCAAAAACTTTAGAGATACAAGAGATGAGAGCAATTGGTCGATAGTTGGGAGAGCGGTCACCCTTCCTCTCACAGTTTCAGTAGATAGGAAAAAGGCAAACTAGGCCTGTGCATCCAGCTCAGTACCAGTACTTGCACTGCTGCGTCAAGTGTTGGCGGCGTTCACAGACAAACATTTGTTTTTATAATCAACTTCAAAATCAGTTTATCAAGATTACTTTCAATTTAACTCTTTGGGACAGGTTGAATGAGAGCGAACTTCGCAAGAGAAGAAAGCTTAGAGGAGAGACAGAGACGAAAGAGTTTTGCTTGGCAGGGAGTCAGCACGGAAGCACACCGTTTTAAGTACACAGGAGAAACACCGTCCGGACCGTACGCCTTCTTAGTATTAACCCTATTTAGCGAGCAAAGTCGAGTTAAAAAAAAGCATATGTGGCGGCGCTCGAATGGCAATTTCGCACGTACTGTGGCTGAGAGAGAGAGTTGGAGGAGACTAGGGAGATGACTGCTATCAAACTCTCACTCGCTACTACTCAATTATGTACCTGAAAGTACCGATTACCTCTTTTTGACACGGTTATTGCAAGCAAACTATCCACAAGGAAAGACGTTATGGTGTCATTCGAAGCTCTGTTTATGCCTTCAGGGATAGGTACTTGTTGTTCTGGGGTCTATTTAGCATGAAATGATCACGTAAACAGAAAACACCCGCTGGTACCGCTAGGCCGTAATGTTAAGCCAGAGAGGGTAGAAAGTACATCTTTAGAAGAGCTTAGGATATTAGGCATAAGTAGGAGAGAGGGGGGGGGGGGGGGGGGGGGGTAGGGAGGAATAGCACCGGAATCATCCAAGGTAGCGTTTTTGGCAATAGTTTGAGCAAAAAGTTCAGCTTTTTCCGAGGAAGAAGTGATGGTTGAGCCATCAGAGTGGAAAAGGGGAGGGAAAGACGAGGAAGAAAAAATGTTGGAGAGTTTTTTTTGCTAGATGCCAGAAAACTTGGGAAGAGCTAGAGTTGGATAGTTCAATGCATTTATTATTGATGAAAGAGTGCTTGGCAAGTCGAAGAACAGATTTGGCTTGATTCGAGGCAGAAACATAGGAAGAATGAGATTCTTGAGTTTTAAGGTGTCTGTACCGTTTGAATGCTTCCTCCTTGTTGTGGACAGCAGTAGGACAAGCGTGATTAAACCAAGATTTTTTTGCATTAGACTGAGAGAAAGAAAATGGAATGTACGCTTCCATGCCCGAGAGGATAACCTCAGTAATGCGTTCAGCACTCTCCGAGGGTCCTCGGCCATGGAAGCAGAAGGCATTCCATGGGAAATCAAAGAAGTACTGCCGGAGAGCCTCCCAGTCGGCAGTGCCAAAGTGCCACAAGCGCCGCCGGCTGGGAGGAACGGATGACCGTACTGAAGAGATAGGACAGGTGACTGAGATAAGTTTATGGTCGGAGGAGCCCAAAGGAGAGAAAAGATTGACAGTATAAGAAGAAGGGTTAGAAGTAAGAAATAAGTTGAGAATGTTGGGCCGATCTCAGAAGCGATCCGGGATACGGGCGGGTTGCTGGACCAGCTGCTTTAGGTCATTTATGATAGAAAAAGACGTAGGCTTGTTCAACAGGTGGATCAGTAGAGTGAGAGGAGACCCATTGGCGGTGGTGAACGTTGAAAAACTCCTAAGATGGAGATTTCAGAGAAGGAGAGATAGATAGAATGTGTTCCACTTTAGAGTTTAAATAGTCGAAGAATTGGGGAAAGCGGTAGAGTTAGGGGAAGATAGACAGCACTGAAATATTAGTAGGAGAATGACAGGATAGTTTGAGCATATAGTTGAGAATTCAGAGGAGTCGAAATCGGGAACACGAGAGCAAGTGAGTTTGTGTGCACTTATGCACAACATCCCATTGGCTTTAAACTAGGATAGAAAAACTAGGAGGATACAGAGAAAGGGCTGCTGGCAGTTGCTTCAGACACCTGAGTTTCGGTGAGAAAAAGAAGATCAGGTTTGAAGGAGGAAAGATGGTGTTCGATAGAGTGAAAATTAGAGGAAAGGCCGCGAATATTGCAGAAGTTGATAGTAAGAGTGACAGGCCGTGGTCCAGAGTTTTTAGAAGGGTCGTCAGGGGAAGGTCGGGCATGTGTAGGGGCATTTATGGTCCCCCCCCACCCCCCTCGGGACTCCGAGGCTGCGTCTTTGTTCATAATTTATTTTGTTTACTAATTATGAAGGAGGAAGTGTGGTGTGCATGTTAAGTGTAGTGAAGTGGATAGGAGGAGGAGGGGTTTGTGAGAGCATGCTGGACTACTCTCAGTGTAAGTGAGGCACAAAGAGAATCAGTAAGAGAGGCCAAGCAAATGAAACAGGAGTTCCTGCGATTCCTTATCAAATGCCCACATCCTCTCCTGGGTATAGCTCTGTTCGATTGGTGCCTACAATACACCTGTACTCGTGTATGAATGCCTGTGAGATAATCTGCATATATGAACACAGTATATGTGTATGTTTATGTAGGCTATGTGTTCTGTGTACATGCTTGTACTATCTGAGTATACTGGTGTGCATGCATAATTTTACCTAACATACCTCGGAATGGGTATGTCTGAATGGAAGTGTATAGTATTAAGATTTCAATATATTCCTCCGTAATTAAATATACCACGTATTTTCAACAATATTCATGTGTTAACACTCAAGGAGCGGCTAGGTCGGTAACTTCTACTACCTGCCAAGCAGGTAGTTTTACCCTAAACGAGCTTATTTCCGTGCTCGTTTTCATGCATAAACAAGAGCCAGAGCGTAATACAATTATGTATCCGTGAAAGGGCGATAATTGAGCTTTCCAATGACACCAGAACCATCCTTCTACGACCACGCGTTCTCTTGCAACGATCGTGCAACACGAAGGAAAAATCTCTAAAATACCGTAATTTCCTTACATAATTCCCTGTGTAGTGAGACAATGGGTGTGGATGTGTGTGGAGGGGAGGGCAGTCGCGGCGCGGGAGCCGTGCCGAACGGTCAGAGTCAACCTACGCTCCTCCCACCGCTCGTCTCTCTCTCAGAGCCAATTATGTGCTCAAAATTGCTACTGACCTAAGGCGGGCCCCGCCACATAGTCCTTGGTTCTCTAGACCGCCTTAAGTCGGGCCCCGCCAAAGAGGGGTTAAACCATGTAAAATACGTACAGCAATATATAAATCATTTACATTATAATTATGTATTTATAGAAGATATTTGTATTACATGCTCCATACTGTATGTACTATGTATACGGTCTGTGCATTAGTTATTCTATTCCATCTCTCGGTCTCTCTCTCTCTCTCTCTCTCTCTCTCTCTTATGTTTTCCTACAATACCTCCCAGGATTGGACCGGAATCTGTACGAGATACTGAGTAATGCTTGTATCTTCTTGCAACTCACTGGCGCCGTAGCGTAGCATTCTGGGGTAGCAGGTGCGTATGTCCCGATGATCTATTGTACAGTATATCGTTACCAACAATATGAAAACAGGGATTTTTAATTCGTAGTTTTGATGAGGTTGTATCCATGATATCCTTTGATTCTAATGAAGCTAATATATGTAATGTGTGCTGCTAACGGTTTATGTTTGTGAATTATTTATTAGCTGTTTGTATAAGAGCTATTACTACTACATATAATTAATTATATTTGAACAGTTAGTAGTATATTTGTGAATAAACTGTTAATGATCTACCTAGAGTTCGTAAATGTTGTGCTCCTCACTCAAGAACATACAACACAAATACAAAACAAAAAGAGAGACGGAGCAGATCATTTGGCCGATCTTGTATACAATAGTAAGACGACGAGATCAGGAGCACTACAAGAGGAAGTGGACAAATATAACAACAATAAGAGCGACTTGAACAAATACCGAAATCCATGAACTGGGAAACGGAAACATGGTTAAAGGGCAAGTGGCTGTTTTTGTGTAGTCTATTAATTCATCTATTCATTTATGTAGACCTCCATCAAGCTTAGAACTACACCCCCTAGGGCCTAGACCCACTTTCAAGATAGATTTGTAAATTTTTCGGTAGAAAGATGTTCAGGCCGAAGCCCGGTTCCTCTTAAAATTACAGGCTTGCTATCGCTCACCATGAAAAAATTGACAACGAAATGGGGCGAAAGGTGTTAAAATCACCAAACTAATGGGCCAAACGTCTTATAATCTCAAAAACTAATGGGACTAAACACGAGGGAGAAAAGGGTCCAGTAAAACAACCCACCTCCCCTTAAAACAGAGATAAATATAAAGAACAACACGAACATGAAGCTGGGCCATAAGAATATAAAACAACTGATATCTAATTTTTCAAGACACTCTGGACCATACAGCTTTATTTATTTGAATAAAAAAACAGGGAAATTTGCTCCTAACAGACTATTCATATTTCAATAAATCTAATTTAGAATCATAATCAGTGTAAGCTTCACTAATTTACCATTATTTTTGCTTCCAACGATATAGGAATATAAATGGTTTTCTTTTCATATATTCAAAATAATCAGTTTGAGGTAAGTGCATGGTGCAGTTTTTGCAATAGTTTTCCCTTTTATTTGTCTAATATTTGAATCGTTTCATTCTGTTCCGCTTTTTCACAGCTCTGCTTGGTTGTATCTGTCCCTCTGACGTCACCAGAGTTCTGCCCCCCGACCGTTGGCCACACCCACAGTATATGGTAATGTTTGGTCTAAACCAGAAACTACCAAACAATCTCGGGAGGATGTATGCTTCTGTAGGGTAAAATCAACAAACATTACCATACATAACCAAACATTCGCCTCTTTGTGCTTTTGAAAAACATGCTATCTGACAATCACACACACATAAAACTGCATATGTTATACAATAAAGTATACCTGTGGATTGTACAAAAAGGTACATAAGACATATTTTGACAAATACAGCATAAGCCCTATGAAAAATTTGCAAAGTAACAATATTTATTCAATGTTCAAGAGGCATATAATTGTAACTGTGGGCAGACATTGCAGAAATATTCAAACAACAAAATAATGCATATGAGTACAACATTCACAGGTTAGTGAATACTAAATTGAGAAACTAAAACCACACATTAGACAACGAAAATGTTGATTATAAAGACATGATAATTTTGATCAAAGTTAAGACATGATCTGTCGTGGTAGGTCTGACGATAGGTTAAAATGAGCCGACAGTGTTGTGTCTTTAGATAAATACTGCCTTTCAATATGCTGTATAAATTTTACAGGAATGCACATACTGATACTGCGTGTAACAAACTACATATTACTTGATATTTTGTATTCATACAATCAGCTTGCGTCATACGCTGGGCTGGGTGATTCAGTGGTCCCCGTCATGTGACAAACTATATGTATTTGCACTTCCGGGGGTTATAAATGCTCCGGTGATACCAACATGTATTAGGTTACCAGATGTTACCAGTAGCATACCCCTGGCTGCTATCTGAGTCACTTGAGCTCTCATGAACTCGGTACACGACTGGCCTTGCAAGCCTGTGCTTGACAGCAATTCACTCTGGAAATCCCAAGACACTTACAATTTTTTTGCATGATTGTGCATGCTACATAGCAGCTATGAAGATTTTGAAATCTAAGTGTATGCCAGAACACAACCTTTATACCATATGTTTTGTTTTTTCTGTAACCTTTTGTATGTAGCGAGTTAGAAGGAGTGAAAAAAACTCAAATCACTGGGAATGCGAGAACACAACACGGGGTCCAGTCATTAAGGTGTGAAAGCACTGCCCTCCATCACAACAGATGACCTTGGAATGAGAACTGGGTATATACACATACTGGAGAATACGATAACAATCCAGATATGATATGTTTTCCACAATACCATTTTCCTTTACAGATTTACAGCCACCATAAATAGTTCTTAACCAATAAAACGCGATAGGCCTCACGGAAGGCTTACCATAGGTAACGCGATATGCCTCACGGAAGCAACACCATAAAAAAAAGCCTTCCAAAACATCCCAGGGGCTATCAAAACAAAGGAATTTGTCTCTAGTTAAGATAATTCCCCTTTAGTACTCATCCATGTGTTTCTCACCCGCCCCCCTTCCCCACCTTATTATCCCCTCCACCCCCCTCCTCAATGATCACCTATTTTTCCTCTTATTTTCAGAATTTGTCGGTTATTTTTCTCCCGCGATAATGTAGCACAAGTGGGTTGCATAAAAAATCGTTATATAACACCGAGACACAGCCCCGCTCGCCTCACTGAGCTCAGTTACCTCACAGACAGGGAGAGGGGAAGGTGTGTGACTCGCTGCTTCACGCCTGAGATTATGACCGGGTGGCCAATATCTTTGTGTTTCACCACCCAAATGCTTTTCCAACTTATTTTAGCACTCTTGAAGGTTCATATATACATCATATATGTAAAATAAAAGCATATTGAAAACAAATAATGCTCTATATCGTAAATCAAACTTTCTCCACAAGCAGGCAAATAAACTTCTAAATAATCCAAATGATAACAAAATATTTTGGTCTACTCTTAACTCATTTAAATCCAACTTCACTACTGCTTCATCCATTCCACCATTAAAATCTCCGACTGGCAATCTTGTAAGTGACCCACGAGGTAAAGCTAACCTTCTTGCGGATATTTTCTCCACCAACTCAACCTTAGATGAAATAAATCAAGATGTCCCTGTACTTAATTTTAATTCGCCTGAAATTCCCTCACTTAAGATCCACACCAGACATGTCAAAACTATTTTGCAGAATCTCTCGGTAGATAAGGCTCCTGGTCCAGATGAAATTCCTCCAATAGTACTTAAGAATTGCTCCTTGGTGCTCGCTCCTGTATTGGCAAAATTTTTCCGTCTGTGTACTCATACCTCATGCTTCCCAGTACCCTTGAAAGAAAGCAAACATCCATCCAGTTCCTAAAAAAGGTGCCTCTTCAGATCCATCAAACTACAGACCAATAGCTATAACTTCCACTCTTGGTAAAGTCTTTGAAATTATATTAAATAATCACATAATTAAGCATCTTGAGAATAATAAATTAATCAGTGATAGGCAATATGGTTTTAGACGATGTCGATCAACTGCAGACATGCTTTGCCTTCTTACGCATCAAATCAACCAAGCTACAGACCAACATGGTGAAACACATACAATAGCACTGGATATATCAAAGGCATTTGATAGAGTCTGGCATCAATCCTTATTGTCGAAGATGTCACACTACGGCCTTGCATCATTAGTTCCACTAATTTCTTCTTATCTTCATAACAGAAAAATACGTGTAATGGTAGATGGCCTTTATTCTCAATTTCACTCAATAAATGCTGGTGTTCCCCAGGGATCAGTTTTGGCCCCAATTCTGTTCCTCATTCATATCAATGATCTCATATCTACTACTCTTAATCCAATACATTCCTACGCAGATGACTCAACACTCCACAGTTCCTTCACATTTACCAATTCTGTCACCCAACCCGATCTTATAAATTCAAAAATAAACACTGCAATTTCTCTGAACCAGGACCTTTCTAGAATTAATGAATGGGGACAAAAGAATCTAGTTTCCTTTAATGCACAGAAAACCAAGTACATTCAATTTTCTAACCGACAGAATCTCACTGACTCCCATATATTTTTAATGATGTAAATATTCCCACTTCCCCTAGTATTGACATTCTCGGTGTAACATTAACTACTAACTTGAGCTGGACACATTATGTTAGAAGCATTGCTAAGAATGCCTCTAAAAAACTGGGACTCCTGTACAGAGTTCGAGAATTCTTCACTGACGAGCAGTTGGCCGTGATATATAAAAGTCATGTGCGTTCTCAGATGGATTACTGTTCACCTCTGTGGGGTGGAAGTGGAGTGGTTGCATTGAGGCAGTTGGACAAAATTCAAAATAAAGCTATTAGATTAATCAATAACCCTGCAATCACACAGGACCTTCCTACATTATCCATACGAAGAAACGTTGCATCCCTTGCATTATTCTAAAGATATTTTCACAGCAATTGTTCCGAGGAACTTGCTTCAATTGTGCCGCCTCTCCACATCTTTCCCCGTAGAACTAGGGCAGCTGAGAGCGCCCATGAATTTACACTTTCTCCTCCACAATGCAGAACTTCTGCTTATCAGAATTCATTTATCCCCAGAGCTACTACTCTTTGGAATTCACTTCCCTCGAATTGCTTTCCACAAACTTACAATCTACAAATGTTTAAATCCAGTTGTTACAAACATTTTATGAATGGAGGATGCCTTTAGGCACATGGACCTTTTTGTTTTATCTGTGTTTTTCCTTCCTCCGTTCATTGTCTCTTAAAAAAAAAAAAAAAAAATAAAAAATATAAATAATTCTGTCAGAATCCAAGGCTAGAAATTCACAGATAAGTACCCTTGCCCCTAGGGTATTTTCGCGTTTAATAGGTTAACAGGCCGCTGGCGGTGATACGGCGATTAGAAACATACTGTACCATACTTAACTCGTAAAGTGCTAAGCCCCTGTAGTATACACCATACCCGCATGCGAAGGTATTCTGATTCATTCTTCACTAAAATCGTTAATTTACCATATATTTAATACTTATCCATATGTGCCTATTTTACTTTTAATATGATCATATGATCATGGGAAATCAATAGAACAAGTGGTAACAGCAATTGGCTGGTGAAAATTGTATATTTTAGCCCCACGGTCGTAATATGGCCCAGACCGGCGAGACAGGCACACCCTCCCTCTCTCGTCTTTCACATGGCACTGAGAGGACTTGGGTGGACTCAGACTGGCTTGGAGGGTCGGAGTTACACTCCTCCACCCTCTCTCCCACTTGTCCTCCAATGCAAATACTCGATAAATATCGGGAATAATAGAGAAAATACCTGATCATTGAGGAGGGGGGAGAAAATAGGGGGGGGGGGGGACACATGTGTAGAAGTGGTAGCGAGTAATGGAGAGAAATTATCTCACCTAAACACAAATTGCTTTTTTTAAAGTGCCACTGGAGTGTTTTTAATGGTAATTATTTAGGCCTAGGATCTTAACCCTTAATTAGCGGCGAGCAACATAAGTCGAGTTAAAAAAAGCTGGACTATGTGGCGGCGCTCGACATAGGTCGAGTGGCAATTTCAGCACGTAATGTGGCTGAGAGAGAGAGACAAGTGGTGGCAGGAGACTAGCGAGCGTATGACTGCTCCAGACCACCGCGGCGAACCTACTGACACAAATCTCAGCTCCCTCCTCCCTCTCTCACTCGCTACATACTCAATTATGTACCGAAAGTACCGAATTACCTGCTTTTTGCACTCGCGTTGCACGGTTATTGCAAGAAAACTATCCATCATACAAGGATCGTTATGGTGTCATTCGAAAGCTCTGTTTATGCCCTTTCAGGGATAGGTACTTGTTTTACGTTCTGGGTCTTATTTAGGCATGAAAATGATCACGTAAACAGCCCTATTTTGGCTAAAAACACCCCGCTGTGCGGTACATATAAATAAACCGCATAGGCCGGTCGTAAGGTGTTAAGAATCTTCCCGCAGCAGCGCAGTAGGACCTCTTAAGAGTCTTTCAGAGCTACCGGGTTAAAGAGCTAACTAGAGCAAAGCGCTATACGTAATTCCACACCTAGCATGACAATATTTGCATGTTTTCATGTTATTCAGTAATTCTCTATGGTTAAAGCAAGGATCGTCAAGCACTATATTTCTATTACCAATCCATCCCTCTATATTCTTCTTGACCTGTAGTTTTACCTCTCATATATTAGACTGCCCAAGAGCATCGTTCTGTGGGACCTCCCATGTTATGTATTACTATATAAATACAATTGTTAAGCATTTCCAGTCAAACAAAAGAGTAGTAATCCTTGTGGAACATCTTATCAAATCATGGTCATTACAATCACCAATACCACTATATTTATAACCTCCACAAATACCCTAACTCACATAACAACTTCTATGTAAGTACTATCTTATCTACTATAAGCATCAACACGACCATCAATTTTACAAAGAAAATGTTCCAAAGCTACCATTATCACTACTACCACCACAAATACAGGTAGCCTACCACGAATACCGCCACTGTTTCAACAATCACCAAAACCAATATCAACTATTATCAAAACCACTAGGACAACTAATGCAACCACCACTACGACTGTTAGCACACATACCATAATCACCATCACAACCACAGCTCAAATAATCATCACCACCACCACAATCACTATTCCTTATAAAGCCACAACCTTCAGCACTTCATTAACCCCGCCACCCAGACCCCTGTGTAACCTTGGAGAGAAAGAAGGGATGGGAAGAAGTAAGTAGAGGAAATCTCATATTTCTCGTTCAATTGAACTGGCATGTATGAATGTGAAAATTATAATGTGCATGCGTTCTTTTGTGTGTATATGCGCAGGTGTACATGTGCGAGCTCTACAGAATATGTGCTCTTTCTGTAATTTGTTTTTTATGTGAGTGAGGGAGACGCAATGCAGAACTGTCTGTATTGAGTGCCTCCCCCAGAATTGAGAGAGTGTTAAGGCCAAAATCAAAGGACGTTCGAGCTAAAAATGTCTGGAAACACGGAGTTTGAAGCAATTTCAGTCAAAGGAAGAGGGAATGACTGATTCTGGGAGAGAGTTCCAGAGCTCAGCAGTTGAATAGAAAACAGCCTGAGAGTAACATTTCTCTCTTGGGTTGGAGAGCTGCACATAGTAGGGGTGGGATTGTGTTGCAAGACGGGTACAATGTACCCTACGTAGAGGAGGTGGTATACACTGGGAAAGCTCTGAGGAGCGTTGATTATTGTAGTAGCGATTGAATAGCGAGAGAGTTGCAACTTTACGGCGAAGAGATTGCAGAGAGTTGGTGAGTGGACGGGAGTTAATGATACGAAAGGCTTTCCTTTCTACTTTGTCTAGGAGTGCAGTGTGAGAGGATCCTCTCCACACATGTGAACAATACTCAATATAAGGATGCACTGTGCCCATGTACAGAGCAAGAAGCTTTGCAGAGGTAAAGAACCCCTTGAGGTGGTTGAGCACACCCAGCTTCTGGGAGGCTGCCTTAGCAAGACTGGTAATATGGTCCTTCCAGAAGAAAAAAAAAAAGACACCAAGAATAATGAGAGAAAATGAAGGATTGATTTGTTTATTGTTGAAGTGTAAGGGATAGTCCTCTGGGAAATGAAGAAATTGGGTTTTGGAAGCATTAAAGGCAACAAGGTTTTCTCTGCCCCAATTGGAAATAGTAGTTTGATCAGATGATAAGTGGTGCATGAATTCATTAAGTTTGTCTTTGAGGGATTGTTGGCTGGGGCATTCTGGATAATTAATTGAAAAGTGTAAGGGAGTGTTATATACTCCAATTTATCCAACTATTATTCCTTGAATTACTTATGTACAAGGGTACATATATATTATTCTCTTATTCTAATAACCCTAGTAGAACAACTCATATTATTAAACATTGTATTTCTTGCATATGCTTGTCATATGCAAGTTAACCCAAAGGATCGTGGGATTCACATGTGTCAGGACCGTTGCCATCAAACCCTGGTCGCCCCACGTTACGTGATAGGGCGTATGTATACCGCGTGATGGAGAAGTGGAAAGTTTATCTAGGGTGTTGTCACATTATTGAGACCACACCCAGGTATCTCATCTTTGACAGGTATTGGTTGAGATGGACACGTGGACTGGTGGTGAGTGGTGTTACGTCATACAGAGGGCGTAACCCGAGTTTATAAAGTATGGACTTTCAGAGTTAGAGAGCATAGAACGAGTAACCCCTCAGCTGTGTAATATCGCAAGGTTAGAGGCCAGCTGTGTTGTGAAACATTAGACCTCTCTATACTTGGATTAATTTTACTTAAATATTTAACCATTCAATAGAGTGGTGTACTTCTGAATAAGTCTTAAGATATCAAACATTAAAAACTATTGTGAATTATTCTCAAGTTTCAGTTACCTGATACTAATTATTACATTGAGTTATTTAATTATTTCCTGAATATCTCTGGGTGGTGGCAGCCTAGATAGAGCTCAGTAAGCACAGTAGCTCTAATTTACACTCCCATTACAGGAGTCGTCTGCGGATGAATGGATGGGACTGGAGGTACAGTTGAGAAAATTAGAAAGAGAATGGGAGATAGGACAGAGCCCTGAGGAACACCAGAGTTTATAGGATGAGGAAGTGAGCGATGGCCGTCCACAACCGCAGTTATGGAACGGCCAGAAAGGAAATTGGAGACAAAGGCACAGATAGAGGGATAGAAGCCGAAGGAGGGTAGTTTACAAATTTAAGATTTGTGCCAGACTCTATTGAAGGCCTTCGATATGTCTAGTGCAATAGAAAAGGTCTCACCGAAGTCCCGAAAGGAGGATCACCAGTAGTGAGACCCTTAACACCTTAAGAGCGGCCTATGCGGTTTATTTATATGTACCGCCCAGCGGGGTGTTTTTAGCCAAAATAGGGCTGTTTACGTGATAATTTTCATGCCTAAATAAGACCCAGAACGTAAAATCCCTGAAAGGGCATAAACAGAGCTTTCGAATGACACCATAACGATCCTTTTATGATGGCTAGTTTTCTTGCAATAACCGTGCAACGCGAGTGCAAAAAGCATGTAATTAGCCACTTTCCCGATACAATTCCTTATATAGCGAGTGAGAGAGGGAGGAGGGAGCTGGGATTCGTGTCAGTATGTTCGCCGCGGTGGTCTGGAGCAGTCATACGCTCGCTACTCTCCTGCCACCACTTGTCTCTCTCTCTCAGCAACATTACGTGCTGAAATTGCCACTCGACCTATGTCGAGCGCCGCCACATAGTCCAGCTTTATTTAACTCGACTTATGTTGCTCGCCGCTAATTAAGGGTTAAGGAAGCCATACTGGCGATCTGAGAGTAGATTATGAGAATAGAAATGCTTAAGAAATTTGGAAGCAAGAATAGTTTCAAAATCTTTAGAGATACAAGAGATGAGAGCAATTGGATGATTGTTGGAGGGTTGAGAGCAGTCACCCTTCCTTAGGGACAGGTTCAATGAGAACAAACTTCCAGCAAGAAAGGAAGACGTTAGCGGAGAGACAGAGGTGAAAGAGTTTGTCTAGGCAGGGAGTCAGCATGGAAGCAAATTTTGTTTTGTATTTTTAGTATAACAGGAGGAACACCGTCCGGACTGTACGCCTTCTTAGCATTAAGCCCAGAGAGGGTAGAAAATACATCCTTAGAAGAGATTAGGATATTAGGCATACGTAGAAGAGAGGGGAATGGAGTGGGAGGAATAGCACAGGAATTATCCAAGGTAGAGTTTCTAGCAAAAGTTTGAGCGAAGAGTTCAGCTTTGTCAGAGGAAGAAGTGATGGTTGTGCTATCAGAGTGAAAAAGGGGAGGAAAAGACGAGGAAGAAAAACGGTTGGAGAAGTTTTTGGCTAGATGCCAGAAAACTTGGGAAGAGCTAGAGTTGGATAGTTCAGTGCATTTATTATTGATGAAAGAGTGTTTGGCAAGTCAAAGAACAGATTTGGCTAGATTCCGGGCAGAAACATAGGAAGAATGAGATTCTTGAATAAAGCAAGATTTGGTTTGCATTAGAATGAGAGAAAGAAGATGGAATGTATGCTTCCATGTCCGAAAGTATTACCTCGGTAATGCGTTCAGCACTCTCCGGGGGTCCCCGGCCAGGGAAGCAAAAGTAATTCCATGGGAAATCAAAGAAGTACTGCAGAAGAGCCTCCCAATCGGCAGCGCCAAAGTGCCACAAGCGCCGCCGATTGGGAGGATCGGGTGGCCGTACCGGAGAGATAGGACAGGTGACAGATATTAGTTTATGGTTGGAGGAGCCCAAAGGAGAGAAAGGATTTACAGTATAAGCAAATGGGTTAGAGGTTAGAAATATGTCAAGAATATTGGGCCGAAGCGATCTGGGATATGGGTGGGTTGCTGGACTAACTACTCTAGGTCGTTTAAGATAGAAAAGATGTAGGCTTGTTCACCAGGTTGGTCACTGGAAACATAGGAGAGCCATTGGTGGTGGTGAACAATGAAATCTCCCAAGATGGAGATTTCTGCGAAAGGAGAAATGGATAGAATGTGTGCATAGATGTTTTTGTAGTATTTCTAGGTTGTGTGTGTTTTTATTTTGTTTTGTGTTTGGTGTGTTTTTTGCTTTGTGAAGGCTAGTGGGCCTGTGAAGATTCATTTATCACCCTAAGCCTTGATTATTTGTCATCCATTTAATATCCTTACAGAATTAACTTGTCGATCTTGGATGGCCTAGCTGAATCATATCTATTCACCATTCACATCCTTTGAACAAAATTTCAGACACTCCGAAGGCTGCTAACGCGTTAACATTAACCCAAGAACAGCATTGGTTCTTCCGAGAGGATTTACTGTTGGACGGCGATGGTCCTTTTTGGAAGCCGAGATTTCAAACGCATACAAAAACCTTGCGCGTTGACCCAGGCGGCTACAAATTGGTGTGTGACTAGTGCCTTAACGACCTACAAACCCTGCCAGTTATCTCTTTGGTGTCTCTTCCTAAAGGTTGACAGTGCCTTAGAGCCCTATAAACCCTGCCAGTTATCTCTTGTGTGTCTCTTCCTAAAGGTTGACAGTGCCGTAGAGCACTATAAACCCTGCCAGTTATCTTTTGTGTGTCTCTTCCTAAAGGTTGACAGTGCCGTAGAGCACTATAAACCCTGCCAGTTATCTCTTTGGTGTCTCTTCCTAAAGGTTGACAGTGCCTTAGAGCCCTATAAACCCTGCCAGTTATCTCTTGTGTGTCTCTTCCTAAAGGTTGACAGTGCCGTAGAGCACTATAAACCCTGCCAGTTATCTTTTGTGTGTCTCTTCCTAAAGGTTGACAGTGCCTTAGAGCCCTATAAACCCTGCCAGTTATCTCTTGTGTGTCTCTTCCTAAAGGCTGCCAGTACCTTAGAGCACCTTTAGGGGTAGGGTAAATTTTGTGGTTGATTTATTTATTCGATTATTATTTTGTTTTTATTTTCATACCTAGACCATCAAGCTTAGAAAAACATCTCCAAGATTCCCCTTCTAGATAAAGTAATACATTTTTCGGTAGACAAACTTTCCTTCCAAAGGCAGGTTCCTCTTAAATTACAGACTCGCTACCTAAATGGCACGAAAAGTTTTAATTTTGAAAACAAAATTGGACGAAATGTATTGTAATCGCCAGTTACGTACCGAATATCTTACAACCTGAAAACTAATTGGGCTAAACATGAGAGAAAAGGGGTCGAGAAAAACTAAACCTCCATTTAAAACCGTGCCAGTTATCTATCCCCCCCCCCCCCCTCCACCACACACACACAGTTTATGTGTCACCTCAGACAGCTTTCACAATGAATCTTGGACACCTCCAAAAAATAATACGTATAGCCAAAAATCAGTAATTAGGTAACCCATTTGCATAATTAACCAATTATTCTCTCGCCCCACTTCTACTAGGGCGCTGCATAGAGATTTACATATATTTACATATATTTACATATATACACTGACTACACAGACCTTGCGGTCCCTACTAGGTAGCCAGGACATAATGCTAGAATAGAATTTGCTACAAAGTGGAAGGCAAGGATAGCAAAGAAGAAGGCTCTCTCCCCACCCACCTCCCTCCGACCGTTGGTCGGCATGAAATTAAGTTGGGGAAAGAAGTCACCCAGCAGAATGAGAACAAAATAAAAATTTCTACTGGGAAATTTATAGTACAGAACGAAGATACGAAATATTATATACTACTGATGTTTAACCTATTTTTGTTCCTGTTTTATATTATTCCCACCTTCTCAAAAAGAATGTCTAGACTTCTTTTGAAAGTGTCAATTGTCTTACATTGTACCACTTTCTCAGGCAATTTGTTCCACTCGAGGACCACACTGTAGGTGAAAAAGTTCTTTGTGACATCGAGATTCGCCGTCCTGGTTTTCAGTTTCATTCCATTTCCCCGAGTTAATGAACTATTATCTATTTGGAAAAGTGAATCTACAACAATATTGTCAAATCCCTTTAGTATCTTGAAACACTCGATTAATTGACCTCGCAATCTTCTTTTCTTAAGTGAACATAAATTTAATGTTTGTAGTCTTTCATAATAAGATTTATTTCTTAGTGACGGAATCAACTTTGTCGCTCTACGCTGCACCGACTCAAGCTTCCCAATGTCCTTGCTCAGATAAGGAGACCAAAATTGCACACCATATTCAAGATGTGGCCTCACTATGCTTTTAAATAAAGGTACTATAATGTTCTCATTTTTATAAGTAAAATTTCTCTTAATATATCCCAATGCTCGATTTGCCTTATTCGCAGCTGCTGCACATTGATCTGAGGTCTTTAGGTTTTCAGAAAGAGAGAGAGAGAGAGAGAGGAACAAATTAAAGAAAGGAGTATCAGTTAAGTTAATTATATGGGTTAGCAGTAATTATTTGGAAACGTTCATCATCAGCCACACACCTTACCAGGATAGAGACACGCCACCAATGTGAGGTACAGAGGCTATCATCATATCCACAGCAACAGTCTGATTCTGCAGAGGACAAATAATGTAGTCTGATAATGATGAGCAGTTTCCATTTACTCTAGTTGATTGTGGGTTTTGTTTCCAATTATGGGATTTATAGGGAGGTTTGGTCTTTTCTGGACACAAATCTCCTTCATGTTTAGCCCCATTCGCTCTGAGATTAATAGACGTTTGTTCTATTAGTTTGACGATTTTAAGACCTTTTGTGCCATAAGTGTTGATTATTTCCTGGGGAGCGATAGTGAGTCTATATTTTAGGAGGAATTGGCTTGACCTTCGGCTTGGGGTATTATTTAAGTGTGATCGGAGGAAACTAAAGACAATAATACACATAAAATTAACAAATATATACCTATCCCCTTAATAAAACTTAACAATTTCCTGAAGTGTGCACAGCCACTCCTTTATTATTGTGACATAGCAGTATTATTGTGACTGACATAGCAGTATTATTGTGACTGACATAGCAGTATTATTGTGACTGACATAGCAGTATTATTGTGACTGACATAGCAGTATTATTGTGACTGACATAGCAGTATTATTGTGACTGACATAGCAGTATTATTGTGACATAGCAGTATTATTGTGACATAGCAGTATTATTGTGACATAGCAGTATTATTGTGACATAGCAGTATTATTGTGACTGACATAGCGTAGTATTATTGTGACATAGCAGTATTATTGTGACATAGCAGTATTATTGTGACATAGCAGTATTATTGTGACATAGCAGTATTATTGTGACTGACATAGCAGTATTATTGTGACATAGCAGTATTATTGTGACATAGCAGTATTATTGTGACTGACATAGCAGTATTATTGTGACATAGCAGTATTATTGTGACATAGCAGTATTATTGTGACATAGCAGTATTATTGTGACATAGCAGTATTATTGTGACTGACATAGCAGTATTATTGTGACATAGCAGTATTATTGTGACATAGCAGAATTATTGTGACATAGCAGTATTATTGTGACATAGCAGTAATATTGTGACATAGCAGTATTATTGTGACATAGCAGTATTATTGTGACTGACATAGCAGTATTATTGTGACATAGCAGTATTATTGTGACATAGCAGTATTATTGAGACATAGCAGTATTATTGTGACATAGCAGTATTATTGTGACTGACATAGCAGTATTATTGTGACATAGCAGTATTATTGTGACATAGCAGTATTATTGTGACATAGCAGTATTATTGTGACATAGCAGTATTATTGTGACATAGCAGTATTATTGTGACATAGCAGTATTATTGTGACATAGCAGTATTATTGTGACTGACATAGCAGTATTATTGTGACATAGCAGTATTATTGTGACATAGCAGTATTATTGTGACATAGCAGTATTATTGTGACATAGCAGTATTATTGTGACATAGCAGTATTATTGTGACATAGCAGTATTATTGTGACATAGCAGTATTATTGTGACATAGCAGTATTATTGTGACATAGCAGTATTTGTATGTAATAGTTTGTGTTTACTCGTGTACTCATGCATGAATGCATGTGTGTTCATCTGCGTATTTTTACACAGTATACAGTATGTGTTTGTTTATGTATGTGTTCTGTGTACAAGTATACAGTATGTGTTTGTTTATGTATGTTCTGTGTACAAGTATACAGTATGTGTTTGTTTATGTATGTGTTCTGTGTACAAGTATACAGTATGTGTTTGTTTATGTATGTGTTCTGTGTACAAGTATACAGTATGTGTTTGTTTATGTATGTGTTCTGTGTACAAGTATACAGTATGTGTTTGTTTATGTATGTGTTCTGTGTACAAGTATACAGTATGTGTTTGTTCATGTATGTGTTCTGTGTACAAGTATACAGTATGTGTTTGTTTATGTATGTGTTCTGTGTACAAGTATACAGTGTGTGTTTGTTTTTGTATGTGTTCTGTGTACAAGTATACAGTATGTGTTTGTATATGTATGTGTTCTGTGTACAAGTATACAGTATGTGTTTGTTTATGTATGTGTTCTGTGTACAAGTATACAGTATGTGTTTGTTTATGTATGTGTTCTGTGTACAAGTATACAGTATGTGTTTGTATATGTATGTGTACTGTGTACAAGTATACAGTATGTGTTTGTTTATGTATGTGTTCTGTGTACAAGTATACAGTATAAAGTATGTGTTTGTTTATGTATGTGTTCTGTGTACAAGTTTGTACTATTTGATTATACTGGTGTGCATGCATACTTGTACCTAGCATACCTCTGAATGAGTATGTTTGAATGGAAGTGTATAATATAAATCTATCTATCTATCTATTGCCTGACGCCGTGATCCCCGAAGGGGTGGCCACGAACGAACCGCCCCCATGCACCTCTGTCCCCAGTCAGTCGACGCCCCTCCCCCCAACCAGCACCGCCTTCGTTCATGTAGTTCCTCACTCCATCCTTCCACCTCATATTCGGTCTACCTCTCCCCCTCTGTCCCTCCACCTCGCTCTCGTACACCCTCTTAGTCATTCTCTCGCTTTCCATACGTTCCATATGGCCGAACCATCTCAAGTTGTTCCTTTTCACACTTTCCAGCACATCTACCTCCACACCACACCTCCTTCTTACTTCCTCATTAGTCTGTCTATCCCTCCATGTAACTCCGCACGCACTCCTTAAGTAATTCATTTCCACTGCTCTCACTCTTGGTCTGAGTCTCTCAACCAACGTCCATGCTTCGCTTCCGTAAGTCAGTGTCGGGATTACCACACTGTCATGCAAGGACTTCTTCACTTCCATACTGACCACCCTATTTCTTGTTACTGCTTTTAGCGTTCCTACAACCCTCTTCCCCTGTTGTACCCTCTCCCGCACCTCTTCATCCATAGTCCCATCTTTACTCAACACACTGCCCAGATACTTAAAAGAGTTGACGATCTCCATAGCCTGACCGTTCAGCTTCACCTCACACTCTGTTACTTCACCCCTTTCGAAGACCATAACCTTGCTCTTCCCCGTATTTACCTTCAAATTCCGTTTTTCGCACACTGTTCCAAACTCATTTACCAGACCCTGCAACTCCCATTCATTATCACTCATCAGAACTGTATCATCCGCAAACAGCAGTATAGGTAGCTTCCACTCAATTCCCTCCCTTTTCAGCGATACACCAACATCCACTGCTCTTGATAGTATTTCTTTCATAACCCATCCATATATACAGTAAACAACCACGCGGACATCACACACCCCTGTTTCAAACCAACATTCAGGTCAAAGAACTCGCTCTGCTCACTCTCCACACGTACTGCCGCCTTTGCACCCTCATACATGCTCTTCACTGCTTTCAGCAACTTGCCCTCTACTCCGTATATTCTAAGTACTTTCCACAAACCTTCTCTATCCACTCTGTCATAGGCCTTCTCCAAGTCCATAAAGGCAACATACACCTTTTGTTTCTTCTCCAGATACTTCTCCACAACACAATTCAGGTAAAAATCTGATCTACACATCCTCTTCCCTTCCTAAAACCTCCCTGCTCGTCGCCTATCCATTTCTCCGTTCTCACTCTCACTCTCTCAATCACTACCCTACTGTATACCTTCCCTACTACGCTTAGAAGACATATTCCTCGGTGGTTACCACACACTCCTCTATCACCTTTGCCCTTATATAGGGGAATATTATGCCAGTCTTCCAGTCATCGGGTGCACTCCCCTTCTCCCATGCTATTTTGCACATTTTCCATACCCATTCTATCACTATCTCACCACCATACCTCAACATTTCCCCACACACTCCATCTGTTCCTGGTGCTTTCCCCAACTTCACTCTTTTCATGGCTTCCCACACTTCTGACCTCCTGATCCCCACCTCCTCCTCCACTACTTCTCTTCTTCTCCCTCCCATACCATATCCAGCTATGTTTGCTGGCTCTTCATTCCTTTCATTTAGCAACTCACTGAAGTACTCCCTCCATCTTTCGACTCTCTCTTGCTTCTCGGCTAGCATTCTCCCATTCTTATCTTTCACACCCTTACTGTTTCCCTTGCTACCTTCCCTAACTTTCTTGACTTCTTTCCAGAACAGTTTCTTACTCTCCCTCCATTTTACACTCAGATTCCTTCCAAATTCCTCATCTACTCTTCTCTTACTTTCCTTCACTACTCTCTTCACCACCCTCTTACTCTCCACGTACCTCGCTCGTTTCTGTCTCTCGGAATCTTCATTCCCTCTACTACCCAACCACTCTCTATATGCTTTCTTCTTTTCTTCCACAGCTATTCTTACTTCTTCTGTCCACCATGCTGTACCTTTCACTCCCCTCCCTCTTCTCCGCACTCCACACACCTCCTCACATGCTGCACAGATCTCATCCTTAACACCTTGCTCATCTCCTCCACTTCCTCCATAACTTCCAGGTCGAACCCACCTAGTCGTCTTTCCACTGCTCTCCTGTACTCCTCCCTGACTTCCTCCTCCTGCAACCTCTCCACCCTCCTCACCATTCCACCCTCCTCTCGCCTCCCTCCCGCTCTCCTCACCCACTTCTTTTGTATCCTAACCTTAGCTACCACTACATAATGATCAGACAGACCCCCTCCAATACCCCTATACACCCTAGCATCCATCACAGATTTCTTCATTCGTTCATCCACACATACATAATCAATCAATGACTTTCGTTCCACCACTGTCTTATCCTTCATCGTCAACATCCGTTTCCACGTGTACCTGTGGATCATTCTGTGTCGGAAGAAGGTATATAAAGAGGTCCATATATTCATCCGTACTTTAATACATCACATATTTCCGACAATCTTCCTGTTTTAACCATGTCAAATATATACAGCATCAGATGAATTATTCACATTATAATGATGTATAGTAATGTTGATATTGTTTGTTAGTAATGGTGGTAGTGGTGAATGTGATCATGGTGACAACTGTTCCCTTCTTTAGCAATAACATATACAAACTGATAAGTGTGAATATCTCTCTTTTCATACAATATCTCCCTGGATTGGACCGGAATCTATGAGAGATACTGAGTAATCCTTTATCTTCTTGCAACTCTCTGGCGCATGAGCGTAACATTCAGGAGTAGCAGGTGCCAATGTTCCGATCTACTATACATATTATGATTACCAACAATTTGAAAACAGGGATTTAATTTCGTATTTATGATGAGGTTGTTTCCATGATTTCCGTTGAATATAATGAAGCCAATATATGTAATGTGGGCTACGAACGTATTTTGTTGTTTTCTGTGAATGATATAATGCTGCTTGTATAATATTTATTACTACTACTGATATGTAATTACTTTTGAACAATTAGTGGTATATTTGTGAAGAAACTATTAATTAGAGTTCCTAAATATTGTGATCCTCACTCAAGAACATAAGAACACAAAAATATAAGAAGAAAAGGAGCTGATCATTTGGCCGATCTGGTATACAATAGGGAAAACACGATATATTTATTCAATGTTCAAGAGGCATACATGTGTAACTGTAGGCAGATATTGCAGAAATATTGAATCAACAAAATAATAATAAGTAATGCATATGAGTACAACATTCACAGCTTCGTGAATACTAAATTGGGAAACTAAACCCACACATTAGAACACAAAATGTTGATTATATAGACATGCACATTTTGGTTAAAATTTAGCCATGGGCTGGCGTGATAGGTCTGAAGATAGCTTAAGATGAGCTGACAGTGTCGTGTCTATATAATACATACTGTATTCCAATACGCTAGTATAATTTTACAGGAATGCACATACTGATACTCTGCATGTAACAAACTACATAATACTTGATATTTTTTATTCATACAATCAGCTTGCGTCATACGCCGGGCTGCGCGATTCAGTGGTCCCCGTCATGTGACAAACTGTATGTATTTGCACTTCCCGCGGTTATAAATGCTCCGGTGGTACCAAATTGTATTAGGTTACCAGATGTCACCAGTAGCCTACCCCTGGCTGCTATCCGAGTCACTTAAGCTCTCAAGAAGTTGGTACACAACTGGCCTTGCAAGCATGTGCTTGACAGAGCAATTCACTCTGGAAATCCCAAAACACTTACACTTTTTTGCGTGATTGTGAACGCTACATAGCAGCTATGAAGATTTTAAAATCTACATGCATGCCAGAACACAACCTTTATGCCACATTTTTTGTGTTTTCCGTAACCTTTTGTTTAGAACGAGTTAGAAGTAGTGGACAAAAACGCAAATCATTGTGGAAATGCGAGAACACGGGGTCCAGTCATTCAGCCGTGAAAACATTTCCCTCCACCACCACAGGTGACCTTATAACGAGAGCTGGGTTTATACACATGCTGGAAAATACGATAAAAACCCAAGATATATTTTATTTTCACAATAACACTTTGCTTTACATCATTACAGCCACCATAAATAGCTATTAACACGCCACTGGTGTTGATACGGCGATTAGAAACATACATACCGCACTTAAGGAGTACACTAGAGCCAAGCGCTATACGCAATTCCACACCTAGCATGACAATATTAGCATATTTTCACGTTATTCAATAATTATCTATGGTTAAAGCAAGGATCGTCAAACACTATATTTCAATTCCAAATCCATCCCACTATCTTCTTGACCAGTAGTTTCACCTCCCATCTATTTGGCTGATCTAGATCATCGTTCTGTAGGACCCCCATGTTAAATTATACTATAAAATTACAACTATGCATCTCCAGTCAAACAAATTAGTAGTAATCCTTTGTGGACCATCTTATCAAAGCACGACCATTACTATAACCAATACCACTATATATATATAACTACCACAAATACCCTAACCCACATAACCACCTCTATGTAAGTACCATCTTATCTACTATAAGCACAAACAAGACCATTAATTTTACAGAGTTAATGTGCCAAACCTACCATTATCACTACTACCACCACAAATACAGGTACCACGAGTACCGCCACTATTTCAACAATATCTAAAACCAATATTACTAACACAGCCATCGTCAAACCCCTAGGACAACTAACCCAACCACCACCTTGATCCACAATTGTTACCATCCATAACATAATAACCATCAAAACCACAGCTACCACAATCATCACCACCACCACAATCACTATTCCTTCTAAAGCCACAACCATTACCACTTCAATATCCCCGCATCACATCCCCGCCACCCTGACCCCTGTGTGACCTTGGAGAGAGATAAAGCCACAACCATTACCACTTCAATATCCCCGCATCACATCCCCGCCACCCTGACCCCTGTGTGACCTTGGAGAGAGATAAAGCCACAACCATTACCACTTCAATATCCCCGCATCACATCCCCGCCACCCTGACCCCAGTGTGAGCTTGGAGAGAGATAAAGCCACAACCATTACCACTTCAATATCCCCGCATCACATCCCCGCCACCCTGACCCCTGTGTGACCTTGGAGAGAGATAAAGCCACAACCATTACCACTTCAATATCCCCGCATCACATCCCCGCCACCCTGACCCCTGTGTGACCTTGGAGAGAGATAAAGCCACAACCATTACCACTTCATTATCCCCGCATCACATTCCCGCCACCCTGACCCCTGTGTGACCTTGGAGAGAGATAAAGCCACAACCATTACCACTTCATTATCCCCGCATCACATCCCTGCCACCCTGACCCCTGTGTGACCTTGGAGAGAGATAAAGCCACAACCATTACCACTTCAATATCCCCGCATCACATCCCCGCCACCCTGACCCCTGTGTGACCTTGGAGAGAGATAAAGCCACAACCATTACCACTTCAATATCCCCGCATCACATCCCCACCACCCTGACCCCTGTGTGACCTTGGAGAGAGATAAAGCCACAACCATTACCATTTCAATATCCCCGCATCACATCCCCGCCACCCTGACCCCTGTGTGACCTTGGAGAGAGATAAAGCCACAACCTTTACCACTTCAATATCCCCGCATGACCCCTGTGTGACCTTGGAGAGAGATAAAGCCACAACCATTACCACTTCAATATCCCGCATCACATCCCGCGCATCACATCCCCGCCACCCTGACCCCTGTGTGACCTTGGAGAGAGATAAAGCCACAACCATTACCACTTCATTATCCCCGCATCACATCCCCGCCACCCTGACCCCTGTGTGACCTTGGAGAGAGATAAAGCCACAACCATTACCACTTCATTATTCCCGCATCACATCCCCGCCACCCTGACCCCTGTGTGATCTTGGAGAGAGATAAAGCCACAACCATTACCACTTCATTATCCCCGCATCACATCCCCGCCACCCTGACCCCTGTGTGACCTTGGAGAGAGATAAAGCCACAACCATTACCACTTCAATATCCCCGCATCACATCCCCGCCACCCTGACCCCTGTGTGACCTTGGAGAGAGATAAAGCCACAACCATTACCACTTCAATATCCCCGCATCACATCCCCGCCACCCTGACCCCTGTGTGACCTTGGAGAGAGATAAAGCCACAACCATTACCACTTCAATATCCCCGCATCACATCCCCGCCACCCTGACCCCTGTGTGACCTTGGAGAGAGATAAAGCCACAACCATTACCACTTCAATATCCCCGCATCACATCCCCGCCACCCTGACCCCTGTGTGACCTTGGAGAGAGAGCAAGAAAGGATGGGGAAGAGTAAGTAGAGGACATCTCATATTTCTCGTTCAATTGAACTGGCGTGTATGTATGTGTAAATTATGTTAGTGTATGCATTCTATTGTGTGTGTGTGCTCACATCCGTACATGTGCGAGCTTTGTAGTATATGTGCTCTTTCTGTTGTGTGTGTGTGTGTAGGTGTATTTGTAGCATATATAAGTTGTTTGTTTTTGCTTTTGTTCTTGTGTCTGGTGTACATTTTGATTTGTGAAGGATTGTGGGCCTGTGATGATTTATTTCTTACCCCGAGGCTTGATTATTTGTCATCAATTGAATATGCGTACAGAATTGACTTGTCGATCTTGGATGGCCTAGCTGAATAATTTCTATCCACCATTCACATCATTGGAACAACATTTCAGACACTCTGAAAGCTGCTAATGCATTAACAGTAACATAACATTATTGGCTTTGTCACGTTCTGGCTTAATTACAAGATAATTCTGGCTATGTGGAAGATTCCTGAAAGGTTCTAGTAATATGTTGTCTTCTATAGCCTAGTTATGTTGTGCTTTACTATCTCATGTTATTGATCCTATAAAATAAATTGTGTCAAACAAGCTCCATATAAAAAACTCTGTGATAGGCAGTGGAAAAGTATGTCCTTCCAAATATTGGACACTGTGATGCTGAAAAAATAGCAAAACATTCATACTACCTAAAATTATTCATATTTTAACTGAGCTAGCCAAACCTAACCTACCCTGATATAACTTGGCCAATCTTAAACTGATCGACCCTAAACTATCCCATCCTACCCTTATGTGACCAATCGTAACATTACGCAGCATATTATATCTATAACATTATAACCTAAGCTACTCTGTAGCAGAGTGTGTGGCATTTGCTACGCATGAATATATATGGGGGCCTCCATTTTTTATTTATAACATGTCAGTGGATTTCGTCCGATTTCAATGGGATTTGGCACACATATAGAGAACTAGAAGAGCTTTAGATTGGTACTTTACAATTGAACATTGATCGATTAGTTTTTGAGTTACGTAGAAATTGGGTGTCATGATAGAATCAAATTAGTGCCACTACTAAAAAACTATCTTGTCCTATAAAATCCCATGTATCATCTTTCTTTAGTGTTCCATTAACCCACAGACGGTGTTTCTTGAATTCAGTAATTAGGTTTTTTTTTCCCATTTTTATCTTTACTTTGACAACATGCGGTGCAAAAAAAAAGGGAGGAGCAAAAAGAAGATGTCAAGCTCTTCCGATTGGTATATGAATGATTCTCGTACAAACAATAGTTTCGGAGTTTATCAATCTCAAAGGTCAATAAATTAAATTTCCAGAGACATCTCTCAAAGTTGTCTGTTCAAGAGTGAAGAATAGCACATGATCCCTCATATCAATAGCTTATATTCGACTGGCGCTATTGTTTACAGAAGGCTCTCTGTGTCTCAGTAGGGTTACTAGATGTTGCAATAACAAAATATATAGCGTTATTTAAAAAAAAAAATCTTGTATATTTTTTATACATGCATCAAGTGACGACGGGTTACCGCAAAAGTTTGAGATAAACCCTGTTTCTATATATATTTATAAGTGGATTTCAGGTAAAATTCTTTTGGGCCGTGAACAGAGATGTTCAATGGTGTTTTTCAATACATATAACGGATTGTTCATAGGTAATCATGATTACTGTGTGATTTTTAGTATACACTCCCCATGTAAACGCACTTATCTCTAATTCCCTTTCCCATTTTTTGCGTCATTGTTCCTAGTACAGTCAAGCTCAAAAGTCGTGTCCATTTCTAATTTGAATTTTGGATGATTAAATTGAGGATTATGGCAAGTCACACTTGAAGGTTTGCTGGAAGACTGCGACAAGCTTCACTTGAGGTAAGGTATGGTATTAATACTTAAAAAAATGCACCAATGGTCAGAAAATGGATGACATTTGACTAAATGGCATCTATCCATACCTCCACTTGTTCTTTTAACCCTCCCCCTACTCTCCCCCCCCCCCCCTCCCTCACTCTAATTCCTCCCAGATATTATTATTATGGAGAAAATAGTGTGAACACAAACAACTTTGTGAAGAAGGAAGGAGAAAAGAAAATTAGCATCCTCAAAGCACCAGGAAACTGCCAGCCAATCTAAGCGCAGTGCCACGGTCAGTGCTGGGTGTTAAACTTTGCACCAACAACCCAGAGCACACTTGGGACAAACCAGAGAACAACTGTGGGAGAGGACAGTTTGACTTTTCCCCGGATGCAATACTCAGATGCAATCAAATATGGACAAAATGGTGACATAAGCGGGGGAACCGAGGCTGTGAATACAGTGTGGTAGGCAGCAAAATCTGCAGCCAGGAATATTACCCCAAACCCCGAGCTTGAAGCCAAGTTTTCAGTGGCCTACGAATACCTGGCAGCAGTGCATGCTTTTACTACAGTTATACACAAGGAAAAGGGTGGAGATACACTGAGAGGGAACTGAACAGTACAACCTTCCCCTGAAGAAAAGCTGCGTAGCTGAAGTAAAGAGAAGTGAAGGTGCTGGACAAAGCGAGCAACAGAGGTGCCGGACCAGACGAGAAGCTGAATGCAGTGGTGGTGACTACAACCTGTAGCAGTGGTGATGGGTCATGTGGTGATGGGCTGGTCTATCAGAGTGAGAGCTGAGCAATCTCTGTCATACCCATAGCTTACTCTGACTGTTCCTTTTACTTATATATTTTCTAGATCTCAAGTGACGGTGTCTCTTCCTTGGATTGACCTCCCTACTGCCATCCTAGAGGTTGGCAGATTGGGAGCCAAAGCGTCACATTTTTCCTTTGGCCCTCAACTTTCCCTTCATAATTGCTGAGGGGCACAGGGCCTTGCTTGGGGCTTTGGTTTCACGGGCGTTTCCGCACCATCCTCAGCTCCCCTTCTTGGAGTGGCTTCAGTCACCTTGGCTTTATTTGTTTATTTTGTTTAAGATACGGATTTTTTATTGTTGCTTCCAGATACAGATTAATACAATTGTTGTGATTCTTATACATATCATTACAGAAGCTAGGGTTCATTAAGCCGAAGCTTTTTTATGAACTCGAAACATATCTTGATGAACCTTTCATAATATTTATTTCAATTTGCCTGGTAACTCATGGTAAAATTTAAGTTTGATTGTATATATATATATATATATATATATATATATATATATATATATATATATACTCTATATATATATATATATATATATAAATATATATATAATATATATATATATATATATATATTATATATATACAGTATACTGTATATATATATATTATATATATATACAGTATACTGTATATATAAAAGAGAAAAACAAAATATGGATTACAACTATGAATATTAAATACTCATAAGAAATACAATAATTATACACACAATACAAACAAATAGAATAAAACAAAAATAAACAAATATTAGTGGTAAGCAGGGAAGGTTTTGTGGGGCCGCTCGGTTATGGCCTTGGCCTTGCCCGGAACCAGCCTGGGGAACAGCAACAACAACCTGTAGCAGTATTGTTTTGGTTATGGATCCTATGGGTTCGCAAGTGATTGAAAAAGGAGGAATATATTCCAGCAGACAACCTGTTAAATAAACCGAGCTAGCTCGTAGGCATTATATAGGTGTGCTCACATCATCAGGTATGTGTGGGTAAGTATAACTGTCAGCACCAGGAATTTCACCACGTGCAGATAGCCCGTGAACACAATTGCCAAACCGCGGATTAATATCACCAATAATAATGTACCTATTATTTGCTTCGTTGTCACATATTTGTTCATGAATGGATGCAAAAGATTGGTGTGAAAAGTATGGTGAGTCACTTGGGGGTATAAAACAAAAAACAAATACAACACCTAGGGCACACTGCAGTTCATATTCTGTTTTGCCAAAGGCAAATGTAACAGAACATTGTTAATTGTATAGCGAATATTGCTGCAGATGTCTGTAGTAACAAAGCGGGTGAACCACATAAGCTAGAGAGGTAGTTCTGGTGTATTGTATAGCGAATATTGCTGCAGATGTCTGTAGTAACAAAGCGGGTGAACCACATAAGCTAGAGAGGTAGTTCTGGTGTATTGTATAGCGAATATTGCTGCAGATGTCTGTAGTAACAAAGCGGGTGAACCACATAAGCTAGAGAGGTAGTTCTGGTGTATTGTATAGCGAATATTGCTGCAGATGTCTGTAGTAACAAAGCGGGTGAACCACATAAGCTAGAGAGGTAGTTCTGGTGTATTGTATAGCGAATATTGCTGCAGATGTCTGTAGTAACAAAGCGGGTGAACCACATAAGCTAGAGAGGTAGTTCTGGTGTATTGTATAGCGAATATTGCTGCAGATGTCTGTAGTAACAAAGCGGGTGAACCACATAAGCTAGAGAGGTAGTTCTGGTGTATTGTATAGCGAATATTGCTGCAGATGTCTGTAGTAACAAAGCGGGTGAACCACATAAGCTAGAGAGGTAGTTCTGGTGTATTGTATAGCGAATATTGCTGCAGATGTCTGTAGTAACAAAGCGGGTGAACCACATAAGCTAGAGAGGTCGTTCTGGTGTATTGTATAGCGAATATTGCTGCAGATGTCTGTAGTAACAAAGCGGGTGAACCACATAAGCTAGAGAGGTCGTTCTGGTGTATTGTATAGCGAATATTGCTGCAGATGTCTGTAGTAACAAAGCGGGTGAACCACATAAGCTAGAGAGGTAGTTTTGGTGTCATTTGAAAGCTCTTTTCTTCCAGTTATTTTGGTGGAGGCACTTCATTTTATTCAGGCACTTGTTTAAGCAATCAGGAGTGGCCGAATAAGCCCTAATATAGTGAAACTCCCCTGCACTGATAGGGTTAAGCACACCTAACATCAGGGAAGCTGTTTTATCAAGAGTGGTCTTCCCAAGAAAGATTACAAGAAAAGGAGACACCAAGAATATTAAAAGTCATAGGTAAGAGAAAGGGGAGGTGTAGAGGGAGGCATAGCACCAGAATGATCCAAGACTGAGTATTTAGCGAAAGTTTGAGCGAAGAGTTCAGCTTTGTCAGAGGAAGAAGTGACTGTGGTGCTGTCTGAGTAGAGTAGAGGAGAGAATGTGAATATAATTAAGTGATAAAAAGTAGTAAGAATAATAAATAAGGAATATGCAGCACAGAGATAACTATGAATAGTGAGGTGATAGAGGATGCAAACAGAAGGTGTGGATAGAGGGTGTAAAGAGTTGCATATGAATATTTCCTTTTCTTTGTTTAACTTTAATTGTCCTTCTTTTCTGTGAAGTAATACTCCAGTAGGGGGAACAGATGCATGTTCGAAAGAAATTTGAAATTTGTGTATTATAGTTATATGCTTTCATTAATTTCATTGGAGGTGTTTGGTGGTGTGGTGAAATAAATACAAAATAGATAATTATTCATTGTTTTATAATGCTGGAAAATAATTCGTTTCTTGCTGATTGCGACGTTAACTCTTTTAAGACTTAAGTGTTGAGGCATCTCTGAATATAACTGTTCTTAATTTAGCTTGACATTTATATTGGTGAAGAGATACTTTGACATGTAGTGCAACATTCTGTCTTGTTTATGTTAATATGACTAGCTACAACTTATTCAGAATATCAATTATATCCTGTGAATATCCCTATGCAGTTTTTTGGTGAAAACCATTATCATTTAAAGCTAAAGGTAGAGGTAAAGCTAACCTTCTTGCGGATATTTTCTCCACCAACTCAACCTTAGATGAAATAAATCAAGATGTCCCTGTACTTAATTTTAATTCGCCTGAAATTCCCT
Source organism: Paralithodes platypus (assembly GCA_032716605.1). Taxonomy (NCBI): domain Eukaryota; kingdom Metazoa; phylum Arthropoda; class Malacostraca; order Decapoda; family Lithodidae; genus Paralithodes; species Paralithodes platypus. The sequence continues at coordinate 3,905,391 of CM064563.1, forward strand.
CACTTAAGATCCACACCAGACATGTCAAAACTATTTTGCAGAATCTCTCGGTAGATAAGGCTCCTGGTCCAGATGAAATTCCTCCAATAGTACTTAAGAATTGCTCCTTGGTGCTCGCTCCTGTATTGGCAAAAATGTTCCGTCTGTGTACTCATACCTCATGCTTCCCAGTACCCTGGAAAGAAGCAAACATCCATCCAGTTCCTAAAAAAGGTGCCTCTTCAGATCCATCAAACTACAGACCAATAGCTATAACTTCCACTCTTGGTAAAGTCTTTGAAATTATATTAAATAATCACATAATTAAGCATCTTGAGAATAATAAATTAATCAGTGATAGGCAATATGGTTTTAGACGATGTCGATCAACTGCAGACATGCTTTGCCTTCTTACGCATCAAATCAACCAAGCTACCGACCAACATGGTGAAACACATACAATAGCACTGGATATATCAAAGGCATTTGATAGAGTCTGGCATCAATCCTTATTGTCGAAGATGTCACACTACGGCCTTGCATCATTAGTTCCACTAATTTCTTCTTATCTTCATAACAGAAAAATACGTGTAATGGTAGATGGCCTTTATTCTCAATTTCACTCAATAAATGCTGGTGTTCCCCAGGGATCAGTTTTGGCCCCAATTCTGTTCCTCATTCATATCAATGATCTCATATCTACCACTCATAATCCAATACATTCCTACGCAGATGACTCAACACTCCACAGTTCCTTCACATTTACCAATTCTGTCACCCAACCCGATCTTATAAATTCAAAAATAAACACTGCAATTTCTCTGAACCAGGACCTTTCTAGAATTAATGGATGGGGACAAAAGAATCTAGTTTCCTTTAATGCACAGAAAACCAAGTACATTCAATTTTCTAACCGACAGAATCTCACTGACTCCCATATATTTTTTAATGATGTAAATATTCCCACTTCCCCTAGTATTGACATTCTCGGTGTAACATTAACTACTAACTTGAGCTGGACACATTATGTTAGAAGCATTGCTAAGAATGCCTCTAAAAAACTGGGACTCCTGTACAGAGTTCGAGAATTCTTCACTGACGAGCAGTTGGCCGTGATATATAAAAGTCATGTGCGTTCTCAGATGGATTACTGTTCACCTCTGTGGGGTGGAAGTGGAGTGGTTGCATTGAGGCAGTTGGACAAAATTCAAAATAAAGCTATTAGATTAATCAATAACCCTGCAATCACACAGGACCTTCCTACATTATCCATACGAAGAAACGTTGCATCCCTTGCATTATTCTACAGATATTTTCACAGCAATTGTTCCGAGGAACTTGCTTCAATTGTGCCGCCTCTCCACATCTTTCCCCGTAGAACTAGGGCAGCTGAGAGCGCCCATGAATTTACACTTTCTCCTCCACAATGCAGAACTTCTGCTTATCAGAATTCATTTATCCCCAGAGCTACTACTCTTTGGAATTCACTTCCCTCGAATTGCTTTCCACAAACTTACAATCTACAAATGTTTAAATCCAGTTGTTACAAACATTTTATGAATGGAGGATGCCTTTAGGCACATGGACCTTTTTGTTTTATCTGTGTTTTTCCTTCCTCCGTTCATTGTCTCTTAAAAAAAAAAAAAAAATTTTTTTAAGAGGCTTACATAAGCATATTTTTGTATTAATTTTATTTATTAATACAATTTCAAGTACTTGAAATACATTCTTTGTTCTATTTACATACCTTCATATAGACACTTTAAGGATGAATTTTGTTTTAGGCAATTTGAATGATGCTTTAGAAATCAGTGTGCAATATATGATTAGCTGTGGTATTAAGTAATGCAAAGTATATAAGCTTGTTTGCGATTAAATGCGTATGAGTATGCTCTAATACTTATGAACTTATAATTAAATGCGTATGGGTATGCTCTAATACTTAGGAACTTATAATTAAATGCGTATGAGTATGCTCTAATACTTAGGAACTTATAATTAAATGCGTATGAGTATGCTCTAATACTTAGGAACTTATAATTAAATGCGTATGAGTATGCTCTAATACTTATGAACTTATAATTTTAGGAGAAGGTCCAAGAAATTGTAATTAGTAATATAAAAGAAAAATAGCTTATGTTGCAAATAGTCATGGGTTCACCATATATTTGATCATAGCTGCAGTATATTATTTTATCATAGCTGCAGTACATTATTTTATCATAGCTGCAGTACATTATTTTATCATAGCTGCAGTACATTATTTTATCATAGCTGCAGTACATTATTTTATCATAGCTGCAGTACATTATTTTATCATAGCTGCAGTACATTATTTTATCATAGCTGCAGTACATTATTTTTAGACTAACCCTGCATGTTACGTGTGGATGTAAGAGGCACTAATTAGTTAACATAGGACTTCAGAGGCTATCAACCCTATTGGATTATTAAGCCAGCACACTGTAAGTCAAGAATAACGTCAGGACTGGAGCCTCTCTGCGAAAACTCCAGTCCCTTCGAAGAGGTACTACATCATTAGTATCTGCTTTATTATCATCCACTGCACAGGTAACTTAGTCCCAAGAGAACAAAGGCACCATCTGGAACTCACCATGATAAAAGTGTATCCCTGAAAGTACCGGCGACGTCTTTTTGTTTTTATTTCAGCTGCATTTACACGATTTTATGAAGCTTAGGAAGGATATGTGGTAGCTAAATGATTATTTGAGATATATTGTAATGTATTGTAATGTATTTTATGAAGCTTAGGAAGGATATGTGGTAGCTAAATGATTATTTGAGATATATTGTAATGTATTGTAATGTATTTTATGAAGCTTAGGAAGGATATGTGGTAGCTAAATGATTATTTGAGATATATTGTAATGTTATAAACGAGTAGACATCCTTCCAAAGGTGAATCAAACCATCTAATAGTTGTCAGAATAATAAATAAAAAGGGCGTCACCAGAACTGAATGAGTGAATAATGTTGTATGTTTAGTATGAAGTAAATGAGTGAATAATGTTGTATGTTTATTATGAAGTAAATGAGTGAATAATGTTGTATGTTTAGTATGAAGTAAATGTAAAATGTTAATGAACTGTTGGAATGACCATGGTTGCAACGGTTATATGTATTCAGTGTATTTACCTCCATATGATGAAGAGGTGCATGTACTCACTTACTAAATGCGACACTGACGATGTTCGCCACTGCATATGACCTTACTCGTTAACCCCTACAGTACCGGGGTTGTTCTTTAAACTTTCTGCTGGCTATTATTAGACTATTTTATTCAGTTTATTAAAGGCCTCCAGCAATTAACAGGTTTCGAACTATCTCACTTAACCCTGTTTATTACCACATATCCATTTTACACTGCATAAACTCGTCTACATATAGCTAGAATACAATTAAAAAGACGTCGCCGGTACAGACGGTGTTAACCCATTCAGCACCGGTGACGTCTTTTTCATTATATCCCGGCAATTACTAGACGATGGTGTTCAGTTTAGGACGGACGTGTAGCAATTAAGAGGCTACAGTATAGACTATCACAACACACATGCAAGGGTTAACAGGTCTCAAGCTGCCCACATGGCCAAGTTCAACCACCCGGTGCAATTGTAACACACTGTTCATATCGTTCACATGGCCAAATACAATCATTGTCCAATTCAAGCACATAGTCTCATTCAACTATGCATTCCAATTAAAGCACGCAATTCTAACACAGGGCTCAATTGTGGCACACAACTCAATTCTAGCACACAACTTAATTCTAGCACACAACTCAATTCTAGCACACAAGTCAATTCTAGTACACAACTTAATTCTAGAATACAACTCAATTCTAGCACACAACTCAATTCTAGAACACAAGTAAATTCTAGCACATAACTCAATTCTAGCACACTAGTAAATTCTAGCACACTAGTAAATTCTAGCACACAAGACAGTCAATTCTAGCAAACAACTCATTTCCACCTCATGACCCAATTTGTCCATGCGGCCCAAAACCTTCAAATGGTATAAATCGTTGAATTGGGCCATCCAACATGTCCGCACAGCCCAATTATGATGCTTGGCCCAATTCTATCACAGAAAATAATTGTCAGAAAAAAACAAAATGGACAGCTCTGCTCAAATCATCCTCTGATTCAGGTTCTACCGTTTGGACCATTAAAGTGTCTTTGTCCAATGTAACCGAATTGACTAAATTGGCCCCTCTTCCAAAGTCGATCACTTGAGAGTAATTAACCCCTTCAGTACCGGTGCCGTAGTTTTAACTATATTCTGGCTATTATTTGACGATTGTATTCAGTTTTAAAAGGTCCTCCAACAATCAACAGGCTTCGAACTATTTTGGGTAACCCTTTCTACTACCACAGACTCGGTCTTCTTAAACTGCACACAATCGTCTAAATATAGCTAGAATAAAATTAATAACACGTCGCCTGTACAGAAGGTTAAACACTCATGGCAAGTTGTCCTCATCCCAGGCATTTTCAGTCTTGTGTGCAAACAGGGAGCGAAGGACAACGAGAGTTTCAAGCGGCGTGGTAAATAATGACAAGTGAAGGCGGTGTTCGCTGCTTTGCAATTCTTGTTAAGCTTTCCAAAATATGTAATAACTCACAAACATGCCTCTCTCTCTCTCTCTCTCTCTGTCTCACATACCGTACTCCTGTCTCTTTCGTCCTCTAACTGTTTCTTTCGATTTGCCACTACCCATATGGCTATCGGTCTTTGAATGTTATTATGTTACCTTTTATTCATTAATTCAGAGTACCTCGTCATATTTATTATGAATTCTCTGTTGTTTTGTCTTTGCACTTCTCATTGTTTCACCTTACTATTTCTATCATTTCGTTTATCATCAACTCATCTTATTATCATCTTCACCCCACCCCCCACCCCCCCTCTCTCTCTCTCTCTCTCCCTCTCTAATGCCATGGGAAATTCGGAGATAAGAAGGAAGAGGAATTTGCCTCTCTATCACGTAGGACAAAAGGCCTGGCTGCAACATTAGAATATATACCGTGGCTTCTCATGGTTATAAGGCTTTCATGTGTTAAGTCCCTCACACCCCACTACCCCACACACCACTATCATGTACATCACAACCACACACCACAACAACACACACCACTACCACACACCACAACCAAGTACACCATAACCACACACCACGTAAAAGATTCACGCCATTACCACACACCACAACACACACCACTAACAAGTACATCACAACCACACACCACTGCCAAATAAATCATAACCACACACCACAACTACACACGCCATTACCACACACCACAACAACACACACCACTACCATACACCACAACCAAGTACACCATAACCACACACCACGTAAAAGATTCACGCCATTACCACACACCACAACACACACCACTAACAAGTACATCACAACCACACACCACTGCCAAATACATCATAACCACACACCACAACTACACACGCCATTACCACACACCACAACAACACACAACACTACCAAGTACATCACAACCACACACCCCAACAACAAACACCACTACCAAGTACATCACAACCACACACCACTGCCAAATACATCACAACCACACACCACTGCCAAGTACATCATAACCACACACCACAACTACACACGCCATTACCACACACCACAACAACACACAACACTACCAAGTACATCACAACCACACACCCCAACAACAAACACCACTACCAAGTACATCACAACCACACACCACTGCCAAATACATCATAACCACACACCACGTAAAACATTCAAGCCATTACCACACACCACAAGAACGCACACCAGTGGTGATGGGCTGGTCTATCAGAGTGAGAACTGAGCGATCTCTGCCATACCCATAGCTTACTCTGACTGTTCCTTTTACTTATATATCTTCTAGATCTCAAGTGACGGCGTCTCTTCCGTGGATTGACCTCCCAAAGCGTCACATTTTTCCTTTGCCCCTCAAATTTTTCTTCATAATTGCTGAGGGGCACAGGGCCCTGGGTGGGGCTTTGGTTTCCTGGGCCTTTCCGCACCCTCCTCAGCTCCCCGCCATGGAGTGGCTTCGGTCACCCAGGCTTTATTGTGGTTGGCAGGGAGGGTTCTGTGGGGGTGCTCGGTTATGGCCTTGGCCTTGCTCGGGGCCTTGGGGCTGTTCGGCCAGGCAGCTTGGGGAACAACAACACACACCACTAACAAGTGCATCACAACTACACACCACTGTCAAACACATCACAACCACACACCACTAACAAATACATCACAACCACACACCACAACAAAACACACACCACTACCATGTACATCACAACCACACACACCATTGCCAAGTACATCAAAACAACACACCACATCAAAGATTCACGCCATTACCACACACCACAACAACACACCTTTACTACCATACATCAATATCAAAGACAAGTGCCACAAACAACTACCACACACCATCGCTACCTTACATCAGTACCAAACACCACTACTGCCACACACCATTTCTACCACACACCACTATCATCATCATTACTAGTCAACACTGTCACATATCACTACCACACACCATCCGCACCACTTACCACTACCACACACCACTGTAACACTAACTACCACACACCACACGATACTAGTTAACTACTCTAATGTGTCATCTTACATACGAATTAAGAACACACAGTTTATCCCCTTGAGGATCATGACGCATTTTCAGTTTATTTTGGCCCTTACTAGAGGATTAAGTACAGCTTAGGAAGGATCTGTGAGCTGTAAAAGGGTAATGACTATCTCAATCATCCCTCTGACTCCCAAAATGTCTTCCTAAACTGACTGAAAACGTCTAATGATAGCCAGAACAAATGGTTAAAACGCGTCATGATCCTGAAGGGGATAATACAGCTAATACCATTAACTATCACCTGTTTATTTTCAACTGACGGTAAATTGCAAAGTTCCCATCAAAATTTCTCAGTTATTTAAAAAAAAAATTGTTAGTGAAATATGGTGCTAATTATATATACCTGGTCCTGATATGATGCACAGACAGAGTGGTTATATATTTGGTCCTGATATGATGCACAGACAGAGTGGTTATATATTTGTCCATTAAGTATCGATACATTGGCTGCTAAGGGATTCAATTTACCGTCAGATGAAGTGAAACAGAGTATAGTGGATATTTATCATTCTGTGTCACGCTCTAGCCCCTCAAAATCAATGCCTCTCTAACTTGTAAAATACTTACAATAATCAGTATAGTGGTGGATAATGTGTCGCTTTGTAGAGTTAAAATAAACGGGAAACACATTGTACTTTGTTCAAAATTCAAATACCGGATAAAACATTAATTAGGAGATTCCATTCAGCCAATCAGTACACTCAATCTTTAACAGTATTGGTGGTATGATGGGGTAAGTGTGTACGTTGCTGCATGTGGCGTTTTTGGTTCGAATCCCCGGAGGATCATAATATTTCATTAGTTTCATTGGGTGTTACTTGTGTTAAGAGCGATATTCGTAAATATCTATAGGTAAAGGAACAATAAATTTGCGAGGTCTGATCCTTAGTGATTTGTGCCCCATACCTTGCTCTTCCCTTTTTCCCATAAACATTACTCAATTCATAGTGCAGTTGGGTATGAGTACATGATTAGATTGAAATCCAGTATTCGATAAAGGTATATTTATCGTAGTTCTATACTCGATCTTTAACTGGCTTGGTAGTATAATGGTTAAAGCGTGTACGTTGTGTATGTTGTATCCTGGGTTCGAATCCTTGGAGGATCATATCCTTTCATTAATTTCATTGGGTGTTAGTGGTGTTAAAAAATATATTATTTATTATAATACATATAACTGTGTACACCACAGCATGAATATATAATCACAAATAAAGTGACCCAACATTTACTGACCAAATGTTATCTCAATGAAAGTCGGGGCGAGGGTCATAGATGTTATATCAGCATAATATGCCCCTTAAGCTGGCTTAGGTAGAGATGTCAAAGAACAGTTCTGGAATTAATTACTAGGGATGGTTGGGTTAGAGACACTAAGGTCATACCAGGTGAAGAATGCATCCCCCAACACAAGCTCCTAGTGTGTGATATGTGCCTAAGTAGAGTTCCTATTAGAAAGAAAGTTTATTTGCCAAAAGGGAAAGTATGGTTGATGGAAAAAGAGGAGTACAGAGACAGATTCCACAACGAAATGATGGAAATCGAAAGGAAAATGAGTGCTAGGCCAGATGATGTTGATAGCAAATGGAACTTTATAGAACACAGCCTCCTCGATACCACAGACAAAGTATGTGGCAAAACAAAGACAAGTTCTCCTGGTGGTGGAACAACGATGTCGATGCTGCAGTCAGAGAGAAGAAGATATGTTTAAAAGTATGGAATGAAGGTGGCAGCAAGGAAAAATACCTGTCCGCCAAACATAATGCTAGAAGAGAGGTCTACAGGGCAAAGAAAACCATACCGGATATCATAATAGAACAAGTTTGTAGCACTAACAATACCAGTGGGGTTTATAAATTAGCTAAGAATGTGAGGGACTGTAGTCAGGACGTCGTGGGTGTAAGATGCATAAATAATGACAGTGGCATGATTGTTTACACAGAAAACGAAATCAGAGAGGCATGTGGAAGGAATATTTTGAAATGCTTAATGTGGAGTTTGAATGGAACAGAGAACAGCTCACCACTGCAGTCCCAGTACAAGGACCTCCGCCTTTGATAGGGTACGACGCTGTTAAAAGTGCTATAGATAAAATGAATGAAGTCCGGGAAAGCCGCTGCGAGCTCCGGCATTGCCGCTGACATACTAAAAGCAGCTGGAGATATTGGGGTAAAATTGGTCACAGAGCTAATTAATGCTATCATAAAGGAGGACAAAAATCCCGATGCTTGGCAGAAAAGTGTTATAGTAAATATATACCAAGGCAAGGGTGACGCTATAGACAGGGGAAATTATAAGGGTTTGAAAATGCTCGATTAAGTCATGAAAGTTAGCGAAAGAGTCTTTGAATGCATCAGGGTAAGTGTTGCCATCAGCGACATTCAATTTGGATTTATGCTGGGACGTGGCATAACTGATGCTATCTTCATTCTTAGGCAAATGCAAGAGAGCTTCTTAGAGAAAAACAGGGAGCTATACCTAGTTTTTGAAGTTCTAGAGAAGGCTATTGACCGGGTGCCCAGGAAAGTAATGCAGTGGGCTATGAGAAAACTCGGAGTAGAAGAGTGGCTGGTGCGTGAGATAATGAGAATGTATGAGGGGTCACGGGCAGCAGTTAGAGTGAAGAGTTCCCAGTGTAGGTTGAAGTTCACCAAGGTTCAGTGCTGAGTTCATTACTGTTTGTTTTAGTCCTGGAGGCTCTGTCAAGCGACTTTAGGACAGGGCTCCCATGGGAGCTGTTATATGCAGATGATCTAGTTTTTATCGCAGATAGTGCGCAGAAAGCAGAGGCAAATTTCAAAAGATGGAGGGAGGGTATGGCAAATAAGGGTCTAAGAGTTAACATACTGTAGATTAAACAAAGGTCATAATAAGTGGAGTAGGGCGTGGAACTATGGAAAGAAGCGGCGACTATCCATGCGCAGTATGTGGGAAGGGCGTGGGAAGTAACACAGTTCAATGTTGCGTCTGCAGTGACTGGGCACACAAGAGATGTAATGGAGCTAGAGGACCTTTGACAAGAATCATAGACTTTGAATGTGCATTGTGCAAGGGAGATCTTGTATTAAATGACCCGCCTGTCAGTGTTGATTTCGACAGCTGGAGTGTGTGAATAATTTCTGTTACCTGGGCGATACGGTTTCTGCTGGAGGTGGCGCTGAAGTTGGCTCCATTGCTAGAAACAGAAGTGGCTTGGGAATGTTTTAGAGAGCTGTTGCCACTCCTAACCATGAGAGGGCTCCCACCCCACTTTAAAGGGAAGGTCTATACCTCGTGTGTTAGGAGCGTGATGACCTATGCCTCTTAGACGTGGCCGATTAAAGCGGAGGATATCAATAGAATAGAACGGAATGAGAAGAGAATAGTGAGATGGATGTGTGGGGTTAATCTCAGGGACGGGTTATCGAGCGAGGAATTGAGAAAGCGTCTGGGCATTAGGAGTTTCAGTGAAGTGATGCGCACGAGCCGACTTGGTTGGTTTGGACACGCTGAGAGAATGGATGAACAGAACTGGGTGAGGAAATGCCGGACTGTGAACATGGGGGAAGCTGCGAGTAGGGGTAGACCTCAAATGATGTGGGATCAGGTACTCCGGTCCGATCTCAAAATAAAGAACTTGACAACAGAGGCAGCCTTTGACAGGGCCGCCTGGAATGCCGCCATTTAGGACGTGAGAGTGTAACCACATTCCTTGTGAACAAAACCGTCTATAAACTTGTATTTATGTAAGTATATATCTTTTATATTTATTTGGCATCAATGTTTACTATGATCCTTTGATGTTTTGTGAGTTTTCCTATGTTAACATTTTAGATTAGCCTCTCCTCTTTCTTTTGAGATATAATTTTTGTTTCTATGTGTATGAAGGAGATAAAAGGCAAAGCTTCCTGCAAAAAGTTTCTCCCGCAAAGTTGAAAGAGTGAGATATCTGAATGCAAATTTTGGGGGTGTACTTTATTTGACAGGAAGAGTGATGGGCTTGTTTAGTGTAGTGAAATAGATAGGAGGATGAGGAGGTGTTTGCGAGACCTAGCTGGATTACACTCTTGTGAGTTCAACAAAAACAGAAACAGTGAGGGAAGCCAAACAAATGATACAGGAGTTCCAGCAACTCTATATCAAATGCCGATATGCCTCTCCTGGGTATTACTCTGCTCGATTGTTGTCTACAGTCTCCCCAAAGGAATATATTATGGTAGACGCAGTTTTTGTGGGTGAAAACTGATCATGCAAAAATTTATATTCCAAATCGCATGTATAATTGCTACTATTATATTAATATAAAACTAGACTATTGATGATAAACAAATTATCATTATACCATTGCAAAGAGCATGAATAATTAATTTGATTTCATATATAACAAAACAGTAGTCGAAGTTCATATAACGATAATGATAATGCAATGTCTGATGAACATTGAAATATGTTGTTATTTATCAAATTTCAGTATGATAATTTGATTGTTTTTCTGTTTTATTCACTCATATTATAATATAGAATTATTATTATTTTTTGTTCTCAAATGTAGGAAGGTCTTATGCTGAATGCTTACAACTAGATAATCACTTAAGGAATTGGACAGGGGAACACATATGGTATTATCTGTGTTGTAAAGGTGGTGGTGCGTGGGTTGAGAAAAACGTGGAATAATAATCGCCAACCTGCACATAATTAGCTTGCAAAATGCAATGGCACCGAAATCATTATTGACAATGGTATACAGGATTTTGTGGATCGTCTACACCAGGCCTGTGACGTCATAGAAGTGTAAGTCCACCATCCAGTCAAGGATGAGGATACTCATGTGACGTTTATCAAAAATTGACCCCTCCAAAAATATATGGTTTGCTGGAGACTTCAACTTACCGGACATTAACTGGACAGCATACGCGATACTGGAAAATGACAACCATGGCAGCAAAATTATATTACCACAGACTGACAGAAGATCATTACATGAAACATTTATTGACATAATCAACACCCACTCACTCTCACAAACAGTACTCGAACCAACATGTACGCAAGTTAGAGTAGCACGAAATAACCCTAACATAAGACATGGAGTCACATCCAACATACTAGACTTGTTCCTTACGAACAACACCTCACTTATAACACGAACACGGGTCTTGCCGGGGCTTAGTGATCACGACATGGTACTCGTTGACACAAACATTAAACCTAACATACAGAAACAACTACCCAGAAAGATATACCAGTACAACAGAGCTGACATGGAAGCCATCTCCAAGGACTTAGCTAACTTTAGAGACACCTTCCTTGACAACAACCCAATAGCTAATACTGTAGAGGTTAACTGGACTAGACTTCGTGACTTTATTCAGGACACAATGGACAAACACATACCCAAGAAAACTGTTACATGTATCCAGTCTCCACCTTGGTTCAATAGACAATTAAAAAGACTGCATAGAAATAAGGTAAAAGCATACAAGACAGCTAAACGATACAACGTTACAGAACATTGGGAACACTACAAAAATACCCAGAAAACATTACAACGAGAAATTAAACAAGCAGAAACTAACTACACAACCACTTTCCTCACAAACAACATGCAACACCACAAAAAATTCTACAGCATCTTCAAAGCACGCAAACAAGACTCGACTGGCATAACAACATTACGACACAACGATTCCCTGGTCACACTCCCACAAGATAATGCACATGCACTTAATTCACAGTTCCAGTCAGTATTTACACAAGAACATGCAGACTTGCCGGAACTATCACCATCACCACACCCACCTATACCTCCACTGACTTTACACACCTGTGGAATTGAGAAACTTTTATCTGAAGTAGACACTGACAAAGCGACTGGACCAGACAATATACCCTGTAGGATACTTAAGGGGAATGCTGCTATTCTTGTTCCTGTCCTGCAGGTTATATCCTCGCAGACTATATACACCGGAGAACTTCCCAATGACTGGCTTTTGGCAAACGTGACACCAATTTTCAAATCCGGAGACAGAACCCTCCCTGTCAACTATAGACCCGTTTCAATTACCTCAGTTCCCTGCAAAATTTTAGAACATATCCTCCACCGACATATCATGGACCATTTTGATAGGTTAAATATACTTACTGACGCACAGCACGGCTTTCGACCTAAGAGGTCGTGCGAAACTCAGCTACTGGTGACCACACATGACATTTCCCGATCCCTTAATGACCCCAAAATTAGACAAGTAGACGCCATAGTACTTGACTTTGCCAAAGCCTTCGACAAAGTCCCACACCAGAGACTTTTAGCAAAATTAGATTATTATGGCATCCGAGGACCACTTCTTCACTGGCTTAAGACTTTTCTAACTAATCATGAGCAACGTGTTGTTCTCGAGGGCTGTCATTCTTCTTCTGTATCTGTAACTTCTGGGGTCCCACAGGGCACCGTCTTGGGCCCCCTACTTTTCCTTTCATATATTAATGACCTTCCACTATCTCTTACTTCTACTACTAGACATTTTGCAGACGATAGCTTAGTTTACCGACCAATTATAAGTAGGGACGATTGCCTCCGACTACAAGACGACTTAACTGCGCTTGAACAGTGGGAAGCCAAGTGGCAGATGACGTTCAGACCTGACAAGTGTTACCATATTTGCTTCACCCGTTCCAGTAAACCATTCCATTCCCTTACAAACTTCACAATACCCCTTTAGATACTGTTCCTTCCCATAAATATTTGGGGGTCCACATCTCGGCGGACATGAGGTGGACCACACACACGAGCAGCGTCAGAACAAAGGCTATAATAGGGCACTGGGCTTCCTTCGCAGGAATCTCACAAAGTGTAACTCAAACATCAAAATTCAAGCTTTCAAATCACTAGTTCGGCCACACTTAGAATACTGCGACACCGTCTGGGATCCACGGACTCACAATAATATCAATAAATTAGAGGCCATACAAAATAAAGCTGCAAGATGGATCAGACGTGATTACAGACATACTACATCATTCACTTTCCTCAAACAAGACATTAAACTAGACCCCCTTGTAACAAGAAGACAAATACACAGACAACAAATGTTATACAAAATCACAAACAATCTAGCAGACATAGATCAAAATACATATTTACACCTTACAAACATACGATTTACGAGACGCAGCCACAACTTAAAATACCACACATATCAGGCAAGCACGGACATATTCAGACATTCATTTTTCCCCCGCAGCACCCAAGAGTGGAATCACCTCCCATCTCACATAGTTAATAGCCCACTCTTCATTCCTTTAGAAATAGGATCACTACTCATTATCTCCCTAATCCTTGACCCGAGCCTATCCCTCTCATAATTCCCCTGCACAACCCCCGCATATCATGCTGCCCGAGAGCAGCCCTCTGCAGGTCCCCTAACAAGAACAAGAACAAGAACGTCACTATGATATTACAGGGCTGGTGTAGACGATTCATAAAATCCTGTATACCATTGTAAATGAATTATTTCAGTGACATTGCATTTTGCAAGATAATTATGTGCAGGTTGACAATTATTATTCCACGTTTATCTCAACTCATGCACCACCACCTTTAATAAAAGCAGAGCAATGAACAGGAACAGTATACTTTGAAATTAACAATCTGCACGGTAAGTTAAGTACACCTTAACCCTTAAAGATCGGGGTCGGACTTAAGTCTGGTTCCAATTTGCAGCAAGTTAGGAGCATTATTAAGGCTTTTAAAGGGTTAAAATCGAGTGCAAATGGCCGGGAGCGCAGCGGGCCAGACAGCCGACTCCCAGGGCTTACCGCCGTCCATTAACTCATGTTCCCTGTGTTCTCGAGAGGCCGGCAGTGTAGCCAGTAGTGAGCATAGCTGGGAAAAATATACCGCTATACGCTAAACTCCCATGTTACTGGTATCACTGTATGAGAACCACGAGTGCTACGTAGCTCGTTCTGGTCTCATTTTGAAGCTTTTAGCGCCTAGTTTTTTGCTAAATATATTTTTTTTTTCATGCAGATACTTGATTTATCATGCAGGAGGGTCTGAATATGCCCAAATAAGCCCAAAACCCCCCACTAGACAAGGGTTAAGAACAGGGAAATGTGAATATTAGGCTTGAATTCTTACAAGAGGAGGACAGGGTTAGGGACGTCTGTTTATTGAATCAGGTAGAATGGACAGTGACTCAGTTGCTGTATTGACCCTCTGTGCTACAAAGCCATATACAAAGCTGTTATGTTCTGGGTGTGGTGTCCCGAGTTCGAATCTCAGGAGGACCATATACTTTCATTAGTTTATTCAAGTGCATTGGGGTTTGTAATTGATGATTAATGTTAAGAACGGGGTGTTACTTAACCCAACACCAACCATTTATAGGAGGCAGCATCTCAGTACAATATTCATGTTATAGTTGCCTGGTTCCCAGGTACCCCACATACAATGTGTTAAATCCGTAGACATAAACACGTTAATGCTTATATTGATTATTCAGTATATTAACCTATATTCAGTATATTATGCTGACTTTAGGTTACATAGTATATATGTGTATTATATGTGATTATGTATATTATATATCTGAATGTGAATACTAGTGAGCAGGTGTGGAACAGGTGTGAGCTGCTACATAATTAAACACAACAAATATATATAAGTATGAGCATAACAAGGGATGATCAAAGTTTATAAATAATGTTAGTATAATTATATAAATAATTATAAAGGCATGCTTATGAACTTAACGGATAGGCTGTTGAGGGTGCAAAATAAAGGCCAACTGGTAGGATTCAAGTTTACGTTATAGAGGGGCTGACAGACAGACCACGGATAATAAAAGCGTCAACTAGCAGTATCTTCTTCACTGAGGCTGACAGAGATACTAGGAGATCTTAAATACTCTTGAATAACACCTATCGGGATTAGCTGTTTATAAGTGGGGTACTTATATAAATAGCTTCCAGCCATACTGAACTGAGGCTTTAAGCACTCAGCTCAGGAATGGAGGTGGGATACTTTCCCTAACTTGTTTTGAGTACCTATTAACTTTTTAGGTACTCCTCGGCCCATTTTGGCTGCATGGAAAAAGGTGATCTTGGCCCTTTCCACTGCCAACACAGGCCCTTGTCGCTCCGGCGATGGGGGTAGGGGGGAGAGTAATGGTATGGCACTCCGCTTTCAGATCCCCTCCAGGGACCAATCAGCAGGTCAGCTGGGTTGTGGCGGAACAGTGTCCCGATTGGTGGAGGCGCTGCTCTGGTCGGTCAGTCCCAGGTCGGCTGTGTGTGTATGGGGGTTTGCGGGAGTTTGTTTTGTATTTGGCGAGGGGGGGGGGGGGGGGGCAGTTGTGTTATAGCCGCGGTTTCCTTAACGGCTTCCCCACTTGGTTTTGGAGGGGGGAGACTTGGGTGTTTGGGCTGCGTAGTGTCTCGGGTTTGGGTATAACAATAGTAATAATAATCGGTTTATATTGAGCCGGTAGCCAATGAGGCTGAAAATGCACAGTTTATAATCCTAAACATACACTAGACCTAATCCTAAGTTATCAACAAACTGATCTTGGTTGCAAACAAAGTCGCATACATACCCCCCGGGGGAAGATGATGGCATGAGAGTTTGTGATCCATCTAGACCTAGCCTTCACATCCAGAACAAGTTTTTAAGAGAAATCTCCCCTGCCGGCCCGTGGATTCAAACACCCACCACCAGGGGCAGCACTTCAAGTAGTGACTTAGGGCCCTTGGCCGTCGCAATACGCGTGTGTGATTATCCAACCATTTCCCCAGGCATAAAGGCTTTCTATAATCTGTAGATAAATTATTGTTTCATTTTACAAGGCAATGCTCACTGTCTCGTTTATATCATGACCACAACTGTATTCATCAGGCTCTCTCTCTCTCTCTCTATATATATATATATATACAGGGTGTCCCAGGAGGAAAGGGCATAACTTTGGGAAATGATAGAACAAGGTATTCTAAGCATATAATATTCTACAACAAAAAGTCCAAATTTTAACTGTTGAAAAGATATTGAAGGTTTTATGTAGTGCCCTCACCTGCATCACTGTAGTGGACTCTTCCATGTCAAATAGTTTCCAACTACTCCAAAGTGAGCTAATATATCTATAATCATTTTGCAACTTACAAAATTATAATATCTTTAAAATAACATGGTAAAATAATTGCAGAAAGATGGAGGTGTAGTAGGCACTAGGCCAGCTAGGCCAGCCTTATGGGGAAACACTGAAGAAAATACCATTTTCAACATGCAGTATCTCTATACCGGTCGAGATTGTGAATTTTTGTAATAGAACATTTTAGGCTTAGAATATTTTGTTCTATAATTTCCCAAAGTTATGCCCTTTCCTCCTGGGACACCCTGTATATATGAAACTGAATTATGAATTACCCCCCTGGGGGTAAGGAGGCCTCCATCTTATGGTGGAGGAAAAAAAAGAATATGCCCCACGCGTCCTACTGCGTGTCGTACAAGGCGACTAATAGGGGGAATGGGGGTAGGGGGTAGATTGTAGGCACCAATCGAACAGGGCTATACCCAGGAGAGGCTGTAAGCATTTGATAAGGAATCGCTGGAACTCCTGTTTCATTTGCTTGGCCTCTCTTACTGATTCCCAATGTGCCTCACTTACACTGAGAGTAGTCCAGCATGCGCTCACAAACAACTCTTCCTCCTATCTACTTCACTACACTTAACATGCACACCACACTTCCTCCTTCATAATTATTATGACAATGATGAACACAGGCGCATCCTCGGAGTCCCCAGGGGGGGGGGGGGACCATAAATACCCCCCCACATGCCCGACCTTCCCCTGACGACCCCGCTAAATACTCTGGACCACGGCCTGTCACTCTTACTATCAACTTTTGCAATATTCGCGGCCTTTCCTCTAATTTTCACTCTATCGAACACCATCTCTCCTCCTCCAAACCTGATATTTTGTCCTCACCGAAACCCAGGTATCTGAGACAACTTCCAGCAACCCCTTCTCTGTATCCTCCTACTTTCAAAGCCAAAGGCGGATGTTGTCCATACGTTCACAACAAACTCACTTGCTCTCGTGTTCCCGATTTTGACTCCTCTGAATTCTCAACTTTATGGCTAAAACTATCCTGTCATTCTCATACTAAATATTTCTGTGCTGTCTATCTTTCCCCTAACTCTACCGACTTTCCCAAATTCTTCGACTATCTAAACTCTAAAGTGGAACACATTCTATCTATCGCTCCCTTCTCTGAAATCTCCATCTTAGGAGATTTCAACGTTCACTACCGCCAATGGCTCTCCTCTCACTCTACTGACCAACCTGGTGAACAAGCCTATGTCTTTTCTATCATAAATGACCAAGAGCAGCTGGTCCAGCAACCCACCTGTATCCCGGATCGCTTCGGAGATCGGCCCAACATTCTTGACTTCTAACCCTTCTTCTTATACTGTCAATCTTTTCTCTCCTTTGGGCTCCTCCGACCATAAACATATCTCCGTCACCTTTCCTATCTCTTCAGTACGGACATCCGATCCTCCCAGCCGGCGGCGCTTGTGGCGCTTTGGCGCTGCCGACTGGAAGGCTCTCCGGCAGTACTTCTTTGATTTCCCATGGAATTACTTCTGCTTCCATGGCCGAGGGCCCTCGGAGAGTGCTAAACGCATTACCGAGGTGATCTTTTCGGGCATGGAAGCGTACATTCCATTTTCTTTCTCTCAGTCTAATGCAAAAAAATCTTGGTTTACTCACGCTTGTTCTACTGCTATCCACACCAAGGAGCAAGCATTCAAACGGTACCGTCGCCTTAAAATTCAAGAAATCTCATTCTTCCTATGTTACTGCCTGGAATCAAGCCAAGTCTGTTCTTCGACTTGCCAAGCACTCTTTCATCAATAATAAATGCACTGAACTATCCAACTCTAGCTCTTCCCAAGCTTTCTGGCATCTAGCCAAAAACCTTTCCAAAAAAAATTCTTCCTCGTCTTTCCCTCCCCTTTTCCACTCTGATGGCACAACCATCACTTCTTCCTCTGACAAAGCTGAACTCTTTGCTTAAACTTTTGCCAGAAACTCTACCTTGGATGATTCCAGTGCTATTCCTCCCTCTCCACCCCCCTCTCTCCTACTTATGCCTAATATCCTAATCTCTTCTAAAGATGTACTCTCTATCATTTCTGGGCTTAATACTAAGAAGGCGTACGGAATGGACGGTGTTCCTTCTGTTGTACTTAAAAACTGTGCTTCCGTGCTGACCCCCTGCCTAGGCAAACTCTTTCGTCTCTGTCTCTCCTCTAACGTCTTTCATTCTTGCTCTCATTCAACCTGTCCCAAAGAAGGGTGACCGCTCTCAACCCTCCAATTATCGTTCAATTGCTCTCATCTCTTGTATCTCTAAAGTTTTTGAAACTATTCTCGCTTCCAAATTTCTTAACTCCTTCAGACATATTATGTTCCAATAAGTCCGAGGAGGCGCTTGACGTGTATTTTGGGTTTTGAATTTGGCTCATGAGTGTTGTCGAAGCCTTACATTTTTCTCGATTTCCATCCACCAGAATGCTGTTTATTGTGATGGAAATGGAAAGAGGAATATTTATATTACATGATAAAACAACAAAAAATGTAAATTAATCGAAATATGAAAGTGTAAATGAGTCTGGAATACAATTATTTCCCATGCAATTGTCTTCACACCGTCTTATCTCGAAATTGTGAGTGATGACCATATATTTTTTTTGCTCAAATAATAGTATTTTGTCTCCTCTTTCCAAATCTGAAAACAGAAATTGATTATCTTCAATAGTTCTCAAGCAGTGACCGAAAAAAAAAACTATGCTTTTGATTGATATGGTTTATAACATTTTCGATTTATTTCGTTGCTACGAAGTGTATGGGTTTAAATTTAGGCTGTATGAATACGGCAAATAATGCTGATGAGTATAAAACAAACTAGAAGTTCCTAGGACAAATACCTTTTGCGCTATGAATATTTGAAATGAAGAGCCAAAATGCGAATATTTACGCTTCACCCATCTCTGTTCCGGCGATGCTAGCCGGGTTCCGAGCTGTTCCCCACCTCGTGGTTGCGTTATTTGGTCGGATACGTATATAACTGTATATATTCACCGGAATCGGAAAATTGTGCTCTTTCCAATGGTGAAAACAAAAATAATATAGCGTAATTGGTTCGTGAGGTATGTACAATTGTTTCCATGTATTGTTATTGTTATGAAAATATACGAGAATGTTTATACAGTTGTATATCTTTGCCACAATATACAACACTTTTATATAATTTTCGTTGCCAATAATTGTATAATGTTCATGGAAGACATGTAAATGACATGACATGTCATGAAGGTTGTCAATTTTACTTACCTGGTAGGGCCACAACCCTTTCCAACGAGAAGGGAAATGGCTCCTGGGTTGACACTGAAAAAACAAAATAAGAAAGCCAGGTTATCTTCAGGTAATCAATTCAGAAATAATTCTATTGTGCACGTGAATAAAATAAAGTAATGTATATATATATATATATATATAGATATATATATATATATATATATATATGTATATATATATATATATATATACACAAGGTGTCAAACAAAATATAAATAATGGTAAATGGTAATGGTAATGTATGTGTGTGGATATAATTATATATATATTATATATATATATATATATATATATATATATATATATATATATATATACAAGGTGTCAAAATAAATAATGGTAAAATCAATGTGTGATTGTGTGTATTTATATATATATATATATATATATATTCTGACATATGGAGCCCTGTATGTTAATTTAAGAGTTAGAATTAGAGTTGAAGGAGTCAAACTACCCAAACGGCGAAGCAGACTAGCGACTCACCCGCATACCAGCAAACAAGCCTTCACACCTGCGTGCGTCATAGGGGACCCTGCAAACTACTTCGATGACCCGACGCTATGACGTATGAGCTGATGACGCCAGGAGCTGTGATTGGACCAGGCCCCTGTTATGCAACTCGAGGAGCTATGATAGGAGCGCGCACCATCACTCGCCTCCTGATTCGTTCCTACACCATCATTGTTTAGTATATAAGACCCGAGTTGTGGGCATTTAAATCAGTCTCATTTTGAGTTTGGGAAGGGGAACTTGCAGCTGGAGGAAGATGGGGTGAAGTATTATAATGGGATTGTGACTGTCAGTCAGATTATATAAGTGTGTGTTAAGTGTGTTCGGTGTAAACACTTACGTTATGTTGGTTAGTGAGATATGTGATTGGGAATTAACGTTAATGCTACTATTATGTGCTTAACTATTTGATTGGGAATTAACGTTAACGTTACTATTATGTGCTTAACTATTTGATTGCGAATTAACGTTAACGCTATTATTATGTACTTAACTATTTTAGTTAACTAACTTGTGGACTAAAGCAACTCTTTAAGTAATTGGGTTATGATGAAAGTAATACTATTGTTTTATATTAATACTTACGAGTTCTTTAATTTTCTTTTAATTAAGCTTACATTGCTTAACGGTGCTTAGTACGGTGATGCTATTGTCTCGTATTAGTAATATCGCCTTAGACTAACATGGCTGATGTAATGTTACTTCTAGTGATTTCCTAAGCTGAAGAAAAATCTTTTAGCTTCAAAATATTATTTTTGCTTTTCATACTATTTGAGTGAGACCTGAATCGAATCTGTGAAGCGATCCTGTAACTTAATTTACTCATAATCAAACCTCAATGTTACGTGGTTAAGAAATACATTTAACTAATTATTAAATATATATCTAACTTTTTATGTGACTTTGATATAAATCCTGATGATAATAATAATATAATACTGGTAACGTAAGACAAGAACCAAGAATAATTACATTAAATATAAATAAAAGGACATATAAGAAAACTATCTATTCATTTCAAAAAGGGTAAGAGACAGAAATATTCTTACTTTAATATTTATCTTTCAAGACTTTTTATAGAATTAATAGTCCTTCTTTAGATATAACTTCTTCGGTTCATAACCATAGCCTACTAAGCTTCGGTGAAATAATAATTCTTTATAAATACTACACGACTTTAATTAGTTTCAGTATTTTTCATATTTAAAGAGTATCAGTCAATAAAGGATAGCAAGTCCTAAGATCCAAAAGGAAAGGAAGCAACAACAGGAAAACAAATTATTAGCTTTTTCTTTTGTTTCACCTTCAGCTGACTGATACCTTAATATATATCTCTGTGCTATCTAGATTCATCAAGTTAACCACTTGAGGATCAAGATACGTAACAATATATATGGTGTCAAACCAGAGAAATATGTGCAAATTTCAAAGCCACCCGAAGAGGTACTGCACTGGACTCATTATTTTTTTAGAGTGGTTTCCCCAGGAGGCCTATATCCACTGTAGTGCAAATTTTAGTAGATTTTTTTTTTTTTTTTTTTTTTTTATGATGATGGGGGAATGAAGGTGGGTGAATTTGCACTGTAGTGCAAATTGTAGTAGATTTTTTTTTTTTTTTTTTTTTTTTTTTTTTTATGATGATGATGATGATGATGATGGGTGAATGAAGGTGGGTGAATGAAGGTGGGCCCCGAACCTCTGAAGTGATGATTAAATGAATGAATTAATTATTGAATGATTGAATGAATGAATGAAAGGGTGAAGGTGAATGAAAGGGTGATGAAGGTGAATGGAAGAATGCATAAAGACTGAATGAATGAATGGGTGATAGTGATTGGAAAGGAATAATGAAAGTGAATAGGAGAATGCATAAATGAATGAATGAATCGTGCAAAGATCCTGGCTATAGGACATCTGCATCGAGTTGATGGTACTTGTTGAAGCAACCATTGACATCGATGCAGAGGCAAACGAGGCAAGACTTGCATCGAAAGCTCGTGTCCTTACGAATTTGGTCCTTCTTGTAACACAGATGGCACCGCCTTCGCTTCTTGTCAGGGATCTTCTCGAGAACGTGTTCCAAGTTCCTGTTGTACCGGTCATGGTCCAGTACAACAGGATGTGCCTTGGAACCCCTTCCTCGAAGAGGACCTTTCCAATGGCCTCTTGGTGCCTGAGCCCTAGCTTGAACATCCATTACTAGTGGAACCCCGTTGGCATCCATGACGGGTGCTTCCCGAGCGCCAGCAGCAGCAGCAGCTGCACCCGGTACTACTGGTGCGTGGGGGTAGGACATCCACTTGCTCCTCGTCATCAGTAGCATCGTCCGAGTCCGATACTGGTGCCGCCTGGGGTGCATTCTCAGCGAGTGCTCCCCCGACGGCAACAGCAGCAGCAGCAGCATCTGGACCTAGTGAGGGGGGGGGGGGGTCATGAAGGAGTGCTCCCCCAACGCCTCCACCAGCAGCAGGAGCACCAGGAGGAGTGCCAGGATCATCAGCAGGAGCGGCTGGGGAGTCTGGATTGTCGTCCGGTGGGGGCGACCCAGCTGAGCTTCCGGAGGATTGCCGACGCCGCCTGCCACGCCTGAGACGGGCGCATGGCTCGTACTGACCTTCCGGCAAATCCTGTGCACGCCGGATGCGTCTCCCCAACAAAGGCCACTCTGCAGGGTTGAAGTGCAACAAGGAACGGACTACGCTTTCCTGGAACGCCAGCATAGTCATCTTCCTGCGGGGGTTGCACTTCTTGAAGAGTACGAAGGCATTGAAGAGGGCCATTTGGATGAAGTAGAATACTATCTTCTTCGTCCATTTGACCGTCCTTCGCTGGATGGGGTAGTACTTGATCATCTGATCGAAATGATCCACCCCACCCATGTGGCGGTTGTAGTCGTCAACACAAACGGGTTTTATGATGTTCTTGCGACTCCGCTGCCACCTGCCTTGTACCTTCTTCTTGACAAAGGACTGCTTTGGAATGGTGCTCTGGTCGTGGAAGGTGGACACCATGTTGACAATCTGTTTGTCTTTCCAAAGCATCACTAGGGTTGTGCCGTTGTTCATCGCCTCAACTGCATCGTCTTCCAGTGTCGCTGCATGGGCAATGTCGCGCAACCGCTTCGGAGCCCTTCGTGCAAGCCTCAGGGTGCCACACACATAGATCTGGTGGTGTGTGAGCATGTGGTGGCACAGGTCAACTGAGTTGTAAAAGTTGTCCATTAACAACTTGTAACCCATGCCATGCAGGGATTCCGTTAAACCCTCAACCGTTTTCTGGAGAGTTTGACCAATACCAGTGTAGACTTGAAAGTCATACACGAAACCAGTCGTGGACTCTACCAGGATGTACAGCTTGAGGGCGTACTTCTTCGGCTTCATCGGGTTGTAGCACTTGAATGAAAGGCGACCCTTCCACCCAAGGCAGCCTTCGTCGATGGACACCTTCCTCTCCGGGATGTAGGCAAGCTTGAAGCCAGCAAGCAGGTAGCACATCACCGTGCAGATCTTCACTAGCCTGTCTTTGGTCTGCTTGATGACTGCCTTGCTGTTGAATGTGTGGAAATTGCTCAGGAAGGCTTGGAACTTGGTGACCTGCATGGTCGTGCGAAACGTTGGGTAATTATGGACTCCATCATTTAACCAGTAGTGACGCAAAGTGGGGAGTTTGTTCACACCCATGAGGAAGTACAGGCCAAGGAATTTGGCCATGTCCTCCTCACTGAATGTTGTCCAGAGAGAACCAACGAATAAGGCATACGCGTTGCTCTCATTCACCAGGAACCTGAGCAGTTCTCTTGTAAAGAAGAGCTGGAAGAACTGCAGTGGTGTCACAGGTGCTGGAACCCGCAAGCCAGGAGTTCCAGTAAAAGGATCAATGTTGGGTGTGAACGGGTCTGACGTCCACTCGTGATCCTCAGCATACACGGTGGGGGGGCGTGGAGGTGCATGTGCTGCGAGAGCACCACGTCGTCCGCCTGGACGACGTATGTAACCTCTGCGGCCCCTGGGCCTACCACCTCGGCCCTTCATGGGCCCAGATTTTTGGCGGGGAGGGGGAGGGGGTGGGGGGTCATCTTCTGCAGAAGACGAAGGGGGTGGGGGTTATGGAGGATGTGATGAGGGTGATGGAGAAGGTGGTGTGGTGGAGTCAGGGCGTGTCGGTGATGGTGGATGTGATGAGGATGATGGAGAAGGTGCTGTGGGTGGATGAAGTGGGGCAGGAGGAAGCCTCTGTGGAAGCTCCTCATCGATTGCCGCAGCAATCTCATCGTGCATGATTTGGCGATGTTCAGGCGGAACAAACGCCATGTAGCGCGCCTCGCTGCCCCCGCTGTTACCCAAGGAGATCAGCGAGGGGGAGGCTACGTTAGGAGACAGGACATGTGATGGTGGGGTGTTCAGACTACCCACCGGCAGGAGTGAAGCCAGGATGCGGGGGCTGTCTGAAATGTTGCTGGCCGGTGATTCTACGTGAGGTAACAAGGGACCGCCATGCAGGGTGCGTCGTGAAGCAGGAGAAGAAAAAGAATAGAATGATGTGTGGAAGTCTGGGAATGGTAGTGGTGTGAAGACATGAGAGGATCTTGATGGTTGTGGTGAGAGTACATGATAGGATGTTGATGGTTGTGGTGAGAGTACATGAGTGGATGTTGATGGTAGGACTGGTGCTGGTAGGACGGGTGGGGATGGATGAGGTGGGGCGATGTGGAGTGATGTACGGGCTAGGGGGACGGGTGTTGATGAGACGTGGCGAGGTGGGGTGATGTGGAGTGATGTACGGGCTAGGGGGACGGGTGTTGACGAGAAGTGGTGAGGTAGGGCGACGGGTGATAATGAGCAGTGGCGAGATGGGGTGATGTGTAGTGATGTACGGGCTAGGGGGACGGGTGATGATGAGAAGTGGCGAGATGGGGTGATGTGGAGTGATGTACGGGCTAGGGGGACGGGTGATGATGAGAAGTGGCGAGGTAGGGCGACGGGTGATGATGAGCAGTGGCGATGAAGGGGGACGGGTGTTGATGAGACGTGGCGATGTTGGGCGACGGGTGGAGTTTCTGGAGGTGGAGGTGGAGTTGGTGGAGGTGGAGCTGGAGTTTGTGGAGTTTGAGGTGGAGGTGGACCACCACCACCATCACCACCACCATCACGACCATCACCACCACCACCACTACCACGACCATCACCACCACCACCACCACGTCCACCTACTCGTGGCCACCACCACCACCACCACCAAAAATGTTGACTGTACTTACTGACACTGCTGAGATTCCCTCGTGGCCACCCAGCCGTATATGTAGAGTGCTTTTGCCAATAAAAAACTTACCTCCCAAGCACTTTCCACCAATAAATTATCGAGCAAAAATGCAAGCACTTTCCACCACTAAATTATCGAGCAAAAATGCACAGGGCTGAGGGAGCATGGCGACATATGCTCGACCAGTAATGAAAATTATTTTCACTAAGAAACACTAATACAAGGTAAGACACACTACTTGAACTGATAAATAGCAATATAATTGACTGATATTTATATGAAAGTGATCCACAAACAAGCAAAACGTATAGGCAAAAAGCATGGCCCCTCGTGGGCTCCACCACCTTGGTCACGTAGCCTACACCAGAGAATGCTCGACCAGTAATAAAAGATTTTTCACTAAGAAACACTAATACAAGTAAGATACACTACTTGAACTGATAAATAGCAATATAATTGACTCGATATGGTATGAAAGTGATCCACAAACAAGCGAATCCATGGCCCCTCGTGGAGCCCACCTTGGTCACGTACACCAGACTAGCAAAACACATCACTAACATGGTTATTATACCCTAAACAAGAATAACACAATAATCCATCGATAACCCAACGATATAGCACTTCGTTTGGGTTATATTAGGGCGGTAATACCAGCCAGGCTGGGCAAAATGGAGGCCCCTTGGTTTAAAGGGCCGCACACACCCACCTAGTAGACTGGCTGCTGGGAAGAAACTGACTCTCTCTACCACCGCGGGGCCATCACAGGGACGCTAGGGGGTTGCTAGATGTTTCCACATGTACATCTAACTTATCGGACTTACCCGCCAAAAGACCGGCTCAATTGCGTCATAAACTTATTTTCTGACAATATAATAAGTCCATATGACGCGATCGCATCATATGTGTTTTTGGTTCACTCTGCCATATGACGCGATCGCATCATATATGTCTGAAGGAGTTAAGCATTTCTCTTCTCATAATCTGCTCTCAGATCGCCAGTATGGTTTCTATGGTTAATTTAGATAAAGTGGACTGTATATATTTAATTTATAAGATTAACACATATAGAATATTTAGTTACCTTGGATGATCTCATTTGGTGATTAAAAGATGGCGGAAGATAGGCAAGTTGAATTGAGTGGGTTAGTAGGATAAAGAAGCATAAGGAAAGAGGCTAGAATTGGCTAGATATTTACTTTACATTTCGTGATAACTAACAAAAGATGATGATGTAGTGACTATATGAATATGAGATGATAGTGAAGCAAAAACACCTAATATATGAAATAATGAATTAGCTGGGACGGAGGTTGTTTGGAGAGTGAGAGCGAGAGCAACATCTTGGTGTCTCTTGTGACTATCCGCGCATGCGCATAGCATATGGAAAATGTATCCCATCCTCATATTGAGATACATATGAACAATCAAAATACATAATCCACAAATATATGGGAATTATAATCTTACAATAATTTCCCATATACAACTACAGAATAATATTTTCTTCCCAAATTGTGGACGTCCAATCTGAGGTTACGGAAGCGTTCAACTTAAGACTATGGAAAGCGTTCAACTTAAGACTACGGAAAGATACATAACGCTACATCAACCCAGATTACGTAACATCGAGACTGTTCATACTAGATAGAGTATACTAAGTATGGACATATTCCCGCCAACAGAAAATATACAAAATTTACATGATTAGATTAATTTTGCCCGGAGGCAATCTTATCCCGCCATGCTTGGGAGGATATCGGGGCTGCCTGTCGACTGGGGCGTCCGCCGGACGCGTCAACAAGCTGCGCCGATGTAGGAGCCAGGGAGGGGACATCTATGGATAACTGATCCGAGGGGTTGTCCTTGCGATCGAGGTCTCCCTCAAGAGGATATAGTCGTACTGTTGGCCGTGTGATTACTCCAGTCCTGGTGCGAACTTTGGTACCCGAACCTCACTATCACGACCTGGTTACAACTCCTCTATCCGACCCAATTTCCAGAATGCGCGCGGGCCCTCTTCATGGATGGTTACCACGTCACCTACCCTAGGCCAATGACCTTTTAATGGTGTTAGTTTACTTTTTTGCGCTTCTCTTAAAGTCACCAGATATTCTGTTGACCAGCGATGCTAAATATCTTGCGATAATTTACGAATATATTTGTAGCGGGCCGATATCACATCCTTACTTGTGTAGTCTCTTCCATAGTATCCTCATCATGTTCCTCAGGAAGATCCCACAGTCTGTATCCACGTACCAGTACTGAGGGTGTGATTGGGGTAAGGTCTTCCAAATCACCAGAAGCATAGTATAGAGGGCGATCATTTACGGTGGCTTCAATCTCCAAGAGTATGGTGTTGAGTTCCTCAATCGATATGAGAGCTCTACCCAACACCTTCTTCAGACCCGCCGTCACGATGCCTATGGCTCTTTGCCATATGGCGCCAAACCAAGGCGCTCTGGCGGGAATGAAACGCCATTCTCATTTTACATCCGCAAGGCAGGTCTGAATCTTGGGATTGTTGCTCACTTGTTTGAGATATGTAGATGCCCCTATGAAAGTCTTTGCATTGTCACTCAGCATGATACGTGGATATCCCTGTCTACTGCAGAATCTTCTGAAGGCACGTAGGAAGCTATCACATGTGAGGTTGGTGACCACTTCCAGGTGAATTGACCTGGTAACGGCACAGGTGAAAAGTATCATATACACCTTAAGATTGGGTGAATCCTTCACAGGGATTGCTCCTCTGTAGTCAACCCCGGTAACTTTGTAGGGGTCACTTGGGGTGGTTCGCAGGTTTGGTAAGGGAGGAATTCCGACGGGATCTTAATGTGTTCCCTGTACTCGTCTACATTTTAAGCATTTGCGTAGGACTTTCTTGACCACCTGCCTGATTCTAGGCACCCATCATCGTTGTCTTACATAGGTGACTATATGACCAACCCCATAATGACAACAGAGTCGGTGACACCTATCGATGATAAGATGGGTGAAGGGATGATTGGGGGGCAGTAGTATTGGATACTTACTTGCCTCAGAGAGTGCTGCCAATCATAATCTGCCTCCGCAATGTATCAAATTCCCTTTCAAGTGTAAGCCCAACTGGTTGATCAGGTTACTCCTGGACTTTGTTCCCTTAACTAGTATTTTATATCCCTGCGTATATATTTCTTGTTGACAGAGCTTATGTAATAATTTATCTGCAATTCTGATCTTCTTCACATTGAGGTAAGCACTACCTGTGGGCGGTGTGCCTTTGCTTTTTGCTTTTACATTTTCTACAAATCTTATCACCCATGCTGTAACACGATGTAACTTCTCATAGCTGCTGAATCTATCCCAGTCCCAGTCCCATAATCGTGTGTCATCTTCAGGCACCGAGTCAATTGCCGGTGCCACAATAGCAGTGTGTTGCTCGCTCAAATCTATATTTTCTGGCCATTCGTTGGGATTATTAAGCCAGCTTGGGCCATTCCACCACAACGCAGAAGATTTGAAATGTGTAGCAGATACACCACGAGTAATGCAGTCACTTGGATTCTCTTTGATAGACACATACCGGAACTGTGCAGTTGGGAGCAGGGTACGAATCTCGTCGACACGATTGGTGACGTACACTGGTAGCTTCTTTCGGCTATGTAACCAGTAGAGCGTAATTTGGCTGTCACTCCATATAACTGTCTCCGAGATGTTTAGCAAATTTTTAAAAGTTTCCTTGATAAAGTGAACGAGTCTAGCAGCCAACAGAACCGCAGTTAGCTATAATTTTGGGATGGAAAGGGATTTGATCGGGGCGACTTTCGCCTTCGCCATGACTAGACGGCTGCCACTTTTGTCAACAAAGTAAATGATGGTGCCGTACGCGACCTTGCTAGCGTCTGAGAAGGCATGACTGGAAACAGGATGGTTCATGACAGCTCTCGAGGAAAATTAAAACCCTTACAGAGACGAAGATCTGAAATAATGTCTTCCCACTCCTGAACCAGATCGCCAGTCAAAACCTCATCCCAACCTAATTTTATCCTCCATAATTGCTGAAGGAATGATCTTGATTTGATCGACACTGGTAGAACTATCCCCAAGGGGTAAAAAAGTTTAGCTATCATACTCAAGCAAATCCGCTTTGTTATCCGCAAATATTGCATGTACTGAACGCCGAATTAGAGGGTATCTGTGTCCGTCTCCCAAAACAATCCTAGCACCCTCCCATGTTCCTGCTGTACCGCCGCCACACCATACCGTTGCAGTACAGTCCGCAAAACAGAACTATTTGTCGCCCATTCACGCAGATATAGATGGGCATCATTCATAATTTCTCAGACTTCACCATAGGTATTAATCAGGAAATCTACATCATTACCTGTACCCAGTAAATTGTCGATGTATAGCCCTGACCGAATCTGCTGAATAACCCGCGGAGCTGCACTGACATATGACAAGTGTTTTAAAATGGTGGTATTCAAAAGAAATTGGGAACATGTAGCGCCAAATAAAACCGCCTGGAATCGATAACAAATGAGGGGGGAATCTAGCTGCCGTGGAAATTTTGGCCACATAAACCGAGTATAGTCTTGGTCGTCTTCATGGAGTTTTAACATCAGAAACGCCTTCTCGATATCAGACACCAAGGCATACTTATCGAGTCTAAACCGGAGTAAAACCTGCACTAAGTCTGGTACCAGTGAAGGTCCAGTATGCAAGCAGTCATTAAAACTAGGCTAACGATCACTCACCTTGGCTGAACAGTCGAAGACGATACACACTGGCGTAGTTTTGCTCTCCTTGACAACTCCATGATGAGCCAAGTAATGTCCAGTATCTGAATTGTCAAAAGGCACCTCTTCTATAAAACCACGGGGCACCTGCTCCTTTATGACTTT
Source organism: Paralithodes platypus (assembly GCA_032716605.1). Taxonomy (NCBI): domain Eukaryota; kingdom Metazoa; phylum Arthropoda; class Malacostraca; order Decapoda; family Lithodidae; genus Paralithodes; species Paralithodes platypus. The sequence goes on from CM064563.1 coordinate 3,936,132, forward strand.
TGAGTATTCCTCGCAAATGTCAGGCTCTTTGATGAATCTTCTCTGAAGATCCAGAAGACAGCCTATGGCCAAACCCTTGTTAGTTGGCAGCTGATCCTTGTAATCGTTCCAGGGCAGTCTTACTTTATATTGTTGGCTGCCAGGATCGTAGGTAACGGTATCCTCATATGACGATAGTGCTTGACGCTCAACTTGTGAGTATTCCTTAGGGGTTATCCCGATATGATCTATGTCCCACAAAACATTTAAGTCATTTTTGCATGGTGGAATATTACCAGTGGACATTTATTCGTCCATGGGGGTTACTGCCACTTTCAATACAGTAATTACTTCAGTGCTGGAGCTGGTATTCTGTGCTACATATGAACCACTTATGGCGTACCCATACTAGGTAGGAAGCAGAATTAGGCTACCTGACCTTTTATACCCAGGTCGCACTATATCGTAGTAGTGATCTGCACCGATGAGCAGCTCCAACTGATCTGTGTCCGTTGCATGAGGATCGGCTAATTTTATGCCTTTACTTTGTAAACTAACCAGTTTAGACTTTAGGCTAAGTTCACCTTTATATTCTGGCAATAATTCATCAACCACTATTGCGTCTAGATGATGAAATTTACCTCTGTGTTTGTAATTCAGTGCCACGACATTATATTCCCTAGAGGCTTGTTTTCCGGTAAATCCGTGAAGACAGAACTCCTCAGTTCCTTTAGAATTGTAGGAAAGGGAGGATAGAACAGAGGACTTCACAAAGGTCCTCTGAGAACATTGGTCGAGTAGCGATCTGATTTTAACACAATTATTATCCTTACCCTTTACCGGCAGCTGTACGGTGGGCAAGATTACCGTATTTTTACCTGTGACAACGGACATTGTAGTCGAAGTAGCAGCATAATTATGCTCTCTCTTGGTGTTATCCTCCACTGGTCTACTTTCCTTCCCTTGTGTCTGTGTACATAGGGAATGAAAGTGTTTGTCCTTACAAAACTTGCAGCTTCTTATTATTTTTATTAATCTCACCACCACACCCCCAATGAAATTAATTAAATAAATTAAAGTATATATGATCCACCGGGATTCGAACCCGGGTTATCACACACATATTTTTGCCACCTTAACCATTACACTACCAGGACGGTTAAAGGTTTATGCACACGCCTACGACTTATTATCCATTCTCGAATACTGGATATTAATCTAATCATGTTCATACTCCCAACCGCACTCTTATGTTAGGATTAGTACAACCCGAATGGCCATGCTCTTTTGACAAGCACCCAGTGCAGAGACGTAGTTGACGGGCTCTTTTAACATTAAGAGGCCCTGTCTTATACTTCATACACTTGTACCACAAATGATTGGTGCCACTACACAGGACACAGTTAAATTTCCTGTATTCACTTTGGGCGGTAAATGTTGCCATAGCCATGGGTGTACCCCCTACTTTGTCTTGACCTGCCAAATTGTACACTTCAGCCTGGAAGCAATGGGTGAATTTCTTATAATCCAGGCTCTAGTCTCCCATTTCCCGTTTTATGATTTCTTTTAGTGGTGATGGTAATTTATTGACAAGAGTCACCACACAAAATTCCTCCAAACAAATTCCATGGCTAATGATTGACCTCATCACACTCTCTGTATTAGCATAGAAGTTCTTCAGGTCAGCTGTTTGGTATTTGGGTGACGCTAATTGATTGAATTGGGTAACATAAGCTGCCTTGATTCGATCTGGATGCCCATATGTCTCTTGCAGGAGCTCTATTGCTGGGGCATAACTTGCACTTTCGACAATGAATCCTTCGACTAGCTTATGCGCATCACCAAGAAGCTTACCCTTCAGATAGGTGAAGCGTTGTATATCTGTGAGGTCGGGATTATCATGGATGGTACACTTGAACATCTCCCAAAACCCCGACCACAATGTGGCATTACCCTCAAATTTTGGAAGAGTAAGATGTGGTAACTTAACTGTGGACTTCTTTGGCTCAGGTCGAGTTGACACCCTCTTGACCTCCGGAACCAAGACCCCATTTAATGTGGCAACGATTACTTATATGCCCTCCAAATACAGGGTATCCTCTCTTATCCGTCTCGTAAATGTCGGCCAGGTCCTCCTGTGTGACCTTATACTTGTCAAGTTGCTTTTGAATACTGAGCAACCTGGCCTCCACCTCCACCCCAGACGCCGAGTCAAGGAAGTCCTCGATCTCAAAGGTCAAGACCGTCAATGAGCCCTTAAGCCCAGCCCGCCGCCGTTGTAAACTTGTAGCCATTATGATATGGGAAGGAAATTTAGTGATATTAAATCAAACTATTAATGCTAGTCCGAATAAGTTGCAGACAACAATACAGTACTCCGTGAAATCAAAATAAATCGCGAGCTGAGAATAAAACACCCTCACGAAATGCGGAATAAGAATTTTGCCCAAATGTAGACTAGCAGCCTGGAGCCTTTCAATTTAACTCATTACATAATAGTTTTGATTTAGATTTAGAAATTATAGAATCATTTCACCATAATTCAAGAAAAGCCGGGAGGGAAATTAAGTACAACAAATGCCAAAATGTCTCTAGATGTAACAAAAATAGTACCGATAATAAAATTAGATTTAAGAATTTTAAGAGAGAGAGAGCCAAAACTCACTGGGTACCGACAATTTTATATATTAAATTTAAGTATTGTGTGGAAATTATACACAAGAAAAGTTCATATTAGTAATAGCCACAAGGAAATTATTTGAGTTGGTTAAACCCACACTCAGCCTATCAATTATCATAATACCTCGCCTTCAGGGCATACGACGAGAGTAGAGTTTAGAAAAGATATGTGAATGAATAATAACCTTAAATTTTAAAGAAGTTATTTTACAGTATAATTTTGATCTAGATTTAAATTATTATATAATACAGTATGGATGACTTTAATCTTAATGCCATGCCAATTGTGCAATATTTTCTAGGGCTAAAGTAGTTTTAATAATATTATAATTTAATTAGCCCGAAAAAGCATTAAAAGTAATTATTGTTTTGAATACTGTACTGGATCTGATTTATAGTTTTTCATTGTGGATAAATATCCCGTCGCAGCCTGATTACCCATCCACTGGTTTCCACATCCTGTCCCAAAATTCCTACTGGTGCTGGCGCCAGGCACCTGGGGCGGCCAGAGCAAAGAGCGGACGAAAAATAGTCCACCAGCTCCATGAGGCCAAAAGACTAGGGCCATAAGGACGTAATACGACACATGACAAAACACAGGGATAGGCTAGCCCCACACCAAGCAAGACATCTACCGACTGCCGAATAACACTCAAAAAAGGGGGGGGGGCAAACCAGCGAAAGGCCGAAGGACCACTTATATGGTTAATTTAGATAAAGTGGACCGTATATATTTAATTTATAAGATTAACACATATAGAATATTTAGGTACCTTGGATGATCTCAGTTGGTGATTAACCCACTGAACCCCAGCGACGCAAACAGTGCGTCGGCAATGTATTTTTCCACCAACCCCAGCGTCACATAAGGTGCATCACGGTTAATTACTTCGGTCCTATGGCACCTAAAGGGCTCAGACTTGTATGGGAACTGTGTAAGTATCCCGCGCAACAATGCCGATGGTTAAAAACTCAAAGTCCATCCGTGTGCACGTGAGTGCGCAAAAACCTGTTTTTTCCTGTTTTTGCCTACTCATTTCCCCTCTTGTAAATCCGACTTTTGGGCGCACCGTAAGACCCCCTTAATGACCTAAGGGATCGGTTTTTTGTGGGTTTTCCTTCATTCCTAACCCATTCCTGGTGTTTTCTGGAAAAACACTTTTTTTCAAAACCTGGCGGTCCTGGGTGGTACATTTATTATTAACTAGCTGGGGCTCGGTGGGTTAAAAGATGGCGGAAGATAGGCTAGTTGAATTGAGTGGGTTATTAGGATAAAGAAGCGTAAGGAAAGAGGCTAGAATAGGCTAGATATTTACTTTACATTTAGTGATAACTAACAAAAGATGATGATGTAGTGACTATATGAATATGAGATGATAGTGAAGCAAAAACACCTAATATATGAAATAATGAAGAAGGCTTAGCGTGTGTAGCTGGGACGGAGGTTGTTTGGAGAGTGATAGTGAGAGCAACGTCTTGGTGTCCATGGTGACTATCCACGCATGCGCATACCATATGGAAATTGTATCCCATCCTTATATTGAGATACATGTGAACAATCATAATACATAATACACAAATATATGGGAATTATAACCCTACAATACTTTCCCATATACAACTACAGAATAATATATTTTTCCCAAATTGTGGACGTCCAACCTGAAGTTACGGAAGCGTTCAACTTAAGA